>OY757930.1:75934937-76239937 GCA_963585895.1 Sepioteuthis lessoniana | reverse complement strand
ATCATCCAATAAACTGGATATGATTTAATATTCATCCCTGAAAATTCTTTTCATTTTTTTATTTTAACCAATCCCATCTAAATGGTAAAAATAGGTATAAAAATGGATACCATTCTTGGTGACTTTATTTATTTTTTATCAGAAAACATTATTTAAAACTTTTTTCAGGCCATTGGCCTTATGAGTAGAGTGTTTGCCAATGGTCCGGTAGACTGGGTGTTCAATCCCAGGTTGAGTCATACCAAAGACTCAAAAAATGGTACTTGAGGCCGCGTTGCTTAACACTTAGTATTATAAGGTATGGATCAAGGGTAAAGTTGAGCAATCCAGGGATTGGAGTAATGCCCCCCCCACACCATGGTGTGTTAGTTATTGAAAAAGGAGCCTTCAGGTCACCAACAACTTAATCTTTTCAACAACTGCCAAGTAGCTATGACCTTGTGTTTTCGTAAACCAAAGAATCATTCTCTCCCACATTGTTTTTGTTTTTTTTTTCTTTATATGTATTAAATAGGAATACTTGAAACCATATAACTGTTTCAAATTATTTGGATTAAAAGTTTCTTGGAACTCTAATTCTTTACTAAGGGTTATAATTATTGGTTATTTTTAAACCATGTTGTAAAGTTGGCGACCGTAGTCGTGGGTAACCTGAAGGCTCCCTTTTCGATAGCTACTACACCAAGGTGTAGGGGAGGGCGCTTCTCCTTTCCCAGGATTGACCCACTTCACCCTTGATCTGTATCTTATAATGCTGAGGGGTAAGCTTCTTTTTTTTTTTTTTTTTTTTTTTTTTTTTGAGTCTTTGGTATGACTCGACCTGGGATTGAACCCAGGTCTCCAGGGCCATTGGAAAACACTCTAACCATTTTGCCAATGTCCAGTATTGAGCTTGCAAATTATTGGTTTTAGAAAGGAATACTTGAAACTGCAAACAAATGATTATAGACAATTTTTTTGAAAAAAAAGTACATTTGAAGATGCCATGGAACATTAAAAATATGATTATGATTGCAAATTAGTCCATAAGGAGTTGATGTGCCACTAAACAAATAAACCAAACTAAAATTGATGCTTCTGTCTACACCTTCAGTGATGTGCCTAGAAACCTTGTTTTTCTCTCTGACACACTTTTCTTTTAAGTGATCAATCTGGTACCCCCTCCCCCAGCTGCCAAAAAAAACCCTCAACTTTTGTCTAGAGGACTTTTTAATTCATGGCTTTTCTCTTTTGAGTCAGAACCACCTTGGTGCCCTCTCTGTAACATCAACGGTAATGTGGTTGACTTTTTTCTTCCTCTTTTCTTTGATACCCAAATACCAGAAGACTGGCCAAAAAATGGGCTGTAAGCCTCCTACATTGGGAGCCATTTACTTTCCTACCAGTCTATTAGCAACGATCAGTGAATGTAGACAGGCTGTTTGTAAATCGAGGTGCTAATTAAATTAGTAAATGTTTTGAATGTTTTCAAATTCTTTTATTATTCTACTGGGACACTTCTGAAATAGTAATGGTGTTTTAATAATTGAGAAATATGAAGTTTAATAAAATTCAGTGGACATAACCTCTTTTTTTCTTATGTACTGATATTTTGCAGTTAATATAGATGGAGGAGGAATAATAATAATAATGATAATTCGTTAACTGGTCATATAGCTAATATTGGCTTAGGGGTTAGAGTGTTCGCCAATGGCCCGGGAGACCTGGGTTCAATCCCAGGTCGAGTCATACCAAAGACTCAAAAAATGGTACTTGATGCCTCCTTGCTTAACAATCCAGGGAAGGAGTAGCGCCCTCCCCTACACATTGGTGTAGTAGCTATCGAAAAGGGAGCCTTCGGGTTACCCTCGACTATGGTCACCAACTTTACTTTACTTACAAAGAAAATTAATTTTTTTTAAAACTTCTATTTTCCATACTTGAACAGACTCCTGAGATATTCCATAAATTTCAACAGGTGGTTATAAAGTGTGAAATGAGGCACAACGACCACTTGACTTTTTAGCTGATCTAACAGGCTAACAACCTCACTCACTGTGAACAAAATGATTTTTCACTGTATCTTAAGTAAAAATGATATTTTTTTAAAAAATTGGTTAATTATTAAATTAACTAATTTTCTTTGATTCAAATGTCAATGAGAGCTACTTTATTTTTGAAAGATTTTTGTGACAGACCCATCCATTATAGCATTATCAAAGTAATTTGTTGAGAGAAATGTAAGTAATATTTAAGGTGTAAAACCCTCTTTAAGTATGAAAAAAATATTTTTTATAATAAAATTTATGCTGTTATGCAATTAAAAGTAAAAAAAATCAAAGATGCTTAAATCATAGCTCTACTTAGTGATAGTATACATACCAGTGCTGGTACACAATTTATTGACTGCTGGATGGTATGTATATCAGTGCTGAAACATAAGTTATTGACTGCTGCTATGTGGTGAGTTTCCAGTTTCACATTATAATGATATATATAACATGTAATGTAAAATCGTATCAGCTTTTATTATATTCTTTATTTTTCTGGTATAAATTAACATCACTATGGATATTCAGATGATATTTCTAGGTTCATAAACAAATAATGATATGGCACCAGTCTATGGTACATTGTAAAAATATCCTGCTGGGACGCTACATCAGGTAGATTGGGGAGCACTGTTTTAAAGTTAATAAAAAAACAATGTTTGGAAGTACCCACTATAGTCCATAAATATTTTTGATAAAGAGAAAATTTTGATGATTTTTCTGTCCAGAAATGTTGATAACTCCATGTAACTGAAGCCATTATCTGTATATCAGCTGTTAATCACCACTAATGGAATACTTTTATAGGATCTAAGAAGAGAAATTTCTACTCTTGACATTATTGAGGAAAAAGTGAAAAACTGAACCCTTTTTATATTATTGCCACAAATTTTAATGAAACTTCAATGGCTTAAACACGCATATAGGAAGTGATTATTTTCCTTGATTATTGTTGTCAAAGTTCTCTTAGTTGTGAAAAGTCTTTAACAAAGGATCACTTACAAGTTAATATTTTTTAGAATTTTAATTTTAAAAATTGACTTTTCACTGAAGCTAAAGGAATTTTGATAACAATAATGAAAGAAAATGATAACTTCCTATGTATGTCTAAGCTGTAAAAATTTCATTAAAATTTGTGGCAATAATGACATTTTTTTTGTGGGGGAGGGGTCCAATATTGTATTTTAAAATAAGGTTTACAGACAGTTTATACATATACAATCCTTATTCAAAAATATCTTATAGTAATGGCTATGGATTCTTTATTATATTTTGTCTGTTTTAAAGATATTTCCTGTCACCTTAACATATATCTTATAGAAAGTATTTCAGTCTTGCCTTAACTGCCATGCAGAAGAAGGTTTCTCTTCTTCAGTTATTGGCCATCCTGGACTGAATTCAATATAGTGATTAGGTTGATGATCAATGACCATAATTGACTAACCAATTCTAATCACTTGCATCTAACTGTATTGTTTTATCATCATCTTTCTATTATCTCTCCTATGAAGATATGTGTGCCAAAGATCTTTTTATCCTTCATCTATCTGCCAACTACGCTGCTCCAATTGTTAATGTATTTACTCTGGGAACAGCATTTTCTTGGCTTTCTTTCAGAAATCTATGAATATAACCATTGTTTACGTGAAAAACCTCCAGAAGTTCAAGTTACATGCTTTCCTCATTCTTGTTCCCCACCTACACCAGATGTCAACATTACTTTGTAAATAATAATGGACAGTCAATTGCTTTGCCTTTTAACATTTCTTTTTAAAACCTTTTGTGGGATTTTTCTTTCTTTTCAGTTAAGAATCTACTTAGATATAAAATACAATGTGACTTTTTATACTTACTGATATATTACTGGTCACTATTATAAACACTCTTTCACTTTTTTGCTATATCTCTAGAAAGAAACAGAAAATAATTAAAATTATATAAACTTGTTTTATCATTTGCTGTTTTTTTTATCAATCATAAGTTGCCAATAAACCAAAACTGTTTCACTAGATTTTTTTTTTTCAGGAGATATTCTACTTTATGAACTGAAATGTTATGAGTGCTTATAATTGAGACCAGGATTCTATATACAACCACATTTCTCTATAATGTAATTAGAAGTTATATTATGTTATAACTGGTCATCTTATGGCTGCTTCAGGTGATAAGACATAAAAATAGAATTTCATGTAATATTAAATTTGATAAATGAATTTTCATAATTATTCAATGTTATATAGAATGTTGTTAATCTTGTTTGTTTTTTTTTTTAATTTTATCTGAGAAACTGACACCTATGTACCCAAGATGTACTTATTTACTAAGCTGAGCTTGGCACATGTCCAGAAGTATGGATGCAACACTTGAGAATCAAACTCACTGACAATGGTCTGCTAGCCAAACTCACTAACCAATACACCATGGAAGGTACCCAGTGTTGTGTATACAAGAACTCTTAAATTATGATTCTTCACTTTGTTGATGAATAAATTTTTAAAGATAGGTTTATAAATATATGTATATATTAAAATTGCTTTCATATATTGTTTCATTTCTAGCCAAGAGATGAGGTGAAGGATCAATTATTATCTTTACTTAATTTTACCTTTTTAAATTTCAATTTATATTTACAAAGTATTGACCATAAATAAGAAAAAGCAAAGTAACATTAAATTTTGGATATTTTATCAGCAATACTTTTATTGAGGAAGATATATATGTACACAGATAATCTCTAGGCTTGAATTTTTAAAAAAATTAGGTTAAGTTACAAAGGGATACATCCTCCCCTTCCCTAAGAAGGGTGACCTCAGATTAGCGAAGAACTACCAAGGTATAACTCTTACATCCATAGCAGTCAAGGTCTACAATGCTCTACTATGCAACTGCATAGAACCCAAAATTGAGAAGATAATTAGGAAGAACCAAAATGCCTTTTGGAGAAATCGATCCAAGACATCACAAATTTTGACTATCCATTGAAATCTAGAAGGTGTACATGCAAAAAACCTTGTGGCAAGAATATTATTTGTTGACTTCAAGGCCTTTGACTCCATACACAGCGGAAAGATGGAGCAAATACTACTTGCCTATGGCCTGCCCAAAGAAACTGTCGCAGCCATAATGATGCTATATAAAAACACAAAAGTAAAAATCCACTCCCTAGATGGAGACACAGACTACTTCGACATTGCAGCAGGTGTGCTGCAAAGAGACACAGTAACTCCATACCTGTTTATCATCTGTCTAGACGATGTGCTTAGAATGTCTATTGATAAAATGAAAGACAACGGTTTCAAGCTGACAAAGGAAAGAATACCCTGCACAAACAATTACGGATGCAGACTATGCCAATGACATAGCACTTTTAGCAAATACATCGGCTCAAGCTGAAACCCTACTGCATAGTCTGGAATGAGCAGCTGCTGATGTAGGCCTCCATGTCAATGCAGACAAGATGGAATACATGTGCTTTAATCAAAGAGGCGACATCTCCACACTAAAGGAAGTCCTTCCTTAAAAAGCTCGACCCAATCCACCACAAAGGCCTAAGACTGGTCTTAGGAGCCTTCAGAACTTCTACAGTCGTTAGTTTATACACTGAAGCACCCCTACAACTCGGATAGGAAAATTGGCTCTGCGGTATTACACAAAACTCAAATCCTGCCCATCCAACCCAGCCTGTGGCTGCATCTTCAACCCCAACTACAAACAACAGTTTGAACAAAAAGAAAAAAAACATCAAACCATTTGGCCTTCGGATGGAACCTATTCCCCAAGAATCCGCAATTTCAGATACAAATATACATAAAAGCATCCTACCATAAATATCATCTTGGATCATTAAAAAACCACAAGTAATCCCCCAATTAAACAAACTCCCCAAAACAAAAATACATCCCAACACTTATCTGGAAAAATTTCACACTATCCTCTTACACTATCCTGACCATCAAAATATATTCATGGATAGCTCCAAGGATAGCAATAAAACAGCATGTGTTGCTGTTCTCAAAACCATTCATAAGAAAGCCCTTCCAATGAAAAGCTTAATCTTCACTGCAAAAGTTATGTGCCATTAACTTTGCTCTCAACATCATTTCTAAGAACAGACATAACAAATTTATCATTCTCTGACTCGTTCTCTGTATTAACATCACTGAGAAATAAAAAGCTGGAGAACCCATTAATTGTTAAACTGCTGAGTAGACTAGACTCGATGTTTAGTCATAAAGAAATAATTATGTGTTGGATCCCAAGCCACATCGGAGTGAGAGGAAATGAAAGAGCTGACTCGGCAGCCAAATCGGCCTTAGATCTGAGCCCCAACAATATCCTCATTCCGTATACTGACTTGCAACCCCAAATCAATAAATTCTTTCTTACAAAATGGCAACAACACTGTAATAACAACATTAACAACAAACTACCCGTGGTGTAATGTTTATCGTCGTAGGAAATGGACACAGCGACACAAATTCAAATCCTGGACAAGACTGATTGCATTTCACATAGCCCTAATACCCTTGGGAAAGGTATGAATCCAATTATTCTCCCTCCAGCTATGGGTAAATAGTAGGGCAGACTAGGTTTTTCAGCCTTGGTTAGGCAACTAGTCTAGAAGGAAAACTCTTAATTCAAACCTGCTAAACTCCGCTTAAAAATTGACCTTGTGTCATATTTACCAATCCCTCTGCTTGGGCAGGATATGATTAACAACAAACTTTCAAATAAAGCCCACTTTGGGAGAATGGAGACCAGCCTTCAGAAAATCTAGAAAGGAACAAGTCATTATATCTCAATTGCGAATTGGCCACACGTCTCATTCATTTTTTTATACTCAAGCAGGGACAGCCACCACAATGTTTGACATGCCAGACGTCTTACACCATTAAACATGTGCTAGTGGAATATGGAATTCTAGTTATCATAAGAGAGCGGCATTTTAAAACAGATAATATGAGAGAGATATGTTTGAGAACGTCGTCCACATGGATGATGTTCTCTCTTTCTTGAGAGATACAGGGTTATACCTAAAAATATAACACGTTTCATAATTCTGGAAAATTCAGCCATCCAACTTACCAATCAACTAAGTACATATAGATTATTGTTGAATAGCAATACTTGAAACCATTAAATCTCAGTGAGTAAAACTTTTGTGAGAAATTATAACAACGACTTGACTGTGCAAACAAATTATATCAAATAAACTACCCCTCATGTTCGATAGAAATACTTGAAACCATTTAGTCGTGTGTGAGTAAATGTGTTGTTTTATTTTATTTTAAGGTATGTTCTCTACAATATGTGTTTGCAAATCATGCATATCTAATATATGTGAAATGGATCTGGCATTAAATAATCCATAGTGATTGATATGCCATAAAATCCAAACAACTAACCAACCAACCAGATGCAGTTTAATGTCATATCCAAGACACTTGGATTTTAGTAAGAATAAATCACAGAAGTTTTGAAAACCAATTAATTTAATTCTATTTCTCTTTATAGAAATTAAAATTATAACATAAAAATATCCTGAATTATAACAACACGAGATTCTTTGTATATTTGTATCTAATAAAATTTAATAATTGTATTTTAACAATAAAAATCAAAATATCAATACTTTAAATTTTTTTTTTTTTCATTAGAAAAAATGTCTATAAGAATTAATTTCTCTGTAATAGAATAGCTTACTCTCATCCTCTCCACAAGTGAACAGGTACATTTAAGTAATATTTGCTCTTTTTAACAAACTGCTTGCTTGTGCTTTTGTAGTTTTGAATGTGATTTCAATTTTGTATCAAAAATTAATTTATTTGCTCACATGCAGGAAATACACTTCAGGAAGAAAAAAAAAACTTAATTTCTATCATGAAAGGTTTTGATTCAAGAAAAATAGATTACAATAACTTGCAGCATACAAGTTGATCTGACATATAAGTCAGCCTCAAGATATTTAGCATAAAATTTTGAGTTAGACCTATATCTTCTGTATGCTACCCCTCCTCATGTTCAATAGGTTACTGGTGGCCAAAACTTACCCAGTAACCCTAGATGAGGACAGGCTATGATAACCAATAGCAAAGGCATATAAGGTCTAAATACTTGCATCAAATAGTTGTCCCACTGGCCTGGAGTTCTGTGACGTTTCTGTTAGTGTTTAGACAATGCATCAGCTGTTAGAAATGACATGATATAGCATTAATTTAATATCTAATTGATATGATAGTTTTATTTTGTTTTAACCTGTATTAATTTGTTAAATATGTTAACCTAACAAAAACTTTTGTTGGAAATGTTTGTGTCAGTTTGCTAGAGTTAAGGTAAGCTGTATATATCAATTGTTAGGAGTATTGTTCCACTAGTTTACCACAAAAAGGAATTCAGTCCTGCCATATAAGTCAATCCCTAGTTTTGTAAAATATTTTTCAGGCTTAAGACATTGACTTGCACTCTACAATTTGCAGTATTAAAATACATTCAGTAAATAAGGTGAATTTTGTCTAAGGAGTTGGAAATAAGAAACACTGTTTACAGTTTCAGTTTTTTTCATTGGTCTTTTCTTGTCCCAGAAAACTCAACATCACCTTCTTTACTGACTATTGCGTGGAACTTTTTTTCTTTTTTTTAATACTGAAGAATCAGTGTATTTCCACTTAGGCTCATTACAGTGGCAAACCCATGTTTAGTCCATTTGTAAACATTTTTTGACTAAAACATGCTTCTTTATACACATGACACATTCTTCTGTTAATTTTCACATGAAATTTTAAATCCACCATTCTTTGGGCTCACCCTCATATTAATCCTAAATGGTTTAGTATTAAATATAAACACACATTTCATTACTAGTAAAGGAAGTCACAAAAGCTTTCTTATTTAATCTTGGATAATATTGAATATTTTAATATATAAGGGTCAGCTGAAAAGTTCATAGGCTGACCAAGATACTCTCAGGGACTGACTAAATGAGGTTTATTTTTCAACATAGTCCCCCTTTGCAATCCTCACACTTCATTCATTGGTGTTTGCAGTGCTTGAATCCCATTGGTAAAAAACGTCATCAACAACTGATATGACATCATTATATGAACTTTTCAGCCCACCTTTGTATATATGAATAATTTTAATGAACTATTGAGACATTCCTATCATGGTTATGTTCTTGTCTTGAACTGTTTTAAAAAAGGTTTTTACAGACTGATAACACCCTTATACATTTCTATGTTTTAATATGATAGTAACAATAACTATAATTAATTATTTGGGAATGCTATCCAGAGCTAAAGTGTACAACTTGCCTTTTATTTTGATTCTATAGAATGTTATTAAGGTTTTAGTTTGGCAAACATACCTCAGATTGTTTACAGTACCTGCTGCTGCTAAGTGGTCACCTATCTGAAAACTGAACAGGCTTATCATTGCTTAACTTTGATCTGATGTGAACTGCTGCTTTCAATCTTAATGTTATTGAATGCTCACTAGTTTTTCATGGTTTAATGAGCCTGTTGGCTCATTTTTACTTACTTTATTCTTTCTTTCTTCTTATTTTACTCTTTGAGTTTTTCATACTAGGGTTAGCTGGTGGTCTTTCACTGGAGTTTGAGTGACAGCAAGTCTCCTCAGGTCTCCAGAACTCTTATGAGTATTCTTGCTGATCTCAACAATGCTGTTGTTTAGACAGCTTTGATTCTTCTAGTCTCTTTCCAGGCCTTTGGGGACTGTTCTAAGTGCACCAACTACAATTGGTATCACTGTCACCTTCCACAGCTTTTTCAGTTCTTTTCACTTTCTTTATTTTCACTCTTTGGTCCTCTAGAACAGCAAAATTCACTAAACAGCAAGTTTTCTCTCTCTCTTTCTCTCTTTTTGTTAATTAGTACTAGGTTTGGTGTTCTGACTGGGATTAAGTGATCCATTTGTATCTCAAAATCCCAGAGAATTTTATCCATCGCATTTTCTAGGATGGATTCTGGTTTGTGTATATGTCATTTGGTAGTATGGCTAAATTTCCTTCTCTTGCATAATTCCCACTGGATCATCTTTCCCACTCGGTTGTACCTAGTCTTGTACTTTTATGCTAGTTTGCTGTATTCACTTATTGTGTGATTAATACTTTCATCTTTCTCCACATAAACTACACTTGCTATTCTGTTGCATATCATCAATTTTCATTTTAACATAATTGGTCCTTATGGTGTTGTTTTGTGCTGCTATTAGAAGAGATTTAATTTCTCTTTTGAGATTTCCTTTTTGTAGCCATGTCCCTGTCTTCTTGTGTGCAATCTAACCAGTTTCTTGTTTCAAATAGTCATACAGTTGTTTCCTAGTTTTTGTTGTTTTTCTGTCAGTACTTTGTATGTTGCCAATGCTGTTATTGGCTGCTGTAATTAGTCTTTCCTTGCTCTTTTTAATGTTGTCCTCCTGTCATTGATGCATCTATGTAATTTTCAATGCTTGTGAATTCTCTTCTACTATCTTATCTTGACATATACAGTCTTTAAAGTAAAGCATTGTGCATCGTCATCAACTTTCTTGTCTTTTAGTCCATTTCTCTGAGTTCCTCCTTTGTCCATTTTAAGAATGGTGTTTTTTTTATTATTGAGTTTAGTATTTTTAAAAAAGATATTTTACATAACTACTTGTATCTGCATATCAGTATTTCTCATTTAAAAAAATAATTTTATGAAGTTAAAAGGATTATTGAAAAAAAAAATTTGATAGTGGTAAGGATAAGAACTTATTTTAAACTTTGTGATGAGAAAAAAATGATACAAAAACCACCTCACATGATGAAATATCCCAAACTTTTCTATGAAACATTGAAATAGCTGGATTATTGAAATTATTATCAATTTATAGACGGAGTGAGAACCTCATTTGTAGTTGATGGCAACTATATATATATATATATATGTGTGTATGTATATATATATACACACACACACACACACAGAAGTACTTGGCATTGGCCAGGATAGAAATAATATCCTAAAGAACATTTTGTTAAAGAAAAATTTCTTCTACAAGAGCTTTGGAAGATTTTCTTCTCAAGCATGTAAAAAAAATTTTTTTTTGGTAGTGGGTGGGGGACAATGTTGAACTAACACTTTCAAATTCTACTTCTTAAAGAATGTTAACTAAAATTATCACAATTAAAATCCAGTTAAAAATGTTTTACTCAAGTATTGTGTATTTTGGAAGTAGTCTTTCATTGATACTAGTTGAAAATTTTCCTATCATCTTATCAAATATGATGACTGTTTCATTATGTGTGTTTAGCAGCATTCAATCCTTTTTTTTTTTTTTTAAGCTTCTCTGTCCTTTCCTTTCTTCTATTAGGTAATGATATATATATAATTAGGACATTTTATTTATCCTTCTTTCATTAAATAAAAGGACTACTAAAAATTTAGTTTGTGTCTCTCCTAGACTTAAAAAAAAATATCATTTCCCAGATTGATTCACACTTCTGTGCCTGTGGATACCAATTTATTTACTTTCTATACATAAAACCTTTTTGATAAATTTTACTCTAAAAAAGTTCTCAAGCACGATGTTGAGTTTTTCCTTTCCTTATTTGTGACATTTTGGATTAATTTTATTCTAAAAATTGCTTCCATCCAACCACACTTGATGAAAAGATGAGGTGCACTCTCCCCATACACTTGAGGGTGTCTCATGCATATGACAATTTTGTTTTCTGGATGAATTTTCATTAATATTTGCCCATTAGCCAAATCCTCTGTAAGTAGAATGAATCCTTCCTGAGTAATTTTCCTCCCTGAAGTAGCTGTCCACCCTGTGAGAAAGGACCACTCTTGCAGATGCCATTTTTATTTGGTTTCTGAACATTTTAGATCTTTCTGATAATATTTTAGCTAAAATGTTCTGAGCACCTCCAGAAATGGTGGGCAGTCCACTGCTACCTCCAACAAATACCATTAAAACACTCCTTGAGATGAAAGGAGTTCACTTGCTAAGTTTAATCAAGATTGACCCATTAACCCAGGAATCTATACATAACAAGCAAGCAAAAAATTATATATGATAAAAATCTATTTTAACCTGAAAGAAACATACTTTATATTTGGGGATTTACAAACTTGGTGACAAAAAGTAGAAAAATCTTTTTGCAATTGTATAAAGTCTTTTATCCACTAATGTTTTTATCTTCATTATTATTATCATCATCACAATATTCCAGTTGTTGTACCTAATGACCAGCTTTCTTCATGTGTCTGTCATAGTTGGTAACCTGGAAATTTTGAAGGTGAGCGTTTTATTCCATTGATGGGGATAAATTGTTCTCATTCTTTAGTCAATGCTTAGATGATACCTTATATCAGTTAACTCTTTTGAGTTAATTCAACAGGCAGTGCCTAAAAAAGTCATCTACAATTGTTCAGTGGAAGAGACATCTCCCAGTTAGATTAACTAACAAGAATTAACTGATATGGGATATCCTCTAAACATGGACATTGGAATGAGAAAGTCACTTAATCTGGTTCATTGGAAAAGACTTGTGATGTCTCCCGGCTAGATTAACTAAGAAGAATTAACTGATATGGGATATCCTCTGAGCATGCGCTGTAGAATGACAACGATTTGTATCTATGGATTAAATAAAGGGTTTGATTCAAAATTTTCAGAAGTCTACCAACCAGAAGGAGGCTAAAAAATACAACAGCTAAGATGTTATGACAACAACAACAGAGACGAAGACACTAGTCCGAATACGTCAAAGAATAATATTGATGATTTCTTCTTTCAAAGATTCAAACAGAAATGTATCAGTTTTATGAATATTATTATTTATTATTTAAGTTAATTTGTTATTTTATTTAATCACAAGAAAGAAAAAAAAAGTCCAAACTAAAAATACATTTTCTGTGTATTCTTGATCTACTGTTTTAATAAAAATGTATATAATCCTTATAAATTAATTTTTAAAAAGTATGTATTTATTCACTCCCTCTACCACAAGCAAGATGTGACACAGTCAATATTTAAGTGGATTACAACCGAGCCATTGGCCTAATGAGTAGAGTGTTCACCAATGATCCAGTAGACCTGGGTTCAATCCCAGGTAGAGTCATACCAAAGACTAGAAAAAATGGTACTTGATGCCTCCTTGCTTAACACTAAGGTAAGGATCAAAGGTAAAGTGGAGCAAACCAGGGAAAGAAGTAGTGCCCTCCCCTACACCTCTATTGAAAAAGGAGCCTTTGGGTCACCCTCGACTAAGGTCACCAACTTTACTTATAGCTGATTTGAGTTTTTGAAGCTGTCGGGAGTATGAAGCCATTCCCTTATTACCATTATTCCCAAGCCCACGTGATAGTACCACTTGATAGGGTTTCATCTCTGGGTCAAATAGATCTGTTTAAGATAATATTTAAAATGATTTTGAAGTCCATTAGATACATTGGCTCTTAAAACCTTGATGTTTTAACTAAGTATGAAGTGTTTACCTGTTTAAAATAAAAAATCATTCTATAGATTCTACATTGTTCTGTCAACTTTTGAGACTAATACCAATTTTTATTTGCTCTTGTCCTTCTACGGGACAACATTGGTGTCATGAAGAGGGAAAACGTATAGGCAACTACTGGTCTTCTATTCAACCTGACCTCCTAGGCTAGTGCCAAGATCCATTGTTTGAGACTGATAGTAGCTGGAGTCACTTAGGAAGTTTTAATATCTTTTTCATTCCCTAATGATATCAGAAAAATAAGGTCTAAAAATGTTTGGCTTTGAGTTACCCTTATTGTGTTTTGAAAATGGACTGAGTGTTTGACTGAGAACAAAATGTGGCTTGCATAGATTATTAAAAAAGAAAAGTAAATGTCCTCCCCCATACACACACTACTCTTTTATCATTAAGTCATTGATTCCACACCTCATAGATATCTTTAAAGCACTCCTTAAGGTCAAAATTTCCAAAAATTGATTCATTTGCTTTGGAGTCTATAGGTAACAAGCAAACTTGTCCACTTCATAAGTAAGACAAGGGTAAACCAAAACCAAATTTTTAGACTTTATTTTTCTGATGCCAGTATCATCAGAGAATGAGGAAAGTTTTGGTTTTTTTATCACCTAAGGTAACATCTTTCAGCTAAATTTTATATTCCATTATGAAATAATGATTCTAGTTTTAATTCATTGAATCCTTTGAGTTTTTCAATGTCTTGAATTTTCTTGAACCACTGACCAGACAAGGAGTGGTGCATTGAGTGAAACAAGTGCTACTGTGAAACCACCTCCCTGAAAAAAAGTTCAGTGGACAAGGAGACCATTATGAAGTAAATGTATTTTTCAAATGTATTTTTGGCTTTATTCCTGTTAATATTAAATAGAAAAACAGTCTGCCAGTTAAAATTTCAGGTATAATTAGTTTACTGTATGTTAGCAAAGCCATAATGAATGATGTTGATATAAAATTAGTTTTAAAGAAAAACAGAGGGAAAAAAACAACTTTAGCTTTGTTACCCAGGTATAAGGATTGGCTGAAAAGTTCATAGGCAGACCAAGATACTCTTATAAAATGTGATCCAATGAGGTTTATACCAGGGTTGGCTAAAAAGTTCATATGAAATATAACCAAATGAGATTTATTTTTTTTTAACTTGTGGTTCACACACTTTTATTTGCAGTATTTCAGTGCTTGGATCTCATTGGTCCAAAAGTTTGTCAACAGCAGATATGACGCCATATGTTCTCCCCCTACCCGTAGAGTTAATGGTCAGTTTGAGGCATGGATACATTGTTACACAATGTACTGAGAATTTAACGGTTACAAAAAATCAAGTTTCTTCTGAGAGCAAAAAATAATTGAATAAAATGGGCTTTCTAGAGAATATAACCCAGTCTGTTAATTATTCAAAGTTGGCCACTTACAAAATAGTCTGAAAACAAGTTAACAGGAAATATAGTAGACTGCAAATGAACTGGCTAGGGGGGGGCATAGCACCTTTTATATACAGGTAGTATACAAAATCTTGCTAGACATGAAGTACTTCTCATAAGATTAGACACTAGTTGTCTGAATTTTTTAGATGAAGCTTGATGATTTTTATCATTTAGGGTTTTCGGACTATTGTCTTTCATCTTTATTGTTGTATTCAGAACGTTTTGAACAATGTCCTCCGGCCTTCTTCAGGTGTTTGTTGAACTTGGGAGCCTACATGGAACTTTGAACCACATACTTTTTTAGTTGCTTGTTTTGATTCCATTAACCATAACCAGGTTGCCATTGGTCTAATGAATAGAGTGTTTGCCAATGGTCCTGGAGACCAGGGTTCAATTTCCAGGTTGAATCATACCAAAGACTCAAAAAATGGTACTTAATGCCACCTTGCTTAACACTCAGCATTATAAGGTACATATCAAGGGTAAAGTGGAGCAATCCAGGGAATGGAGTAGCATCCTCCCCTACACCTCGGTGTAGTAGCTATTGAAAAAGGATCCTTTGGGTTACCCTTGACTTAGGTCACCAACTTATTCCTGTATTGTTACTCCACTGGAGTCAGGTTTGAACCGTTACGCTATGTGTGCTGCTGGACACATAATGTAACGGTTATAGGCATTGCTTTGCTAAGCTTCTAAAGAGACAATCATCTGGAGGTTGCAGGTTCAATCCTGACTGCAAGTGAGTAACAATACAGGAATACTTAGCACTTATACCCTGTTATGGTTTACGGAATCAGAACAAGTGACCCCCGTGAATTAAATAAAGGACATGGTTCAAAGTTCTGTGTAGGCTCCCGAGTTTGACAAACACCCGAAGAAGGCTGGAGGACATATCAGCCGAAATGTTGTATATAATCTTTTTTATGCTCACTGTGGTCAGAATTATTCATAATTATGGGTTTTATTTTTGTTTTCGTTCTGAAAGTTCTGTCACTTTTGTAGGGATTAAGGATTTTTAATCATTGAATGTTAGATTTGATTATAAGCAAAACAAATTCTATTTAATTTGTAAATGCTTGCTTATATTCTTTGTTTGAGTAAGTAAAATGATGAGGCAAAATTTGTCACCAATTTTTTTTTATGCCTGGCTCAATTACTAAAACTTTTCTTGTTCCATAATAATAGGGGCATCGCAAAAATACGTTTTAAAATAGTTTGGCTGTGGGTTGCCCTTATCACATTTTTCATCTGGTAAAACTGCTAATATCTAATAAACACGGCTGTTTTTGCCTTTTTACTAAAAATTTTATTGTTCCTCAATGATACCTGCATTGAAAAAATAAAATCTAAAAGATGAAACTTCAGGTTATCCTTACTGCACTTTTAACCTGGACTATTAATTTTAGTTTTGGTATTAAAATTTATGTTTTTTAATTTTAGTTTATTAGAATATTTAAATTGAATCACACAATTGCTTTTATATAGAATCTTCTTCAGCTGTGGATTACAACTGTTTGAAGCTCATTCCCAAATATCTGCTACAATAATTATCAATAAAAAAGATTATTAATAATTTTATTTCATGCTATAGTTCTATTGTGCAAACATCTAAATCATAATCATCCAAATTCTGTATAATCAAAACAGCAAGGTTTTTGTTAGCAGAATGTTAAAATGTTCTTAGAGAATAAATTCATTTTCAAAATAACTGCAGTCAAGAGGGATCTGTGTTCACACCCACTTCAATCATTATGATTTCTCAAGGGAGATAATTTAAATGATAATTGTAGCATATTCCTTCATATTTATTTATCATAATAAAAATGCTGTAAATAACATGACTAATATATATGAGAGAGAGAGAGAGAGAGAAAGGTTCATGACTACTAGAGACAGTCTTTAAGCAAACTTGTATGAAAAGACAATTTTTAGACATTGAAATAAAATAAATTCAATTATTTTTTAGCATTTTACTTGTTGCATTTCATTTATTTGTATTAAAATTTAATTCTAATTTTCATGTGTCAAATCTTGAGGATAAAATTTGAAACTATTTCTGATTTAATTCATAAAAGAAAATGTTTTATTTAAAATTTGTCAATTGATATTAACATCACAACTGCTGACAAAAATATAAATCATATTATAAGGATATGAATTTAAAAAAAAAATTTATTGAATAGTATCATAAATAAAAATGTTCTTGATGTACATATCTATTAGTTGGCGATTTCTTCAGTATTTCAACATATTTAACTAGTGTTAGTGTTTTCTAAATAATTTCTTTTTTGTTTTATTTATTTATTGATTTTAAGAATGATTTGCTCTTCATTGAGGTCATTATTTCAAATAGTTATAAATACAATTCTGTATAAAAGCACTTTATAATTGATGATAAACAGAAATCCACATGATTTCCTGGGTATGATACTAAACTGCATCTGGTAATGTGGTTACGTCTCAGTGTGTAGGGTCACCACTTTGGTTGACTCAGTGGGAGTAGTACTTATTAGAGTTCTATCTAGGGATCAAATAGGTCAGTTTGGGATAATGTTTAAAAGGATTTTTGACTGCAAGGGTCAGCTGGAAAATTAATTGGCTGACCAAGATACTCTCATGGAATGTAACAAAATGAGGTTTATTTTTCAATATAGTCCCTCTTGCAGTCCACATAATACTTTCGTCGGTGTTGCAGTGCTTGGATCCCATCGATCAAAAAGGTCATCAACAGCATGTCATCATATGAACTTTTCATCCCCTCACTTTTGTATATTTGCTCTTAAAGCATTGATATTTCAACTAAGTACTAAGTGCTAACCTGTTGAAAGTAATAGGAATAGTTAGTGAAAACTATATAATTGCTTGCAAAAAAACTCAAAAACCAAAAAAGAAACAACACTGACTCTGGCATTAGATGACCCAACTTGTGTTGACATGCTGTAAAACTAACTTACCTACCAATCTAAGAATTCTACACAGTTAAAAGTTAGAAATATAACAAAAAAATTCTGAGCTGAAGTGTTTGGAAAGTAATTAGTTATTTGGAGCACTTACTAGCCATAGAACAATTTAAACAATAATGAGCTAAGACAATATTTGAAATATATCTTGTCATATTTTTATAAACAAACATTTGGTCAGCAAGTGAAGATTAGCAAACCAGAAAGTCTTAACACTATTTTATAAAGGAAACTATATATACATCAATTGATACCTTTTACCTATTGAATATTGAAAAACTCTATACGTTCTTTAGAGTCACTTGAGATATACATTTTTTTTTTTTTTTTTTTGAGGTGCTTGTGGTGTAATGGTTATTATCATAGGAAATGGACATGATGACCAGAGTTCAATTCCTGAATGAGGCTGTTTGCTTTTCACATAGTGCTAATAACCTTTGATAAAGGTCTGAATCCTACTATTCTCTCTCCAGCTATAGGTAAATAGCAGGGCAGACTTAGCTTATTAACCTTGATATGGCAATTGATCTAGGAGAAGGAAAACTCTGAATTCAAGGGGGTGTCCTTGTGGTGTAATGGTTAAAGCGATGGACTGCAGAATCGTAGTAAGCGAGTTCGTACTCCAGTCGCACTATTATGTTCACTTTTGGGCAAATACCCTCGGGAAAGGTATGAATCCCCCTTATCCTCCCAGCTATGGGTTGAATAGTACCACTACTGTTCTTCTAGGAGAATAGCTTTGGCATTAAATAACCTTCAAAGAGTTGATATGCCATTAAACAAAGAAACCAAACCATCTGAATTCAAACCTATTAAACTCCACTTAAAAATTGACCTTGTGTCGCATTTTGCTCGTATGGAGGGATTGGATAAATAAATATTTATTTACACTATTGATCATAAAATAATTTTATTAACTTGTCATAAAACATAAAGTAAAATTACTTGCCTATATTGATTAAAAGGTTATGACTTGAATTGCAACTGGTTATAATGACAGTAAAGTGATATTTTTAATTTGAGAAACACTTTAGAGATATATCCATTTTTTTTTCTTTTTTTTTTTTCTTTTTATCCCCTTATTGTTAGTCCAAAGCAATGATGCTATATTTATTTCGGATTTCCAGCTGGAGGATTTACAAAGTGGACTTAAATGTTCATAGGCTAACGTGATATTGGTTATGGACAATTTTTTTTAAACAAGCAGTGCAACACTTATGGAAGAAGTGTATGGATTGCAAAGGGGGACTATATTGAAAAATAAACCTCATTTGGTCACTTCCATAAGAGTATCTTGGTCAGCCTATGAACTTTTCAATTGACCCTTATAGATTTTCATGTAAAAGTAGATTGATTTGTCAAATGAATTGAAAAGAAAAACTTAGGAAATGAATATTTGTTTTATGAAATGTACTATTGTGTATATACCAATTTATTTTAGCCATTTTTCTACTTTATAAAATGAAATTCCTTCTATATAAGTATATATTTTTGTCTCTTATCTATTTCTCAATTATTTGGATACAGTCTGTAATTAGTGATAAATATTTTTCTTTTATTGTAGAATGTGATTAGACTAGGTCATTAACCTTTTTCTATTATTCTATGGACATTTTGAATATATCCTCTTAAAAATAGCAAAACTATTCTTTCTTTATTTTTCTATACAAATGAAATTGTAATTAATACTAATTACATTACCAGGCAAACTGTATTAATATTGTTTCTAGGAGGAAAAAGCCCTGAAAGAACATTGAAGAGTGAAAGTTGACTAGAACAATAAACACATTTTGATTTGCCAGTGTTAAAAAAAAAATAATTGCTTGAAATACCTAACGTTTACAAATTGAAATTTGATAATCTAGCTTTTTCATAATAAAGTTCATGTTTAAAATGAACAAAACCCAGCTATATTAAGGAATTTCATAACATTATTGTTTGTGGGAAGTCAACTGTTCAAAAGCACAAAAAAAAGCATCTTGTTTCATGAGAAATATTGTTATTTATTACACATCTTGCAAGCAGTTGATTTACAGTATTGATCTTTGATATCAGACAGATCCAGCAACTCCAACAGACAAAATTGTTCTGATAAAAGAAGACAGTAAAGTTTTAACAAAATTATATTGTCTTTATGAAGATACAATTGATATCATTTCGTAATCTCACTATTTGATTAATTCTTGTTCAAATGATCTTAAATTTTAACAGCTTGTGTTGAAACAACTGAAAATTCTGTTTAAGGTTAAATGCCTTTTTCCCCCAGTGAATAGCATTTCTATACCTATAGACAAAAAATATCAAACATAGAGTTTTGAGGTTTATATATATATATACACACACATATACTGTAAAAAATTTGAGATCATTTGATTGAGAATCAGTCGAAATAATATCTATTTTTCTGAAACACTCTGTCTATATCCAATGAAGCTGTTTGTTGAGGAGAGTATTTTTGTAAATACCTAGTTAAAACCTTTTTTGTATAAAAATTTGCAGAAAAAGGTGAACTTTAAAAATGCTAATATACAATTATTTCTATGTGTAGTAATGTTTCCTCAGCTGCTTGTAAAGATTTTTGTAACAATAATATTTTGCTTGCTGTAGAATATCTACTGACGATCTTAGATATAAGTTGAATTTTATCTGAGTTAAGTCCTATTTTTTTATTGTGATATTAACTCATCTGCCAACATTCAAAGTGTATAATGATATCTATGATGCTCACTGTACTTGATTAGCCCTGTCGGCTGGGGCTGTTGAATACGCTGACTGCATCTCTGCAGAGGGGTGAGACTCCCACAATGAGTGTCCTGGATATGACATTAAACAATCTGATGGTGAGGCTCCAGTAATGTTGGAGTTTTGGGGAAAATGGAATACCCCTTCATTGTTATCACTCCCAGCTCCACTAGCACCTGATAGTCTATGGATCAAATAGAACTGTTTGACATTTAAACTCTATGCAAACAAATGACTTATACTAAATTGAATTGTTAGAAATAGAACTGATCATTTAACTATGTGTAAACAAATGACTAATGTTTAATTGAATCATTGGGGATACATAGCAATACTTGGAAACATTTAACTTTGTTGACATGCTAAATTGAATTGTTAGAAATAGAACTGTTTAATCATGCATGTATCTACAAAATGTGTTTACTAATCATATATTTAATATATATGTAAAAACTGGGTTTGGCATTAAATAACCAATAGTGGTTGATATACCATAAAACCAAATCAAACTAAATTACTACACTTGATAATGAAGAAACTGATTCTTTTTGCTTTTAATTTAAACTGACTTCATCTGATTTCTTGATTTCAAGAACTATTTAGACCATTAAAGATTTTTGTATTGCTTTCTTGTTTTTTCACTGAATACTCAGAATTATTTTCCTTTCTCTCCAACTGATGCTCAAAACATCATATTCTTCATTTTAAAAAGAATTAAAAGCTAAAATAAAAATAAAAGCTCTTATAAAAAAAAAAAAAATAATTACTTTTTGTAAAACTGTTTATTTTGTGTTGGTGTTCACTATCACATTTCAGTGAGGGGATGGGAATTATCTAAATATGCATTTTAAATTCTTTAACTGTTTGTATTTGTCTGGAATTCATTTTTATCTATTTATTTATTTATTTATTTATTTTTTTAATTAATTAAAACATGGGTTAATGCACTCAGTTAACCCTAAAGTTGTCCTTCATTATCTTGATGGAGTTTGTTGTTTAGCAAAAACTTTTCAAATCAAGAACCAACTGAAGATACATTGACAGTTTTTACTTAAATTTTTAAAACTTTATTTTTGTTAAATTAGTTTTTCATCCTCAATTACCAGTTGTTACTAGGGTAAGAAAAAATTTTGTAATATTATGGTATGTATTACTTTGTGGCACATATATCATGTGACTGCAACAGTTCAAGCCATGGAAGGTACCCACTGTTATTGATAGTATTGCGATAGTTGGTACACTGACATATTGTGCATTGCTTCACTTTATTTATGATTTCAAAGCTCTACTGATAAATGTGCATCATAGTGTATTTAAGAAAGTTATGCATTACAAATTTGAACTGGGCTATGATACTGTGTAGAAGCAACCAAAATCATTTGTTTTGCAAAAGGTGAAAGTACAGTTGAACACAGTACAGTAACCAGATGATTACAAAATTTTGTTTGGGTTGCAAAAATCTTGATGATCAGGCAAGGTCAGATAGGCCTAAAAGAGTGGATTCCTAGGCTGCTCCAAACCATTGAAACATATCTGGCAAATAGCACTAGCTTGGCATCTCACAGTCCAGTATGCTTCATCACCTTCACAATCTTGGCAAAATCATCTAGATCTGCCAAATTGTTCCTTCTCATTACCAAAACATTGCAGAACTCTTGACCTGTCCTGGTATTTTACAAAGTTCTGCTTATTCTAAGTATTATGGTCATCTGATAGAAACTTGCTTTCTTTGTGACTTTACCGTAAATCCTCACCCCCCAGTTGTCAACATTTTTATTTAATGTCCCATACATCGATTTAGTTGTGAACAATAATCTCTTCAAAAACAAACCATTTCATATTTTATAACTTTATTCAATAATGACTAAAATTTAAAAATCTTATATCAAATCCCCAATGAGTCGTTGATAGACATCCATGTTATTCACATTGTACATATAATGGGGGTTGTTGTCTTCTAACAATACTTGCCAATCTTTCATTGTTTCAATTCCTTTTGATGATTCTTGTAATGGTTCCCATCCCTCATAGAATTTTTTCATCTACAAGAAAAGTGAAGAAATGACAACCAAAAAATGGAGACAGCAGATTTTATCAAGACATTAAAGATAAAAACATTTATTATTAGTCCAGATTAAAAGCACAGTAAGGGTAACCTGAACTTATACTTTTTTAAACCTTATTTTTCTGATGCAAGTATCATTGGGGAAAAAGAAAAGTTTTGATAAATGGGACTAAAGTTTTAAAATCCTATGTTACAACTTATTAAAAAAAAAAAAAGAACTTGCAAAAATAACTATTTACAATATGAATAATAAATTTCTTTGTTAAAATTTTGGTTTGTCTGGAAATGATCCTGAAGAATCCAGAATTATAAAGCGTTACATTGATATTATCATTTAATGTAACAATCTTTATTAAAATAAAATCTTTTGTAAAGACTTATTTCTTATGTGTTGTCATCATGTTATTAAATACATTTAAATGATAAAAGTTTTAATCCAACAAGTTGAAAATATTTCTGGCCAATTCCTAAGAAAAAAAAAATCAAATAGATTTATCAAAATAAGAATCAATTAAGCTATATTTTACAATCAGAAAAAATTGCTTGACCAATTTATGAATTATAAAATGTTATTTTCTTCTTTTGTTACTTTTCTATTTCTTTTAGCAAACTTTATTTCATTAAAAACAAAACAAAACAACAATGAAAAGAATTTAGATTTACTTACAAATTCCTTGACATTTTAGCATAAGAAATATTTTTAAAAGATGTTTTTATATATGCAATTCCTGCTTTTAAGTTTAGGATTTTTCTGATTCAATTCTAAGGATAAGAAAACTAATTTTTTAAAGTAAATTCTAGAATACTTCTTCTTTTTTTTAATATGCATAAATTTTTAAGATAACATCATTTAGTGTTTTAGTACATAGATGGTAAAATTGTTCTTGCTTGTTATTAATGTTAAGTATAAGCACAGGAGAATGTAAACTTATTTTAGTTGTATAAGATTAAAACTTGAACTGTATAATGGAATTTTAGTGGTAGTTTGAACAGATCTTGTTTACACAAGTGGAATGCCAATGTTAGCTCCTGTTTTGGTTTTCAGCATTATGGGTGCGTCAGCAATAGTGGCAAGCAAGCAAATATAACTGCAAGCATCAACGTTGCCTTATGTTGCTGTCTATCCACCATGTCTAGAAAAGTCTAATCCAATAAAACTGGCTTCATATAATAAACCAGTTTCAATAAATTATAAAATATCAAAGAATCAAAATGCAAACTCATTATTACTTAATAGATTAATCTGAATTCAAGTTGCAGATTTTCAGATGAGTTTTATGAAGTGAGTTTTGGACGGATTTCTGTTAGAAAAACACTTTATACTGTATTTTAAAAAATGTTCTACATATGGGCATGAAATCAGAGAACAAAAATTGACCCCTGTTTTTCAAAAAAAAAAAGAAAGAAAAGAAAAAGTCAATAAATAACTCGTTAGAATTTAAATTATTTTTTGAAGGACAGTTTATAAAATTTTAAAACAAAAGTTCATCTGTAAAGATGGGATAAGATTTTTTTTTAATTGTAGGCTATTACTGTTTTTAATTTTTAGACATATCTTCATACATTATAATTTTTTTCTTTTTCAAATTAGATTTAATACAAAAAATATTTTTGGAATACAAATTTGTATTTCAAAACTTTAACAGATGTCTTAGTTTCATGTATCATCCATTCACAAAATACTAATTTCACCAGTTTGGAAGGGGAAGTCCTTATGACATAGTGGCTAATGTGTTGGACTACGACACTGTAGTAAGTAAGTTCAATCTCCAGTGACGCTATTACATTCATTTTCTGAGTAATAACCATGGGAAAGGTATGAACCCCCTTATTCCCCCCTCTTTCCTTTAGCTATGTGTTAAATAATGCTGTTCTTGTGCAAGGATGGTTTTTGGCATTAAATAACCTTTGATGGTTGATATACCATTAACCCATTATAAGCCAAACATTAAACAAAGAAGCCAAACCAAATTTGAAGATATTTTACTAATGTACAGATCCATGATAGGTGGAATTAAGTGGCACTTTCCTTTCCATATAGAATGGAACTTAAAGGAAAAAAGTTCTATTTGTTGAAATGATACATTAACATGCAAAACCTTTCATTTTTATCTGCTAAATTACAATATAGATTAATACAAAAAGTTTCATTAATTAAAGTTCATTTTGTTTCTCTTGGCTTTTAATCCTTATAAAACACATATAATAGACCTCTCTCTCTTCATAAACTTAAATGTGATTATTCACTTTCTCCAGCTTTTGGACTGGGATTAAAGAGTGGTATCTGTTCATCTTCTCCAGTTGTGTTCTTGTCTTTCTTCAGGATGTGGTAAAGTTTAAAAAGAAAAAAAAATGGCTAGTTTGTATCTTGATACACTGGTCACAGGGATTGTTATTTTTGACTCTTGTTCTTACATGAGGCCCCTTTTTAAACTGACCATGGGTCACAATTGCCATTTTGAAGGATACAAGTTATATGACCCTTTGTGTTCATCAAGTTAGTTAAACCAAATCTTTTTGTATAACCATATCTAGTGGGTTAGTCAATATGAGTGTGACCTTGGTTTCCTAAGTTTAAAATAAATGTTGAAGTTGACATTATTTATGGCCTTTTTGAAAATTCCTAAACATTTACTGCTAAATAGCTAAACAAAATTTTCTGGCCTATTGGACTTGGATTAAAAAAACTAAATTCTCTCACTATAACTTTCAGTTTTATTCAGCTATTTTCTTGTCTTTAAACCAGATGTGACAAGAAAGAAGTACCTTAAACATTTCAGAGAATAGATCTCTCCTTATAAATTTCAACATGACAATCCTTTTTCCCTGTACTTTGGACTAGGAGTAAAGTGTGGTATCTGTTCATCTCCCTAAACTGTTTTCTTGCCTTTTAGACAGGACATGGCAAAATAAAAATATTTAAAAAAAAAAGAAAAATGAAAGTCTGGTCAGAGAGATCTGAAATAAGTATTAGCACTTTTCAATTGCACTAAAATAAACGATTAGAGTAACCTGATGCCTGTGTGTCACGAGTCATGAGGACTAAGAGTAATTTTTACCCTTATTCATGAGTGTACATCCATAGGTCTCATTATTAAACTGATTATATGTTGCCTATTCCACCTGAAAGATATATGTGAAACATTTTTAGACAACTGGTGAAAAATATCATTTTATATAACTAAATTTAAAAAAAAAAATCCCTTCTATATAATGGCAAAACAATGTTCTGAGATTCTTTTTATTCATATGCAAAATTGAACAAATCCTACTGATGTATTCAAGTTGTAATGAAGAATAATAGCCTTTTGTGTTATTTAGGATTCCTGGAAATGTTATAAATACTTGATTGATTGTCTATGAGAAAGATTTAACTTGGTCTCAAATCAGGTTCAGACATAGAACTCAAATCTCATCGAACTAACAGATACCACCCTTAATCCAAATAAGATTAGGCCTCTGAGTTTAATCTTGAAAAAAATTATTTATCAATAACTTATTAAGTTGGGAGGCACACTTAGTGTAACAGTTATTGTTGTAGGAAATGAGTTTGATGACCCAAGTTCAAATCTTAGAAGAGGCTATTTACATTTCACTTCACACAAAATGCTGTTTTGAAAGGCATGATCCTTCCAGCTCTGAGTAATAGTTGGGCAGGCTGGGTTTCTTTAGTAAGTCAACTGGCCTAGGAGAAGGAAAGCTCAGAATCCAATCAGCTGTACTTTGCTTAAAAATTGACCTTGTGTCACATCCTGGGAGAGGGTTTTGGTAAATACCTATTAAGAATGTAAAGTGCTTTACTGATTACCTTTTCTAATAAAATGTTTCAAAATTTTATACTCAGGTTTTTTAAAAAAAATTTTTAAACTGTATTTGTAACATGGAATTCTCTTGAATTCTAGTTTGTTCAATAGGCTTATAACTATCACCAACGAAATCACAGAATTCAGCTTTGTCATACTTTGTCATCGCTAATCAAAATATGGTAAATAATAGGAGGGTCAGTAAATAAGGTGAATTTTGTTTAAGGAGTTGGTAATGGGAAGCATTGTTTATAGTTGCACCTTTCTCAAGGAAATTAATAGTGATAGGTCATTTCATGTTCCAGAAGACCATCAGCATGACCTCCTTTACTGACTTATGCACTTAGAACTTTCTTTACTGAAGAGTCAATGTTTTTCTACAATAAACTTTTTGACTCAGGCTTGTAGTGGTAAATCCATGTTTATCTTGTGTAAAAAATTTTTGATTAAAGCATGCGCATCACATATTCTTCCGTAAATTTCACATGGTTTGCCTATCCCGGCCAACAAAATTTTTCTGACAGACCCCTGTTCAAGCCTGCAACACTCTGATTTTCTGCAATTTTTAATAGCCTTAAAACAAAAAATTTTGTAATATTAAAATAAATTTTTACTGAAAACCAATTCCAAACAATAGATTGGTTGTTTGATTTTTATGGCATATCAACCACTGTGGATTATTTAATGCCATGTCCAAAGAATACAGAGTTTACATCTATGGAAAAAGTATTTTTAAAAAATTTTTCCTTTTTTAAAAAAAAATTTCATTGAATGACACGTATTTAGCACTCTTTGATGTTCAACCTACCTTAAAATCTTGTGATTGTGATGGTATTTGTCAAGTGCTTCATCTAGTGCATGAGTGTGGCACAAGGCCTTTTTTAAGGTGGGTCCAGGTGTAGGACTGTGGCTCAGATACACCCGGCATTCCCCAAAATGCCTTGAGCCCTATTAGCATTCCCCTAAAAAGGGGTGCCTCAAGTACCAGGCAATAAACCTAGCTCCTTCGGAGAGGGTTAGAGCCTGAGGGCACAGCCTCCTGAGGTTTGAGGAGTGCCGTTCTCAGCAAGCGTGACATAGATGGCAGCTTCCTATTACCCTTGGTCAGCGTGACATAGATAGCAGCAAAGCCATGCAAACTGATCCACACATTGAGAAACATGGACAGCATATGACTTGAATCACTCGACTCACTCGGGAAAAGATTAGAAACTTACTGTTCACTCTCTCTCTCAATGAAGAAAAAAATTGATTACTTTATTTATACCTGAAAATATTCACACAATTGAACCTCCTGTTTGTATTATTGATATTAACTAAGCTTTGCATAGTCTGGCACTGGCCATGGATTACTTAGAGTACCTGCTATTATTAAGTAGTCACCCATTCAAGTACTGAACAGGTTCATCATTACTTAATATCAGTGATCTGTTTGTAAGTTTGCTTTATATTCTAGATGTTAATTCAAAATTTCAGCTGTTAAGCAAATATGAGAAGGAAAGATTCTGAATTCCAAACCTGAAGCGTGTTGTTCACAGAATCTGTTAAGAAGAAATAGAAAGGACTTTTTTCTTTCTTTTTTATATATATCTCTATCTCATGGATTTATACACCTGACGAGGGCTGAAGAATGGATCAAGAAGAGAAAGAAAAGGTTCAATTATCTAAATGATTTCTGGTATGTTAATGACTTTTTGTCAAACTTATTGACAGTTACTCTATTTAGGTTTAACTTTAGATTATTGTAATTAAAGTCTGCTATGATTAAAAAGATCATTCAATAAATAAGGGAAATTTTTTAAAAAACAAAAAAACAACCTATATATATATATATATATATATATATAATGGCTGATCGTAGTCAAGGGCAACCTGCAGACTCCCTTTCAATAGCTACTACAGTTAGGTGTAGGGTAGGGTGCTACTCCTTTCCCTGGATTGCTCCACTTTCCCTTGATCTGTATTTTATAATGCTGAGTGTTAAGCAAGGAGGCATCAAGTACAATTTTTTTTTTTTTTTCTAAAATCTTTGGTATGACTTGCCCAAGGATTGAACCCCAGTCTCCTGGACTACTGATGAACACTCTACCCACTCCAAAAAGGGTCAGTGTGTATATATAAGTAAAAAAGTAAAGTTGGCGATCGAAGTCAAGGGGATCCGAAGGCTCCCTTTTCGATAGCTGCTACACCAAGGTGTGGGGGAGGATACTACTTCTTTACCTGGATTGCTCCACTTTACCCTTGATCCTTACCTTATAATGTTGAGTGGTAAGCAAGGTATCATCAAGTACCATTTTTTGAGTCTTTGGTATGACTCGACCTGGGATTGAACCCAGATCTCCCGGGTCACTGGCAAACACTCTAACCATTATGCCAATAAGATTTTTAGAAGTTTTTCCCATAAATGTAAAGTCTACATTGTTTGGAAGTGGTTTATAGAAAAGATTGTTTTAATCTCACAAAATTATTCATTTTGAGGCTATTCAAGATGGTGGTAAATCAAACATTGCTCCACTCTTGAATAGAGGTCTGTCAACAAATCTTTGCTGGCTGAGAAGTGCAAATAATGTGAACTTACAAAAAATGAATATGTGATGTGTATGGAGAAGCATGTTTTAGTCAAAAAATGTTTACAAATGAGCTAAACATGAATTTACTACTATAAGCCTAAGATGAAAAGACTTCATGAAGTAGAAAATGCTGACTCTCCAGTAAAGAAAAAATTCTGGACACAGTTGTCAATAAAGAAGGTGACCCTTGACAGTCTTCTGGGACAAAAAAGATAAATTACCTTTAAAAAGGTGCAAATATAAACAGTGTTTACTACTGTCAACTCCTTAGGCAAAATTAATGTTATTTATTGATAAATGAACCTTGTAATTTTTTTTTTTTTTTACTTTTCATTTAACATGAACATAATTGCACAAATGCAGGATTTAAAATTTTTTTTTATTTATTTATCTAATTTTAGAATTTTTATTTATTTATTTATTTTTTTATTCAAATGAGAAATTGTGTGTGTCTCACTTATGAGAGATTTGATAATTAATGAAGATGTTCTCATTGACTATTTGTCCTTTTACTATAAAAACAAGAGAAATAATGATACTCTAACATCACTAGGTCTATATGACTTATCAGGTTTTCAAAAGTCAATCTGAAGATAGAATAGACCATCAAGATTCTGTTTTGAACAATGAATAATGTGATTGTACACTGAAGTAATGAAGAAAAGATAACCACTGTATTATATTGAAACTGGCCTTGGGCCATCAGAAAGATGTTTGTGTGGGATAAGAGGGGAAATTGGGGGTAGGGAATTGTAGCAAGATGTGTTTCATTCAGCCCAACAATACCAGTGTGCCTTTATCACATACATTATTATGGCAGAATAACGAGATAAAACCCCCAAACTTTTCTCATTCTGCATCAGAAAAATAAGGTCTAAAAAAAAAGCTCAGCTTCAGATTACCCTTACCATGCTTTTAACCTGGATTAGATGATACTGTTTGTAGGCAAATAATGTACAAATGAAGTTTTCTTTGCTTTGGAATTTATATTGTAAGTAATTTAAAATATCAATTGTTAAAATAATTTGAAGTGTGTATTGATGTATGTATTTACCAACCCCTTCATATGAGTAGGATGTGATACAAGGTTAATTTTTAAAGAGAGCTTAACAGGTTTGAATTGAGTTTTCCTTCTCCTAGACTGGTTGCCTCACCAAGGTTAAAGAACCCAGTCTGGGCTACTATTTACCCATAGCTGGAGGGAGAATAATTGGATTCATACTTTTCCTAAGGGTATTAGTGCTATGTGAAATGCAATCAGCCTTGTCCAGGATTTGAACTCCTGTCGCCATGTCCATTTCTTATGGCGATAACCATTACACCATGGGCACCTCCAAAAGTGTGTGTTGATGTATACTTTTATATACTCTTTGCTGTACAATTTGAAATGAAATGTTTTTCTAATAAAACAGATATATAATGTTTTGTGACCTTGAAAAATATCCCACATAAATTTATTGCCTGAGATTTTATTAGTGGGATCTTGTAGAACTCTGTCTTCCCTTGATCAAGATGAATTACTACTAGTTTGGTAAAAGTTAAAGAAATCATAATATTTGACCAACAAAACTATTATAGTCCTTTATTATATCTTCCAATAAAATTTTAATGTTGATCTGATTATGTTAAATTTATATTTGCTTTTAGATATCTACAGAATTAATCTATTTCAGATTGATTCATCAAGACTGGGTGTTTTATTAGGTTATGTCATAAATTACAGAAAAATGTTTTTTAAGCAATATTATTAATTTGTTAATTTCTCCAAAACTTGTCTAGTTTTAAAGATTACATATTGTTCTTTCTAAAAGATTAGATTATTGTTTAACTTTCTGTGGGGTTAAATATCTAATAAATGCATTTGTTCTGTAAATGAGCTTAAAATATGCTGACTGTATTCCTTCCAGACAAGTAAGACCCTCACCACCACCAAATAGAGTATCCTGGTTGGTTTCTTTCTTTAATGGCATATCAGCTTTCTTGGGTTATTTAATACTAAAGCCATCCTTATTGAAGAATTGCAGTGGTTAGGGTTTAACCTATATAGCTTTGGGGTGAGGGGTAAAGGAGTTTGTTCCTTTTCCAATGGTATTAGTCCGAAAGTGAATGTAATAGTGTGACTGGAGTTTGAACTTGCTTATTTCAAGGCTGCATTCCATCACTTGAGCTATTATGCCACAGGTACTCCAGGGGTATCATAAGTATGACATCTGATGGTGAGGCTCTAGTTCTAGAAGTTTAAAGAGAGTGGAGTACCCCTTCATTGCCATTACTTTAAGATCCACTCTAACCGAAATGGTAATACCTGTTTGGGTTATATCTGTGAGTTGAATAGATCTGTTCAAAAAATTTTTCCTATCTGATAGGACTGTGTACAAAAAAAGATCTAAACTACACAAAAAATGTTGATATAACATATAATGAATATGGTTCCCTGATCTCTTTCAGCTGGGGCCTGTAGAATACACCAACTGCATTTCTGCAGAGTGGATAAAACTCCCCACCCTAATAAGTATTCTGGATATGTCACTAGCTTTACTGATGGTGAGGCTCCAGTTGTGGAGCTTTGGGGAATGTAGAGTACCTATTCATTACCATTACTCCCAGGTCCACTCTGACCTGAAGTGGTAGAACCAGTTAGGGTTTCATCTATTGGGCAAATAGAACTGTTCAATATTTTACTAGGATTATTATTAAGAGTAAATAGAATTATTAGTGTTTGATAGCAATACTTGAAATCATTTAAATGTGTGTAAACAAATGAGCTCTGGCTTGTTAAAAAATATTGTGTAAAAATCATTCGTTTACAAATATATATGTATATAGATGTAAATATATTGGTGTGTGTGTGTGTGTGTACACACACACACACACACACACACACACATATATATGTAACAGGATTTGGCATAATATAACCATCAAATGTTTGTCATATAACAGAACGCAGCCAAACTGTTTGAGAATTCAGATTGTTCAGCCTTTAGCACCCCTGCTGTCATTTTTATGTATATACATTTGTTGCTGAATTGATCTTTAGATATTTGATTATCTTCAGATTTTATACTGGAATTTATCTTCCTTCTTATCAGTGTTTTATAATGTTGAAATAGCCTAAAAAATGCTGGCCTAGTCGGCTGGAGCTGTAGAATATACCAACTCTATCCCTGCAGAGGGGTAAGACACCCCCACCCACCCTGAATGTCCTGGATATGATATTAAACAATCTGATGGTAAGGCTTCAGTAATACTGGAGCTTTGAGAAAGGCAGAGTACCCATTCATTGCCATCACTCCCCGATCTACTCTGGCTCGGAGTGGTCACACCTGAAAGAGTCTTATCTATGAGTCAAATAGAACTGTTTGACATTTAAACTGAGTGTAAACAAACGACTTCTGCTAAACTGAATTGCTTGAAATAGAACTGTTTGATCATTTAACTGTATATAAACCAATAACTGATGTTTAATTGATTTGTTCGTGTTAATACTTGAAAATATTTAACTGTGTGCAAACAAATGATTAATGATAAATAGAATTATTCATATTAGATTGAAATAAGTTATCTATCAAATGTGTTTAAAAATCATATATTTAATATATATGTATAAAAAGGATTTGTCATTAAATAACCAACAATGGTTGGTATGCCATCAAACCAAACCAAACTAAACCTTTAAAGTGCAAAAGATTTAATAATCTTTCCTACAAATCTGCCTCAATCTCACATCATACAAATGTAAACGTCTCATCCTTTCGATGTTGTATGCTGCACAATAACATAAAAAGTAATTATAATCAACACTTAGAAAAATTATGTAGTATCTTATTTTGTGTGGATCAGCAGGTTTGGTGTCTGTCATGTGTCAGTCCTCTATGCCTTAAAGTACTTTGCCTCCATCTTTATATCCTGCTTGTTGGTGGGGCTAAGAATACACTGACTGTATCCCCTGCAGAGGGATGTCTTGGGTCTGTCACTAAACTGCATCTGATGGTGAGGCTCTAGTTCTGTGAAAATATGGGGAGTATGGAGTTCAGCTTCATTGCCATTACTCCCTGGTCCACCCTGACTCATTGTGGTAATTCTCGTTAGGGTCCCATCCATTGGTCAAATCGATCTGTTTAAAAACTATTCCTATTTGATAGGACTGTGAGCCAAAAACTTGAGAAGCAACTACACGAAAAATATAGATATGAATGTACTATGAATGCAATTCTCTAACCTTGAGGCATAAGATAACCCTAGATTAGTTGACCTGGTTTTAAAATCAATCAATCGTTTATATGCTGATGGAATCTCTCTTTGTTGCTTACTAAAATCATTAAGATTCTCTAGAAATCTAGATGATTACAGAAGATGTACTTCTATGTTTGTAAATTTAGAGTATAAATTTTAAAATTATTTAAGCTTCTTTTTTCACTAATACTTCAGATTTATCTGATTTTTAATTAGCTTAAAAGTTCTTGACATTTAAGATATATAACCACACCAGGCAAAAGTTTCAACTTTATACAAGTTTTCGTAACTTAATGAGGAATCCCATGTTATTTTCATCTTCAATCATTGATTTCAAAAATTAGCTAATTTCTTGGTTTTTACAAAATCAGTAAGATTTTTTCCTCCTTTGCTGTAATTATTAGTGCATAAGATGCACTATTATTCCAGATATTTCAGCCCAAATCTTAGGTGCATATTATATACAAAAACTATACAATTAACTTTTTTAATCATCGAGGAGTAAGACCCCCCCCTGAATGTCCTAGATATGACATAAAACAAATTTGATGGTGAGGCTCCAGTAATACTGGAGCTTTGAGGAAGGTGGGGTATCCCTTCATTACCACCCTGGCCCAGAGTGGTAGCACCTAATAGGGTCTTATCTATGAGTCAATAGAACTGTTTGACATTTAAACGGAGTGCAGACAATTGACTTATGCTAAATTGAATTGTTTGAAATAGAACTGTTTTTACATTTAACTGTGTGTAAACAAATGACTGATATTTAATTGAATTGTTAGTGATACATAGCAATACTTGGAACCATTTAACTGTGTGCAAATAAATAAGTAATGTTGAATAGAACAATTAGTGTTAAGTAGCAATACTTGTAACCGCTTCAGATGGCAACAATTGAAACCATTTAACTGTATAGAGACAATAACAATTCTAATGTGAAAAAAATTAGTTCTAATCCATTTCAAAATGAAATTACTAACCAACTAATCCCTTGCATATCATGTATATCTATTTAAATGTGTGCAAATAAATGATTGATGTTAAATTGTTAGTGTTACATAGCAATACTTGAAACCATTTAACTGTGTGCAAAAAAATGAGGCTTGTTTAAAAATGTTATTAACAAAATATATTTACAGATCATATATATTTCATATGTATGTATAAACAGGGTTTGGCATTAAATAACCTACAATAGTTGATATGCCATAAAACCAAACCACACCAGCTGTATGCCTCGCTGTATTCAGGACAGAATGACTGAAAGTTATATCTATAGTCCAAACTTATATTTTACACTGTTACAGAGAAATATTCATGGAATGGGTGTTTGTTTATAATTTCATTTTTCCTAATGTGAACTTATTTTCGCTGTAAGCTTTTTGCATTTTTGTGTGCATGTCTATGCACTTGCTCTAAATACTGTGGAAATTTTGTATTTTAAGACATAATGTGAACTATATCATATTTACCAAACCCTCTGCTTGGGCAGGATATGACACAAGGTCAATTTTTAAGTGGAGTTTACAGGTTTGAAGTCAGTTTTCCTTTTCCTAGACTAGTTGCCTCACCAAGGCTGAAGAACCCTGTCTACCCTACTATTTACCCATAGCTGGAGGGAGAATAATTGGATTCATACCTTTCCCAAGGGTATTAGTGCAATGTGAAATGCAATCAGTCTCGTCCAGGATTTGAACTCGTGTCGCCGTGTCCATTTCCTATGACGATAACCACTACACCACGGGCACCTCCATAATATGAACTATATAAACTTTTTATTTTAAGTCAATATGAAATAATAAAATGTTGAACAAATACTATATTTTGGTTAAATTTAGCTGCTACAAATTTGAAAAAGTCAGTGTTATACATGAGAATTTTTTCTTTTAAAAAGAATTTCATAGTCCAAATTTAGGAGTGCATGTTATACATAGATAATAATGGTATTTTTTTGCTGAGTATTCATCGCAAATGTGACAGTGAATTAGTTTTGTTTAAGCAAACCACTTCTTTGTGATGAACTTTTATTTGGGTGGAGAATTAACCAATTTGATATTTACATGCTATGGATAAATCTGCAAAGCAATATTGAAGATAAGATTAGATTAAAGATAAGATTAGATTAAAGAGGAGAGAGATAAACTAAACCCTGCTGCATATGTCAGCAGCTACAGGTCACATTGGTTGATGGGAGTAGTATAATTTCTATTATCTCAAAGACTAGAGAAATTTCACCCACACTAATGTCATTTTCAGCACCTTCATTATCAAGGCGTGCCAACAGTACAAAATCCCTTGACTCTCTCTCTCCATCTATCTTTATCGGTCATCACTTAGCATCTCCAAAATACCCTAAATCCATCCTCATATCTCTTTGCAACTTGGGGGAGTGGGGTGCTGTATAATATGAATGTATCCAATGTGCAGAGTTTTACTTTTCTGGTCAATTTACATAAATAAGATTTAAAGCATTTTACTTTATAGTAAATGAATATATGAATTCAAATATCTGACAAAATGGAGCCGAAATAAAATATGAAATCATTTTATGATGGCATTTCATCAGATAATGATTTGGAAAAAAACTTTTTTTAAATTTCTTTTTATCTTAGGAAAAATGTAAGATTCATATTAAAACAATATTTAATTTGATGTAGATTACAATAACACAAACTTATCCCAAACATTCACTAATTTTAGTATACCATTTAATTATAAGCTTATTACTAACAATATTTCACTTCAAACAGAACAAAAACAATTTCAAATCCTTTAATTCATTCATAGCTTAAATATTGGACATAAGCACATCCCCTCCCCCGTTTCACTTTTTAAAGTTTCATACTGAAAAGATTTTGTATACAGGTTAAGCTTTGGCCTGTTCAACAAAACTTTTTCATTCTTCAATGATACCTGCATCAGAAAAATAAGGTCTAAAAAAATTCAGCTTTAGACTACTCTTACTGTGCTTTTAACCTTGACTAAATAATACTGTTTGTTGACAGATGACGTATGAATAAAGTCCCCACCCACCTCATTTGTTCATATTCTTAAGTATATTAGATATTGAAGAAATTTTAACTTATTCTTAATAGGGAAACAATTTTTTTTTAATTTTTTTTTTTTTTTTTGACAGTATGATTTTTTTTTTCCAAGTATAAAACAAAACTATTTTGATACTGATTATCTGAACCATACAACTGTCAGCTGAAAAGTTCACAGGCTGACCAAGGTACTTTCACGGACTGTGACAAAATGTTTATTTTTCAACATAGGCCTCCTTTCTGTCCACACACTTCTTCCATTGTTGTTTTAATGTTAGGATCTCATTAGTCAAAAAATGTCAATAGCAGATATGACATCATCATAGGAACTTTTCAGCCCATCCTTGTAAGTTTTGAGCTCAAGTTTTTTGATCTTTCAAACAGTATTTAAAAAAAAACAAAAACCTCAAGATAGAAACTTGATATTATTAACTCAAACTCTTATCTTGGATGGACTATGTGTACACATACAGTTTTGTTTAATCAATTTCTATGGGAATTAAATAGCTGTATCATTTTATAAATAATTTGTTAGATTACTTTCTTTAAATAATAATGTTTTTATTTTGTATTTGAGGAGGAAGGGAGTTACTTACCAAGTAACTGAAACTCACCAAAAAGTGTGCGGATAGAAAACGCTCCTTTAGCCATTCTTATTTCCACCGAGCAGTTTTAACTCCATACTTGTTTTGGGGTCATCAGGAGAGAATGTGCACCGTTTCGGGGCCTTCCTCTCAACGGTTTTATTTGCACATTGCCCCCGCCTCACTGACATGAGGCCCCATTAAAGCATCCTGTCAAATCAACGTCTAACAGCGAAATGTAAAAATTTTCAAATTTGCCCGCGTAACTAGAATATTGTTGTGCATTCATGAGCTTGTAATGCTATGACGTGTTTATTTTGAAATGTTCCATGGGACGTTTCTTTTATTCCATATCCACATTGAACAGTTTTCAGTTATTTCCGTAAGGCATTTCATACTTTTGCTTCTATTTGAGGAATTTTCTGTAACTTTTATATAAGTGAATCAGTCGATGATAATTCTAGTGATTATTACTTAAGTTATTTGCAACTATAAATTAATGCATTTTCCAAGTATGTATTTACTCAAACCTTTCACCACATGCAGTATGTGACACAAGGTCAAATTTTTCTTACGCAGAGTTTAATACATTCAAATTTAGAGTTTTCCTTCTCGACTGGTTGCCATACCAAAATTAAAGAGCTCAGTTTCTTCAACTATTTATCTATAGCTGGATGGGGAATAGTTGGATTGATTTGGTTTTATGGCATATCAACTATTGTTGGTTATTTAATGCCAAATCCTGTTTTTACATATATATTAAATATATGATTTGTAAACACAATTTGTTGATACACACAGTTAAATGATCAAACTGTTCTATTTCTAACTATTCAATTTATCATAAGTCAACAAAGTTAAATGGCTCTAAGTATTGCTGTGTATGTATCACTAACAATTTAATTAAACATCAGTCATTTGTTTATACATAATTAAATGATTAAACAGTTCTATTTAGCATAAATCATTGGGTTATAATGGGTGAAACAAACAACAAAATTTAGACGTAAGTATGACCAACTATTTTGCTAATATAATGGATGAGGTAAAAACTTAAAAGGGAATTTTTCTAATATTTTTTCTTATTTTCAAGATAAATAAAAGCAACAGAAAAGCTTTAATGATGCTATTATTTTTACCATTCATGATGTATAATCATCATCATATCGTGCTGGTAGCACGGATATCCCTGACCCTCTCTCGCCACTCCTCCCAATCGTTCATCGCCCTAGGTAGGTCTTCAGGACAACATCCCGTATCCTCACATAGCTGCTGAATGTATGTCCGTGCTGGTCGTCCTGCTTTTGCACGGCCATGTGTGGGGGTCCATAAGAGTACATCTCTTATGAGTTCGTCCCTGCTTCTCCAGCAGTGTCCTGCATGTCTGGCTCGTCTAACTTGAATAGTTTTCGTGATGGGGGCAGGTGGCCGTACAGTTGGTGTCTTGTGGGGTGTTGCCGCCAGGACTTGTTCAAGATTGCACGTAGCATTCTTGTGTAATTGCCGTCTAGCTTCTTCTCCAGCCGTTTTGTTAGCGTCCATGTAGTGCAGCCATATAGCAGTATCGATGTGACCGCTGGGTGGAAGAAACTGCGTTTCATTTTATCGGTTAGGTCTGATTTCCAAATAATCGATAACCTATTGATAGCTGTCCATGCTTTCGCTAACCTCGTTTCGATGTCCTTTTCGGTTGATTCGACGCTGCTTCCTAGGTAAGTGAATTTGTCTACTAGTTTAAGAAGGGTTCCTTCTAGAGTGGAAATGTCCCCCGTTTGATTATGGCACATGTATTCCGTTTTGTGTGCATTAACATAGTGGCCTATGCTTGCTGCTGCTCGTTCCAAACTATGCAGTAGTGTTTCGGCTTGGTCAGGTGTATTTGCCAGTATCGCTATGTCATTGGCGTAGTCGGCGTCGGTAATTGTTGTTGCGGGGTACCTTCTGCTTCTTTTCTTCGTCAGTTTGAAGCCATTCTCTTTGATTTTGTCAATCGATGTTCTAAGTACGTAGTCTAGACAAATGATAAAGAGGTACGGAGCCAGCGTGTCCCCTTGTAGTACTCCTGCTACAATGTCGAAGTATTCTGTGTCTCCATCTGGTGATCGTACTTTTACTTTAGTGTTTCTATAGAGAATTGTTATTGCCGCTATGGTTTCTTTAGGTATGCCGTACGCTAGTAGGATTTGTTCCATCTTTCCTCTGTGAATGGAATCGAAAGCCTTGGTAAAGTCAACAAAAATTAATGTCGCTTGTAGGTTTTTTGCCCATACACCTTCAAGGATTCTACGGATGGTTAATATTTGTGAGGTCGTGGATCTATTTCTTTGGAAGCCATTTTGGTTTTTTCTAAGTATGTTGTCGATTTCGGGTTCTATGCGGTTTCGTAGTAGGGCATTGTAGATTTGGGCTGCTATGGATGTAAGTGTTATGCCTCGGTAGTTTTTGGCTAATCCGAGGTCCCCCTTTTTAGGGAAGGGAAGGATGCATCCCTTCATCCATCTATCTATCGGATTTTGATTGTATACTGCGTTGCAGTGTCAGAGCAGTATGTCATCGAATTGTCTGGTTTTCCATACTTCCGGGGGAATTTCGTCCAGCCCTGCAGCTTTCCTATTTTTAATTTTTCTGAGAACCGAGTCGAGTTCTTCTTGTGTGAACGGTCCTAGTTTAATGTCTTGATGTATAATAAATTTGCCTAAAACAAGTTCTTTTCTTTTTCTTTTGTTAAAGTTTTAGTATTGATAATTTTTATTTCTCCTCTTACCTGATGCTATGGAATATCTTGAAAAAATATTTGATTTGACTTAGTAGATTTTCTATCAGCCAGAGAGACAAGGTTAATCAAAAATATTTTCTTTATTTAGACTTAGACTGTAACCTGGTTTGGTCATAGGGGCACTATCCATGTAATGTATCTTGGGCAAGAATAGCCTGGTGGAACCCATCCTTCTTCAGGTCTACAATTGGTTTGAAGTCAGTTTTCCTTCTCCTAGACTGGTTGCCATACCAAGGTTAAAGAGCCTTGTCTGCCTTACTATTTACCTATAGTTAGTGGGAGAATAGTTGGATTCATACCTTTCCCAAGGGTATTAGTGCTATGTGAAATGTAAACAGCTTTGTTCAGGATTTGAACTCTGTTAACCAAGTCCACTTACTACAATGATTATTACATCACAAGTGCATATATATATAAAAAAACAATGAAAAAGTCAGGAAAAACAAATGGTCCCTTTTTTATATTTAAAGCTGGGTAAGGGGATAGGGTGTCTGGATTTTTGTGAATTTTTCTAAATTTTTATTAGAAATTTCTCATCATTTTGTCTGAAGGTGCAGAGTTTATATTTAAAAGAATAAAGGATCTGCTGAAATAAATATTTTCACAAATATGAGTGATTTTTAAATATTTTTCCAATAGAAAACTCAATGTAAAATAATAAATTAAAATACAGAGCAAATAATTCCATATAAAAATATGGAATTATTTGCTCTGTATTTTAATTTATTATTTTAAGTTGAGTTCTCTATTGGATTTTGAATTATATGGGTATTGAAAAAAGAAAATCCTAAAATAGAATCATTCCCACCATTGGCTGTCTTGGCTTTGGATAATATACACACACACACACACACACACACACATATATATATATATATATATATATATATATACACACACTCATGTAATTTATAAAGTTGGTGACCATAGTCAAGGGTGACCTGAAGGCTCTCTTTTTAATAGCTACTACACTGAAGTGTAGGGAAGGGCTCTACTCCTTTATCTGAATTGCTCCACTTTACTCTTGATATGTACCTTTTATAATGGTGAGTGTTAAGCAAGGAGGTATCAGGTACCTTTTTTTATTTTTTTAAGTCTTTGGTATGACTTGACTGGGATTGAACCGAGGTCTCTTGAGCATACATACCCTCTCATATTAGAGAAGGTTTTTACTTGAAAACAAACTTGTCTCAAAAGTTGCCCGCAATTGTGAGTTGAGGTAAATAACTCCTCCAAATGTTATCAAATTACAACTGAATTCCTATATATATATATATATATATTTTTAAACTCTCTTTTTAAGTAATAAAATTGGATGAAATAGCAGTTACTTTATTTCAGTTGATGATGTCTTTATTATTTATAGCAAAGAACAATCTATGCAAATTATTTTGTCCTCTTTCCATTGCTTTATTGAGTTTTATATTAACTTAAAAAAGAAATTTCAAGTAAGGGCTATTTGATGGATTAATTCACAAACTCTATTACTATATGAAGATGGACTGAAAAGTTCATATGATGACATCCTGTCTGTATGTTGATTAATTTTTTGACCAATGGAAGAAGTGTGTGGAATACAAGGACTACGTTGAAAAATAAAGCTCATTTGATCACATTCTATGAAAGTATATTGATTGGCCTCTGAAGTTTTTAACTGATCTTCCTAAAAGTAATAAATGCTGTCATACTAATATTTTATACAGTATTCATATAAAGAAAATCTATTTAATCTAGTCACTTGACTGTTTTTTTTTTTTTTGTTTTTTTTTTATATTACCAAACCAAAAAAGCACAGTAGCTGGCAGTGGTGATTGGGGGATTCGTCAGTGCAACTGAAATATACTATTTTCATTTGTTAACAGAGAAATCTGTGTTACCCCCTTTCAAATTAAAGCCTATCTAAACAAATTCTTAATTTCTTGGGGGAATCTATTGAATGTGTACGTTCCCCAATAATCAAATTAAAGTGATATATACCAAGAATATGATATTATTTTAATGTGAACTTTTTTAACTCTCTATATTAATTCTTTAGTTAATTTTCTAATATTATAAATTAATTTTGAAAATTCTTTTTTATATCTTTTATTTTTCATTTCTTTATATTTTTACTTGAATGAAATGTTATGACTATTTTAAATGATTTGAGTTCTAGTCAAGTATTTTCACTTTTCATAAAGTTACACTAGATAAGCTCAATTTTGTTCCTGGATTGTGTGTGTTATTTCTTAATTGCTTATATTATAAAAGTATAGAAAATGGCCATTATTCTCTTTGAAGTTTGCTTTTGTGCCATGGATAATGAAATTCAGAAATTACCTAATTTCTGTATAAAAACAGATAAATTTTCACATTTTCATTTATATAATTCTGAATAAGTTAACATATGAATTGGAATATTCAGGAATTTATACTAGTTTTACAAAAATAGACAAAAATGTTTAGTAACTTCTAGAAAGTTTTCTATCAGTTATTCAAAGCATTGAATCTACTCAGAATGTTTTGGAAAATGGGTAAATTTAAAAATTTCATGACCCAGATAGCAAAAATCAGGTCTGAAGAGAAAAATAGATCTTTCTCATATACTTTTAAGCAATTGGCAAATAACATTTTATGTCCATGAACAAGAAAAAATTTTTGAAAAATTCATACTTAATGCTATTAACTGACTTCCCTTAATTAAATATCATGATTTTAAATCATTGTGATAAAAGTAACCAAAATTATTGGGATGCTTATTTTGATCAATTGTATTCAATTTTGTGCCTTTTATAACTAATATTGAACTTTATTTCACAAATATATTGGTAACATGAAGGTTCTAATGCTGATTACTTGGTATATTGTGTAGACATAAATAAATCAATAAATCTAAAGCCTGATAATGAAAAAAAGCGTTTATTTTACATAATAAATATTGATTTTTAACATGTCTTTTGTTAATGCACTTAAATCAATTGTGAATATTAATCACATAGATCCAACACTATACAGTGAAACATCTCTTATCAAAATTCATTTTATTACATCATCATGCCTGGTTGAAGACTTATTAATAGACCTTTATATACAAGGGTCAGCTGAAAAGTTCATAGGCTAACTAAGATACTCTTGTGGAATGTGACTAAATGAGCTTTATTTTTTAACATAGATAGCCCTCCTTGTAGTTCACACACTTTTTTTTTTTATTGGTGTTGTAACCCATTTGTAAAAAAAAGTCAACAGCAAATATCACAAACTTTTCAGCCCACCCTAATATGTAAATAAATACATGCACAGACAAGGGTCAACTGAAAAGTTCATAAGCTGACCAAGATAATATCATGGACTGTGATCAAATGAGGTTTTTTTCTTCAACATAGGCCCTCTTGCTGTCCACACAATTTTTCCATTGTTATTGTAGTGTTTAGATCCTATTGGTCAAAAAGTCATTAACATGCAGTTATGTCATCATATGAACATTTAAGCCCACCCTTGTATATTTACCACTGAAATGGAAAAATAATTGTTTTAATATCTTTAATAAGTTTATGTTCTAAACTTTGTTCAGGCAATTGACTTCTTTATATTATTAATATTGTTACCACATTCTGGGCATTCTATTCTACAGTCTTCAAATTTATTATCTGTTAAGAGAAAGGAAAGGTCTTAGAAAAAAAGAATTTGAATGAACAGTCATATAATTTTTTTGCTGTAGGTCCAAAGAGAGAATAAACATATTTTAAAATGAATAGGTCCACGAAGAGATTTGTATTTTTTAAATACAAATCTCTTCATGGACCTACTCTTTTTAAAATTATATATAAAACAAAAAAGATCTAATCAATTTTATTAAATAAAATAAAAGTATTTAATTATAAAAACTGGAAATATTTAAATAATTTCTCATAGATTTCTTATTTATAAGAAATCATATCCGCTTTTAAGATAATTATATTAAACCTCATTAACTTATTCAATAAGTTCATGATTTTCGCATTTGTTTTTCAATTTTCTAACCGTTCATAGTTTACAAATTTCTATTCATACTTTCATTTTCTTTCTTTTCTGTAAATTTAGTAGAAACAATTTGCACAGACTCATTAAATCTGGCTTTTTATCATTTTATTAAGATCTTAGTATTTTGATCAATAAATAAATGATATTATAACCTGTTCTAAAACAAGTAAAATTAGTTTTTATAGTAAAAGTTCTGGGAAGAAAGTATGACTAAAATTTCTATATGAATTACTCTTTTTTGTCATTCCCTCCAAATATATTGAGAATGAGATAATATTTGAACACCCTTTACATAAGAATTGTCCTTTGAAGTAATTAGTAACAAGTTTGCCATTAAATGTGTAATTGAAAATGAAGAAAAAAGTCTTTTTATCTAATTTATATTATGGCTATTATTTTTAAAATTATCAAGAAAATCTAAAAATTATTAAAATGCAAAGTAAATATTGATTGACGTGAAATAGTCAAGATTAAAAGTGTAGTAAGGGTAACCTAAAATCAAACTTTTTTTACTCTTTATTTTTCTGATGCAGGTATCTTTTGGTTTAAGAAAAGTTTTGGCAAACAGACCAGGCTTTACCAAACCTTTTTCTTGTACCTCATCTCTCCTATGATACCTGCATCAGAAAAATAAGATCTAAAAAAGTTTGGCTTTGTGTTAACCTTTCCATGCTTTTAACCTAGACTAGAAGTGATTTGAATATGTTGTTACTCTAGATATCTCATTAAGTATTACAGTTGTTTAATTCCTTAAATTAAAAGACTATAAAAATTACCAATGAAGTACTAGATTTTTTTTTTCTTTTTGTTTGTTTAATTATGATTCTAATATCAATTCAGGGATAGCTAGTAAATTATAAGTGAATAAAATTTGATTTAGTAAATCTGAAAAAAAAAAAAAAACAACCATAGCAGGCTTTAATCCTCTGAGCTCAGTATGTTAGCGGTACTTTTTATTTCCCTCCCACACACAATATAACACCAGTTTACTTGTGCAGAGATCATGCTCAAATAACAGAGGGTCAGTTTAGGCTCAAGTGCTTAAAGCTTCCAGGGTTAAGAGAGTTGCCATTTTCAAAAGTATCATTCCAAATGTGTTCTCAGTTGGTAGTATATTTGGAACACAAGTGAAAGTGTATATTAATCAAAATAGCCAATTTCAAGATTATATTTTTATATATACACAACACAATGGGTAAATTATCATCTAAATTATATAAAAATGAAAATAACATTGACATTTATAGGATATAATTTACCAAAATTACCTGAAAATATTTTGGAATACTATAGATTGAATTTCTTCAAAGAAATTGCCATTGGCGTCAATCACAGCTTCCAGATGACTTCAAAAATTCCTGCAAACCTTTCCAACAGTCACCTTGTTTAAATTTGTAAATACTGTGTTATCCTTGCCTTCAGTTCATCTTTAATGTTGTACAGGGTTTTGATGATCTTTTGTTCAACTGTGCCCCTCATATAATAATCAAGGGGATTTCAGTCTGTGGAGTTAAGTGGCCGGAGGTTGAGGTGATGTGGTTAAAGAAACTTTCTGACAGCCAACACTGGTTTCTCAGAGTCCTGTTGCCAGATGTAGGGTTTTCCAGAAGCCAGCCTCTTGATCCAGGGCAGCACTACCTTCTGGAGGCATGATGTAGGCTTCCATGTTGAGTTTTATGTTATGTAAGAAGAGGAATGGAGGCATAATGTCACCATCACTAGTGATCACATCAAAAACTTTGATGTGAACTTGGTGTTGGTTTTTCGTCAATATCAATACATCTTGTGGGGACAAAGTAGACCAGCAGTTGTTCTGTGAGTTCAGCATCTGATCCTGACTGAAATTTTTCTGATCTGAGAAAAACCAAAGCATGTTTAATTAGAGGGAATTCTTAAGTTTGTTGAAAAACTTTTCAGCACTGTCTTTCCTTTTGTCCTTCATGACCTATGATAAAAATGAACTCTTTCTCATCTTGTATGAGAAATAGCAAATGTCTTCATGCACCACCTGCCTGATAAAAAAAACTTAGACACTTCCATGTCCCTGGCTATGGACCTGATTGACTTGCTGGGATTGTCACTTATGGCCTGGATTTTAATAAATTTAAGAGTTCTTTTCTTATCAGAACAATCAGAGTGGGGCTTCCAAGCTGCTGTACTTTCATAATCACTATTGGACTTATCCAACTTTTTTTGAATCATTTGCATTGTCTTCTGATTGAAACCCAAACACTGAAATCTTCATATTGTAGTTTCTAGTGTGATTACCAAACAGTACAGCATGCTGTCTTCAAATTTGTGGAAGACTGAATTGCATCATAGTGCTGCTTTTCTCACTGATAGTGCTCAACTGACTCTAGTTTAATTGGCCCAGTTGGCTGAGGCTGCCAAATATACTGACTCTATCTCTGTAGAGGAGTAATATTCACCCAATGAGTATCCTGAATATAACACTAAACAATCTGATGGTGAAGCTCTAGTGATGCTGGAGCTTTGGGAAATGCGGAGTACCCCTTTATTGCCATCACTCTCAGGTCTACTCTGGCCCGGAGTGGTAGCACCTGATAGGGTCCTATCTATGGGTCAAATAGAACTAAACTGTGTACTTATGCTAAACTGAATTGTTTGAAATAGACTTGTTTTTACATTTAACTGTGTGTAAACAAAAAAAATGCTTATGCTAAATTGAATTGTTTGAAATAGAACTGTTTATATGTATAAAAACAGATTCGGCATTAAATGACATACTATGGTTGATATGCCATAAAACCAAACCAAACTAGTTTGCTGCACAGTAGACAAATCCTGAAACCAACAAAGCACATGTGAGAAATTAATGATTTAAAATGACAACAATATATCCATTGCACCTTGAATATACAGAAAAATAGATGATAAAAAAAATTAGCTGTAAGTGTGTCTGTATTCTAACATATTTGCATTTCTAGGAATGCTTTATTGTGCTATAATTTATTGTATTTTATTTTTACTATAAAGATACTTTTAAAAAATAAAGCGCTTTAAAATTATGATATTTTATATTTTAGAGGAGTGTGGGTGGTGTAATAAGATTGGCAAGCTGGGTTCAAATTTGAGTTTGTATTCACATCTCCACCAACAACTATGGACAAAATAGCAAGGCTAATTGGGCTCTTTAACCATGATAGTGGACAATCTCTTTTGGAAAAGGACAATTCTGAATTTGAACCAGAGAGAAAGCAACAGGAAAGAATCTATCACTCTCAAGAACTGTGTCTATCAAGATTCAGTTCTCTTGACAAGGGAAGCCATGAAGAGCAATAATGGTGCATTCTATTCAATTTCATTTTAGAATGTTTTCTTACTTGTAATAAACCTGACAATTTGGTTTCCTATATAAACTGAATAAAAACACAAAACAACATATAGCACATGGATGAATGAAGAAACTATTTAAATATTTTTAGTTTTCTATAAGAATCATTTTGTTGTATAATTTTTTAATATGTAAAAAGGATAACATTGAATATTTTCTGTTTTGAATTTTAAAGTATCTTTATATGACAACCAAATATCTTTTAATCATTTATATGACAAGTGTAATTATATAACTTAACCATTTTTTAAATTTGTTTTTTTTTTCCCCCCACTGATGAATGATTATTTTTTTTAAAAAGCCAAAGATCATTGAACATGTACACACACACACATATACAAAAAATAAAGTGACTTTATTTTTACTTATGAATAGTCCAGGTTAAAAGTGCAGTTAGCCAAATTTTTTTAGACCTTATTTTTTCACTGCAGGTATCATTGGGGAAAGAGAAAAGTTTTGGTAAACATACTGGCTTTGACCTATTTATCAAAAATTTTCCAATTTCCAAATAATGCCTTCATCAGAAAATTAATGTCTAAAAATGTTTTTCTTGGAGTTACCTTTATTGCATTTTTCACTTGCACTATTGAGCATTTGTACACAAATGATAAAGTGACTTACTAAGAAATTGAGGCCAATTGATGTCTTGTTGAGCAGCTTTTGAAACACCTGTCTTTTCATTTACCTGAATAGAATGGTCTTTGTTATAACAGAACAATGATAGTAGAACTTATATCATTAAAACCACCAATGGTGTACCTTATTGCACTTGTTTTACATCAGGGAAATTCAGAATGTCAAAATTACCAGATCCATTCATGTGGTAATCGGATAAAATTTAAAATATTTTCAGCGAGACAATTTGTAAAGCTCTTATAAAATAAACTAATGTATGAATCTGGTGGTGTGAGTATTAAAAAGTTCTTATAATAACATATCTGCTGTTAATTTTTTTTTTTTTAACCAATGGGATCCAATATCTGCAACACCAATGAAATAAGTGTGTGGACTGCAAGAGGGACTATGCTGAAAAATAAAACTCATTAGAAGACCGGGGTTCAATCCCAGGTCAAGATACCAAAGACTTAAAAAAATGGTACTTAATACCTCCTTGCTTAAAACTCAGCATTATAAGGTTCGTATCAAGGGTAAAGTGGAGCAGTCCAGGGAAAGGAGTAGCACCCTCCCCTACACCTCAGTGGAGTAGCTACTGAAAAGGGAATCTTCGGGTAGCCCTCATTTACAGTCGCCAACTTAACTTTACTAGTTATATTCCATGAGTGTATCTTGGTCGACTGATGAACTTTTCAGTGGACCTTCACATTGTGGGACCATTTATTTATTTTTATTTATTTATTTATGTCGTTTTTGAATTTTGTTAAAATGTTCAATACTAATCTTTTCTTAGTCTGGCATAAGACAAGTTTTTTACATTATCTTATTGTTTGGTATTCTCCTGAAAAGAGAAGATTTTTATCTTTTCATAGAAAATCTATTTTATTAATATGAATATTTAATCATTACTTTCAATAGATTAATACTAATTTGATGTAAATATTGCTGAAACTTGTTTTTGTTCATCAAATGGGTGTCCTGGATATGATGGTAAGGCCTCAGTTCTGGAAAACTTGTGGGTGTGAAGTACCCCTTCATTGTCATTGCACTAAGGCACATTCTGACCAAGTGTCGTAGTACCTGTTTGGGTTCCATCTATGGGTCAAATTGATCTGTTGAAAAATTATTCATATTTGATAGGACCCTATAGAAAAACAAAAAAGAAACTTAAAGAACTACAGAAACGGAATCTGAACATACAAAGAATATGATTCCTTAACCTCTTAGTATAAAATAACCCTGGATATGTTGATCTGCCATAAAAATCAATCAATAGAATTAATATTAATACATGTTTAATCTGATGTAAGCATTGCTGAAACTTGTTCTTTTTGTTGATGAAATGGGTGTTCTGAATATGACATTAAACTGTATTTGGTGGTGAGGCTCTTGTTCTGGATATCTGGATACTTTGGGATCACCCCTTCATTTCTATTACTCTCAATTTTACTCTAAACCAGAATGGTAATACTTGTTAGGACTTTATTTATGGGTTGAATAGATCTGTTTGATAATTATTATAGATGAGAATACTTGATACTACACAACTGTATGGAACATTATTTGTATTAAGAATAGTTACTTGAAGTTATAATAGTTTACAGATGATTATCATTAGTTACATGAAACTATGTAATTGGTTAGGGGTGGGGTGGGGAACAAGGTTTTGGTATTAAATAACCCATAAAATAAATGAGCCAACCAACTTCATCAAATGGTTTCCAAATTTAAACCAAAATAATTTGGATATAAATTTCATAACTACTTGTATAATGTTCCTATTAATTTTCAGATTTTTATGATATTGTATCTCATTGTTCAGCTGATTGAAAATATATACTTTTAGAATAATCATTCAGTATTTGGAATTGGTATTTGACTGTAATGTTGATTGATTTTAATGGCATGTCAACTTCTCTCGTCATAAAATAAGTCAAGATGTTACAGAATTGAATTCATTATACATTTGTATTTACATTTTTTGTGTAGTTTCTAAAGAGTTTATTTATTTTTTTTTAGATAGTCCTATTGAATAGGAATGATTTTTCTATATAGTCCTATTGAATAGGAATGATTTTTCTATATAGTCCTATTGAATAGGAATGATTTTATTTTATATAGTCCTATTAAATAGGAATTATTTTTTTATATAGCCCTATTGAATAGGATTTTTTTTTATATATATATAGTTCTATTGAATAGAAATGATTTTATTTTTTATATAGTCCTATTGAATAGGAATGATTTTTTGCATGGTCCTATTAAATAGGAATGATTTTTTTACATAGCCCAATTGAATAGGAATAATTTTACATAGTCCTATTGAATAGGAATGATCTTTTACATCTAAAAGTTAAAACCTCTCTCTTCTGCTTAACAAATTATTCTTTCTATCTACATTTGTATATGTTAATGTTTTACTATTTATATTTTATTTTAGAATCATGAATCTGAAGAAATGAAAATTTATATACTCTTGATTTAAGGTAACAATTCTTAAAACAAAAATGAAATTCTATTTAGAACCTCTTTATCTTTTGTAATAGTCACTCCTTTGAAAAGAGAAACTTTTTTCAAATGGGTCACACACACACACACACACACAGCATGCCATGATCTGAGTCAGCTAGGAAGTGAGAGTATTATAATATGACCTCTGGATTTCCATGCATGACAGGAGATAGATTTCCCTCTTTTATTGCTGAGTACATTGAAATTATTACTTCTATACACCAAACACACAATCCTTTCTACTTATAAAGTTTATTTATTTTTCAATGAGAACTATGTCGACACACCTGATAAGCCATGAGTTCTTCTAGGAGATGTAATATATTTGGTAGTTTCTCATCTTTAAAATTTACTTTGTTTTCTTAATTGCAGAATAGTTCATAATGTTTATATCTCATCATTTACTTGGGGGAAGGAAAATCATTTGAATCAGGATTAAGTTTTCTTGGGAACATTTTAAAGTTCTGAGACTATCAAATCGGAATTTAGTAGCCCAATAAAGTAAAGAGAATATGAATATTTTTTCTCCTCTAATCTAGAAAGCCTTCAAAGATGGTGATTCTGAGAATAATATATATATATATATATATATATATATATATAAAATCCGGGACCAGGGTTCAATCTCATGTCAAGTCATACCAAAGACTCTAAAAATGGTACTTAATACCTCCTTGCTGAACACTCAGTATTATAAGGTACAGATCAAGGGTAAAGTGGAGTAATCTAGGGAACGGAGTAGTGCCCCCCCTCACCTCGGTGTTGGTAGTTAATGAAAAGGGAGCCTTCTGGTTGCCCTCGACTACGGTTGCCAACCTTACTCACTTACTTTAAGTACATGCATAATTATTTATATTTTAGAATTAAACTTATGATTTCTTTTCAAATCCAAGTATTTAATAAGTTTCTTACCTTTAAAAATGGTAAAATATCTTAATGAAATTTCAGTGGTAAAGTATTATAATAAAATCAACATAGTTTCTAATTATGTGATGATTGTTTTGATCCATTCATTGTATTTCTAAAAAAAAAAAAATCTATTTGCAATATGCATAATACAATTAAATTAGTGTACAAGATTTTTATGAAATCTGGCATTTTGGTTATCAAAAAGAGATCTGTGACCAATATAAAATTTAGTAGGATCGCAATTTATTGCCGTTTTATAAAGGTTTTATTTAATTATCAAATATTTATATCATTGCAAAAGTCAAGCTCTGATTTTAAAAGGAAAACATATATCTACCATTATTATGAGAGTAGGCTAAAAAGTTCATATGATGACATCATATCTGCCGTTTATGACATTTTTTTTTTAACCAATGAGATCTAAGCACTGCAGTACCAATGGAGGAAGTGTGGGACTGTTTAAAAATAAACCTCATTTGGTCTCATTACATTAGAGTATCTTGGTCAAACTATGAACTTTTCATCTGACCCTCGTCAGTATCAGATCATTAGATTTGACTTGTTCTTTTTTTTTTTTTTTTTTTTTTTTTTTTTTTTTGCTCCTTTAATCATAATTTATTTGAAGTAAAAAAAAAAAGAAAGAAAAAAAAGAAGCATCTTCAGAATTTTTACTTAATATATCATGGTTTGTCTTACTATTGTTGTTATCTCCCTTGATCCGTGCCCTTGTTGAATATAAATGGCCACCATCTTGGGTAAAATTGTTCTTATTCAGCTGTTGTTTTCCTAATTAGATTAATGTAAGGAAAATTAGACTTAAAACATATTGTGTTGACATTTTTCAGCATCTTTACAGTGTTGTAATTCATTTGATGATAAATGACCTGTTACTGGTCCTAAGACTGCATCTGTACTTGCAACAAATTTTTCTTGGCCTATGATACACTTGTAACAGAAAAAAAATTAATATCAAATAATTTAAGTAATACCATATTAAGAAAGAGGGTGTGCATGTTATCATTATAAGAAATTAACTTGCTGAGTTCAAATCCTGGTCAAGGCTATTTGCAATTCACTTCACACTAATACCCTTGGGAAATGCATAAATCCTTCTCTTTTCCTCACTACTATGAATAAATAATTAGGACAGCCTGGGCTCTTTGGGCTTGGTAAGGCAATCAATCTTGAAGAAGGAAAAATTCTGAATTCAAAATCAAGAAATATGAAACTTCAATCATTGTCTGCCTCAAATGCATTCACTATCTGCAAATGGCACAAAAAATGTATTTGATTACATATAAAATCCTCTCCCATTTATTTTTCTTATGACAGTATTATAGAATTATGCTAGGTACAAGTACTCTAGAGTAAACACTACCCTATTATTTACTTGAAGTTGGCCGATTTTTTTTCCATACATTTCTTTTTTGGGGAGAAAAAGTCTTATGTATTTATCTAATCCCTCCGCTATTCCAGGATGTGACACAAGGTCATCTTTTTAATTGAAATTTAACAGGTTTGAATTAATTATTTTCCTTCTTGACCAGGTGTCTTACCAAGGCTAAAGAACCCAGTCTACCCTATTATTTTACCCATAACTGGAGAGAGAAGGGATGGATTCCTACTTTTTCCAAGAGTATTAGCATTATGTGAAATGCAAATAGCCTTATCCAGGATTTGAACTCGGTTCATCATGTCCATTTTTGTATTATGATAAGCATTACACCATGAGCACCTCCAGGGGAAGAAATTTTGTATACCATCAAATATAATCATGTTGAAAAGTATTTCATATCAAGATGTTTCAATGTTTCATCCACTGTACTCTCCAATCTTCTTCATGTACCTTTTGCTGTACTCAGTAACCTTCTGGGGATTCAGAACTTAACTCTTTATTTGTATCACAGGGGTAGATTGTTATACTTTGGGCGTATCTCACTTCAGCCACTTTTTCCTTTTTTCACCACTATTGGAAGCAGGACTTCAGATTGAACTCATAACCTCCAGGTGATAGTCTGCTAGGACATTTGCCTTTATATCTTAACCCTCTCAGCCTAAACTGGATTTTTTTGGATTTAGAAACCTAATGTCTCAATTGTCTGCCTGAAGGTTGTAAGTTCAATCCCAGGTCCCAGTTCCATTTTCAGTGAAAAGGACAAAATGTGGTTGATGTTAGATACCTCCAAAGCATGAAAGGTGGAATGAGAACAGTTTACTTTCATGATTCAAATAAATGGTAAAGTTCTGAATTCCTGGAAGGTTACCAAGTATGACAAAAGACACCTGAAGACCAATGATTACAGTAGCCATAACATTGTGAGTACAGCAACCTGTAATGTATAGAGAATCAAGATATTTATATTATTTTTACATGTAAATGATTATTTCTAAAAATTAAACACTAAATTCTCAGAATCATTTAAGGGAACTATTTATCTTAAAAATCAGCATTCACAATGACACATTCAAAATAATAAGGATGGTGTGTGTGTGTGTGTGCTTTTTGCATGGTTATAAGCATAGAAAATATTAAACAATTCAAATTTCACCTGAGGTTGTTTGTATTGATATCTTTGAGAAAGTCACGAACCTACTTCTCCTTGCACTTTGTCCAATTATAAGATACTTTAAAAGTTGTAGCATTGATGTACCATAACCTTTTAATGACAAAAAAAGATGAGTGAACACTTAGACAAATCACTTTCCTATAACTATCTTACCTCTCTAGGCAATTGTATCATAAGTGTTAAAATTCATTGTCAGTCTTGACAGAAACTGGTCATATTTTGTATAGAAATAAAATAAATAAATAAAATTCAGCAATCCATAAGCATTGATTTTTCAGAAAAGTTAAACAATATTCTTAAATTTAGTTTCTTTTTCTTCATTTTTTTTCTTTTTATTAATTTTTTTTTTACATGATTCATCTAAATATTCAAAAGATTTTCTCTGACTACTACTTTAATGATTTACTATATAATTTACTTGTTTCTATAATCACATAGCATAACATAACAATATGTGTATCAATACTGTAATCACATAGCATAACATAACAATATGTGTGTCAATACTGTAATCACATAGCAATGTGTGAAAGCACGTGCAATACCCTAGCCTTATCAACCGCCAACCAGGGTGATAACACAGTTTCGGTTGCTCAAGGCGGAACAATGCTGTAATCTCATTCCTACATGTATTGTTATATTATGCTATATTCATGGCACTCTAAAATGCTTTAGACATTTGCATTTTCAGTGGGTTCCATCTGAAAAATGCTTATAAAATTGCCATAAACACAAAATCCTGTCAAACTATACATCAAATGAAAGGAAATTGATTTATCTACTAGTTTATCAAGGTTGTTTATGTATTTTTTCCCATAACTTTTTATTAACAAGATAGAAGAAACAATGAATATTCGAGCACCCATTTTTCACATATAATTCACTTGCACGAGAGGATGTTATCATCAAGTCAAGCTGAAACCATCGAGTTTCCTGGCTCTCTCACTATCCATACCTCTCTTCCATCACTCCTTGTAGGTTCTCTTGACTGCATCCAGTGTCCACACAGAGCTGATGTACACAAGTCTTTACTGATTGGCCAACAGTGGCACATCCATGTGTAGGAGTCCATGAGAGCATGTCTCTTATGTGTTCATCTTTATTTCACCAGCAGTGCCCAGCATGTCTTGTTTGTCTTACTTGGATGGTTTGTGAGATGGGAGGTAAGTGGCTGTACAGCTGCTGTTTTGTGGGGTGTTGCTTCCTGGATTTTTTTCAAAACAGCATGCAGCATTTTTGTGTAGTTACTTTTACTAGCTTTTTCTCCATGCATTTCATTAGAGTCTAGGTGGTGCATCCATACAATAGTACTGACACAAAACCCTCTGATGATGAGGCTCCAATAATGCTAGAGCTTTGGAGAAAGCAGAGTACCCCTTCATTGCCAATTGCTTCCAGGTCTACTCTGACCCAGAGTGGTAGCACCTGATAGGGTCAAATAGAATTAAACTGTGTAATTACACCAGATTGAGATGTTTGAAATTAACTGTTTTTACATTTAACTGTGTACTTATGCTAAACTGAATTGTTTGAAATAGAACTGTTTTAACATTTAACTGTGTGTAAACAAAAAATTATACTAGACTGAATTGTTTGAAACTTTTATCAAAATGACTTAATTTGGGCATAAAATGACCCAAAAAAGTTTGATACACTGTAAAACAAAAACAACCAAACAACCAGCCCACCTTACAAGACTCCAGTGAAAATGTCAAAGAAGTCAGTGTCACCATCAGGTGAGCACCTCCTTGCTTTCATGTTTTTGTAAAGTATCATTGTGGTAACAGTTTCTTTGAGGAAACCATATGCTCATTGTATTTGCTCCATCTTTCCTCTGTGTATGAAATCAAATGCCCAGGAGAAATCTATGAGCAGTAATAGTGCCTCAATTTTTTGCACATAGTCCTTCAATGATTGGATAGATAGTCATAATCTGATATTGTGGATTGATTTCTCTGAAAGCTGTTCTGATTTTTCCTAAGCATTTTCTAGATTTTCAGTCAGATACACTTAAGAAGTAGGGCATTATAAATCTTAGCAATTGTAGCATTATACCTTTATAGTTCTTAGTGATTCCAAGGTTGCCTTTCTTGGAGAAGAGGAGGATGCAGTCTTATGTCCTTTTCTCTATTATTTTATTTATACACAATGTCAGTATACTTTGCTTATTTACAAAAACCTACAGTAATATATATCTGATCAAATTATATATATATATGTCTTTAATATTATTCATGTGGGGTCTCTTTATACTTTATGAATCATTTACTTTGTAGAAACTATCTGAATTATGTTACCTCATACAAAAATAAACATATTACAAGTATTACAGATGCTTATAATTTATAGAAGATATGTGTGTATAATATGGAGGGCACCTCAGGTGGTGTAGTGGTTAGAAAGCTAGACTTGCAAACCTTCATGAGTGAATTCTAGTCTCATTGGGTGCCCCATTTATATGGCCTTGTGCTACAGCTAAGCAAAAAACTTAGTAAATTATTAAAAATGGAAATCAAATTAAAAAATACAAAATACCCATTATTTTCAAATCAATATTCACTTTAAAAACTATTGATTTTAATATATGCTAGATGACTTTTGAACCGGTTGGGTTCCTGTTGCAATAGTTGTCCATAATGATATAGATGCTTCTATTTAGGAAGGAAGGAATGAATGAAGAATTCTAACTGGCATTTCATAGTTATCTCCCTTATATCAGGAATTTGGATTAAAAACAATGATATTAAGTGCAACTACAAAATCCTCAAGTGTCATTCAGTTGCAAATCGGACAGGAAATTGCTTTATTCTTTAGTGCATTTTAAATGTATTGGTCTTTAAAGAAATCTCCCTATGATATGCTATTTTTCCTAGATGCAGGTGGTTCTACCAAAAAAAAAAAAAATTAATAGATTGCAGTCCATTTTACTTGGGTCAGCTGAAAAGTTCATAGGCTGATCAAAATACTCACATGGAATGTGTCCAAATGAGGTTTATTTTTCAACATAGCCCCCCTTGCAGCAGTCCCCACACTTCTTCCATAAGGATTTCAATGTTGGTCAAAAAAGTCAACAGCAGACGACATCATCATATGAACTTTTTAGCCCACTCATATATTATAGATTTTATAATTATTCCAGTAACTTGTTTTTTAATGGAAACAGTATTTCAAAAAATGTTACAATTTTTTAATATTTAGAATTTATTTAATTCATCTAAGAAAGTAAAACTCTTAAAAAAAATGCATTTTTAAAATGGATAAACAATATACTACCTACTGTAGCTTATAATGGGGCAATGAAACTGACATCTAACATTATTGCTAGTGAATACAGCAGCATTTATTATAAAAATATAAATTAACAATTTATTCTGACCTATTTTACCAAGAGAGTAAATATGGAAAATACATTTTTTTTAATAAATTATATTTTGCAAGTGGCATTGATTCTAATTACGTGCTTTGTGTTATACATGATTTTCACTCTAAAATTTCAACTAATGACTCGATAAAATGATTAAAAACTTTTTTTTTTTTTTTTTTTTTTTTTTAAGAAAAAATTTTTTATTTGTAAGCAAGTAGATTTTGCTTCTAAACTTTTTCAGGGGACAGGGAGTGGCTTTACTCGCATATTTGAAACATTTTTTTTATTATTTGGATTGTGTGGGCATTTTAAAATAAACTTTTGTTTCGTGCCTTATTTTAATAAAATGGTAGAATTCTACAAATGTCTACAAGCACAATATACACTGTAGGTTTAAGCATCTGAATTTTTAATCTCTTTATTTTTACTAGGGTGGGTCAAAGGTCTTGCAATATTTTGGTAAGTGCTAGTTTGCAACATGTATATCATGTGACCATAGTAGTTCAAGCTGTGGAAGGTGCCCTCTGTGGTTGGTAGTATCATCATAGTTGGTGTGAAGGCATGTTGTACATTGCTTTACACTGTGAGATTTGAAAGCTGCACAGATGAACATGCAACATAGTCTAATTTGGGAACTTATGCTTTATGAAATACTGGACATTGGCATGATGGTTAGAGTGTTTGCCAATGGTCCAGGAGACCTGGGTTCAATCCCACGTCGAGTCATACCAAAGATTCAAAAAATGGTATTTGATGCCTCCTTGCTTAACACATAATTATAATGTACAGATCAAGGGTAAAGTGGAGCAATCCAGGGAAAGGAGTAGCACCCTGCCCTACACCTTGGTGTAGTAGCTATCAAAAAGAAGCCTTTGGGTCACCCTCGACTACAGTTGCCAACTTTACAACTTGCTTTATAAGTTTCAACTGGGCCATAACATTGCAAAAGCAAATAAAAACATTTGTTGTGCAAAAGGTTGAAGGCACAGTTGATCACAGTACAGTTACCAGAATGAATTTTGTTCGGGTTGGAAGAACTTTTACAATCAAGCAAGGTCAAGTAGGCCTCAAATCATGAATTTCCAAACCAGAGAAGTAAATTCAACAAGTAGTACTTAGAGAGTATCAAGTGAGCGCGGCATTTCACAATCCACTTTAGTTTGTCACCTTCACCACTTCAACAAAAATATCAGGAACTGCTGAATTGTGCCTCATGTTACCAAAATATTGCAAAACTTTTGACTCACCCTTGTATATTATCTCTAAATAAAAATGTTTTTTTAAGATAAATTTACATTTTTATTTTTTATTTTTATTTGTGGTGTATAAGTCAACCATGTAAGCCTGAAAAAATCAATATGAAACTAGGGGTTGATGTAAGTGGCAGGGTTAAAGTCTAAACCTTTACCACAGCATGGACAACCAAGGTTTGGATTTTAGCCCTGCCATATAAGTTGGCTCCTAGTTTGTTTGTTTTTTTGGCAGGGGGAATGTTTTTGTTTTTTTCTTAAAGTTTAAAAGGTTGACTTATACACTGCAATTTACAGTACTTGTTTTCTATTAAGAATAGAATAATTATTACAGAAATATAAAATGTATTGAAAATATTAGTTGATGAGGAGTGAGATTTTTCAGAATGTATAGAATGAGAAATATGAGGAATAATCACTCAATTTCAATGAATATACAAGACGTTGAATTTCAATTTGTTTGAAACTTTTAAATAAGTTGACATTTAATATTCATTTAGCTTGATTACCCTAACCTTTGTCTTCTTCGTTTTTTGTTTTTTCTCCTTTCTATTTCAACAAAACTATTCTGATGGTGGAAAAAGATATAAGATAAACTTGGTCCACTTATACAAGTAGGCTGGGCTAAATCATTCAGTGTATTGCTGTCTCAAATCTTTTTGTACTTCAGTCATGTGTGTGTGTGTGTGTGTGTGTGTGTGTGTGCGCTTTATTTCAACCTAAAAATAAGACTTTATCTTTCTTGTGCATCCATTAAGTTAATATTGATAAAAAGTGAAATGAATTGCACCAGTGTGTTTTACTTCTTTGCAATTTGGTACTAATTTAAATTGGTAAGATCAGAATACTTTAATATATTTCATTTTAAAGCTTATATATTCTAAAAATTAAAGAGGAATATTTTTGGTTATGTTTATTGGTACTAGCCAAACTATTTGTTTTAATGTAATAAAATATATTGAATAAGAAAAACTAACAAAACTACATAGGAACACATACAAAAAGATTACCTACTTTCCTTTTAGTTGATTTCTATATAAAATTATACATAGAGTTGCTTTTAATATGTTTGAGAATAAAACAATAACACCAAGTAACTATATTAATCCCAATTTTGGTAAAAACCACTCTACGAATTATCTGTACCATAGACCTTTATTTTTTGCAATCTGTAACACGTTGCAGGATTTTAGATGCATATTTTCAAGCAAACCTAACTCAGCTAGACTTTGATAGAGACATTGTTAATAAATAAGATACTAATTAAGATTAAATAATGATTATTTAACAATCATTGAGAATATAATATAAATTACTAAGGGAATTGTGACATCAATGGTGACGTAGTTTCAGTTATAGACACACATTATTTCCATTATAAGATATAGAACATTTCACACCTAAAAATGTTCTGTATGGCTTATTAATTATTAGCACAATCAAAAGTGAAAAGACTGGTTCACAAAAGAATCTTTTTGAAATGTCATTAGGAGATATACCAAAGAAAAGTAAAAGTTGGTAATGGTTTTTGCCAGCCAAATTTTATGATTCTTTCAATTTGACCAAATCGGAAAGTAATTTACCATCTCTTAAGTTCATCATTACAGTTTTAATAGTTTCTATGCAATCCAAGACAATACCACACTAACACACTGTTAGATATCTATACAAAAATTAACTATAATTCAAATGCTGAAAAATTCTTTAAAGTCCAATTTGTAAAAGCATATGTATTTACTGGCAACATTTTTTGATGAGATACTTAAATGGGTTCATCAGAGAGTTGACAGTCTAAGAAAAAGGAAAAGAAAAAAAAACATGTTCTTCCTAATTCATTTAGATATTTTTTTAAAAACCAGTTTTGCTCTAAGAACTAATTCTGATATCAAAAAAATAATGGTGACATTGAAACTTATAGAGAATATTGGAAAAACAGCTTTTTTTTTACAATATAGACTGTAAATAAAGATTTAAAAATTAAGTTAATTTGTTCATAACTTTTTAAATTATTAATGATTCTACAATAATTAGTCTAGGTTAAAAGCACTGTAAAAGTAAATCGCAACTAAATTCCTTTAGACCTTATTTTTCCATTGGGGACAAGAAAAGATTTTGTGAATAGGTCAAAGCATGGCCCCAGAAAAATAAAGGTCTCAAAAAGTTTGACTTCAGGTTACCTTTACTAAACTAAACAATTACTGAAATTGACTGGGCTCATAGAAAAAAATTCAAATGTTCAAAAATGATTTTCTTTACATTTATGAGGATAGGCTGACATTGTCTGCTGTTGATGGCTTTTTTTGTTAATGGGATCCAAGCATTACAAGGGGGACTATGTTGAATAATAAACCTCTTTGGGTTATATTCTACGAGTATATTGGTCAGCCTTTGAACTTTTCTGCCAACCTTCATAGTATGACAAAAACTGATCATATTTGCCAACTTGGAAAACATGTTTTTGTTAAATACTTTTGATGAATATTTTAAAAAAATTTTAATAATTGCTGTGAAAAGTTGAGACAACACTTTCAAGCATTAAACTATGTTTAATATATTAAAAAAAATTTCACTTGAAATTACATTTTTTGTCTTCAGTTTCTAAGTTCCTATTTAAATTAAATAGGTACTTGTTTGAGAAATCCTCCAACTAGTAGAACAAAACAGTTTTTTAGCCTTGATTTGGCTACTAGTCTAAGAGAAGAAAAACTGAATTCAAACCAGCTTTACTTCTTAAAAACTGACCTTGTGTCACATCCTGCTTATGGGGATGAGTTGGGTAAGTACATATTTATTTAGGAAAAACTTTTTATTGGTAATTTACAATTTATTTCAAAACAGATTGAAAAAAATTTTTATATAATAGTTTTTTTTTTTTTTTTTACAGTTAAAAAAATGTTTATATCCCTCTTTAATTCAATGAATTCTAATACTGAATAAATTTATACACTTGATAATTTGGTTAGTTTGAATCCTAGATTTAAACCTACCTCTTTCAAAATCTGTTTTTAGTCTCAACATTAAAGGTTTAAAAGTTGTGCTTGCATTTCGATTCATGTTAAACCTAATTTGAGATTTTCAACCTTTGCTTCTGAACAAATGTTTATTTGGGACAATTGGAGTATTCATGTGGTAATAAGATCTTAGAATAATAAATGTTCCTCAGCAGAATTTCAAGTAAATTCAGAATATTGCAATGATCTCTCTTTAGCCAGACTTCTTCTATTCAGTTAGGTGAATTATAACAAATCCTTGGAGCTGCTTGTGGTGTAATAGACACTCCAACCCAAATTCAAATCCTGGATGAGGCAGTTTGCATTTCCCATGATTCTAATAAATACCCTTGGGAAAGGTATGAATCTAATTATTCTCCCTTCAGCTATGAATAAATAGTAGAGCAGATTGGGCTTGTTAATCTTTGAATGGCAATCAGTCTAGGAGAAATTTGACCATGTGTTGCATCTTGCTTGTGTGGAGGGGTTGGGTAAATACATAAAACTAACCATTGAATGAAAAAAAAGTTAAAACAAAACTTAGACTATCATTGCTACAGTTAGGGATTCTTAAATCTGTGTCCATATTTAGAAGTTTAAAAGAAAGTTATTACAAGATGCTTCTGTATATATTCCCCTAATCTCTTTGCAGGAGCAGGATGTGACACAAGGTCAAGTTTAAGCTGGGTATAACTTGTTTAAATTTAGAGTATTAGTTCCCAACTGATTTTGGGCTATGATATATCTAAAATTCTGATACCCCTTTGTAATATTTAATTCTTACATATTCAAAATTTTAATGCAAGTCACATGAAGGAAGCTTAAAAAGCCCCACCAAAATATTATCATGCCCTCAGTGTGGCATGCACCCCACATTGGGAATTACTGATTTAGAGTTTTCCATTTTCTAGGTCAGTTCCTATTCCAAAGTTAAAAAACCCAGTTGACTTTGACATCGTAGTAAGTTTGAACTCCAGTTGCACTATTACTTTTACTTTTGGACGAATAACGCTGAGAAAGGCATGAACCCCCTCATCCCATCCTTGGTTATTGGTTGAATTACACCACTATTGTTCTTCTACATGGATGGCTTTGGCATTAAATAACTCATGTAGGTTGATTTGCCTTTAAACAAAGAAACCAAAACAAACCAAGTCAGCCCAGTTGGCTGGGGCTATAGAATACACAAACTGCATCTCTGCAGAAGTACCTCTTCATTGCCATCATTCCCAGGTCCACTTTAGCCCAGAGTGGTAGCACCTGATAGGGTCCTATCTATAATTATGGAACACAAGAAAATAATGATTTGATCCTTTTCTGTGTTTACAAACTATGAACTTTAGAGACTTTAACAGAAGATAGAAAGTATACTTTTGAGCAAGTCTCGGTGATCTATATGCTGTGCATTGAAGATCAATGAAGCCATTAATGACACGGTTATTATATATAATTATTATATATGACCTGTTGTTGTTCTTTACTGATATATTTCTCTCCTTAGGATATTAACAAAATTGCCCACTTAAAAAAAGATATTTATTCTTTATTAAATCAAAATCAGATTTTTTTTTTTTTTTTTTTTTAGATTTTGAAGTCTTTTTAAATGAATTAACTTTGACATTACACCTTGATGTACGTTACCTGATTTGCTCCATTTGACATTGAGTTTTTGTAGCTATCAAGTTTTGTAATCTTTTTTATCCTACATCTTTGATCATCATCTGAATATATATAATTGGTTGCAATCAATTATGTACCTAATGGTTTTTCATCATTGACTTTTTACTGTTGGCAGCTGAAAATGTTTCCCTATTTTATTCTATGTCAAATACGTTACCACCAGACTAGTTTAAAGATGTTTTAACAATCCTAACAGTCACTGTCTCAGGGAAAATGATTTGATTATTTTATAACTGAGCCTCTGTAAATTCTAAATTCTTATTGTTTTGAGAACAAAAGAAGAAAAAAATCAATTACAGCTGGTAATAATTGATCAATTTAATTTCTTGATTATTAAAGTATTTATTCTTTAATAACATTTCAGGTGAAATTGTCCCCCCCCCCCAATTTTTCTTCTCACTTAGTAAATGCTTCAATTTAGCTGTTTGATTATTTCCTGTAAAGGCTAATCTGTAATTGATCATTATAAAGTAATATATTTGTTTTGTAGGGTTTATTTTTGTGTATGTATTAGATATGAACATTATGGCTTGAGAAGAAAACAAATAAAATGGGGTGGGAAGAGATTTTAATTGGTCATATATTGTGATTATATGTGGTTGTTTGTATTTTTTTTCTCTTTCAAAGGGATTATTTTCTTATTTTTTATAATCTGCTTAGATTTTTGTTTAAACTGAAGCCACAATGAAAACTCAATCTATATAAATGTTTTATTGCATAGTTTTCATGTTTGGGAATTTTGTAATTTGGATTTTTTTTCCCTCTGAATAATTCAAAGTGGCTGATGATTGTAAATAATCTATTGAATGCTTAATCTTTTAAATATTTTCATGTTACAATTTGCAAATATTTCAATGATAAAAGAATGTAAAGTTATCATTCTTAACTTTATTTTACAGAAAGGTGAATGTGGAAAGCCACAAAAAAATTTCTTTAAAAAAAAAGAAAAAAAAAGCCCACCAAACTTTTGTATTAACACTTAGGACCCTGACTCCTCTGACTAAAAAATAGCTGAAAATGTCTATTGTTATCTGTTATTGAACAGCTTTATAAGTAATAGCAATGTAGATGTGTGGATTCACTGGTTGGAATTTAGGCCACCTTGGGTATATGTACTCCTGGGTAGCAGCACAGATACCAGCTGCTCAGGTTCTAAAGGTTAAAAAAAATTCTTGAAACTTTTATCTTTCTGCATTATTTAGGAACTCCACCCCACCAAATTTTTAAACCTCTCTCTCTCGACCAGGTTGGATAGACTATTTAAAAACCTCTTAAATTTAATAAATCATGAAAAATTATCTCTAGCTATTCAGATTAATAAAGAAAATGTTTTTTTTATTTATTATTGATTCATGTTAATGTTCATTTGCAGAATTCAAGTTTTTCAACATTGAAATCAAGTTAGAGGTTATAATATAAAGCTTAGGATTGCAGGAGTCATTTACTAAGCTTAGATCAGTGTAGGGCACTCTGTGAGAATCAAACTTCTAACAACAATGGTTTGCTAAGTATTATACAACATAGGGGGAAAAATTTATAAGACACTTGGTGAGGATCAAATTCACTATTCAGTTACAATGGGACTAACTTGCTAACTATTACACCACAAAAAAAAAAGCAGATTTAGCTTACAGTTAGCACAAGGCTACTATTAGTCTGTGATAACTCACTCTTCAGTGATCCTTTAAGACTACTTTGCTAATCATTATAAAAGATTGTCCTCTCATAACCGCAGAAGTTATCTGTATAATTTAGAGATTGGAACATTATATTTAAAGCTGTGGGAAAAAAATTCTTGGCATTCAATTATATTTTTTAATTAGAAAAGTTTAGGTAAACAAACTTCTTCTAAAAATATAATTTTTTTTTTCATTATATTCCCTTGACTCTCTATCACCATCTATACCTATCAGTCATCACTTGTAGCAAGTCCTCTAGACGGCATCCGGTGCCTGCACAGAGCTGATGAATGTAAGTTTTTGCTGGTTAGTCAACACTGGTATGTCCATGGATAGGAGTTCATAAGAGAATGTTATTTATGAGTTCATTCTTACTTCACTAGCAATGTGGGATTGCTTGTTGTGTTTGTCTTGGATGATATATGAGATGGGAGGTAAGTGGCTGCACAGTTACTATTTTGTGGGTTGCTACTTCCTGGATTTTTTCAAAATAGCATGCAGCATCCTTGTGTAGTTTCCATCTAGCCTTTTCTCTGAGCATTTTAAAAGTTCTGGTAGTGCAACCATACAATAGTACTGACACAGCTACAGCTAGGAAGATTTCCTGTTATATTGCTTAATGTGGTCAAATTGATATAATTTATTTCATATTTTTTGGTTTAGTCTTAATTTTGTGTTCATAGATATGTTCCTATGATAAAATATAGAGACTAACAATTTTTTTACAAAAAACTATTGATTTTAAATATTGTCTTGACATATAAAAATCATTATTTCATATTTTGAATTTGTTTTAAGAAAGGAAATTTAGATAGCTATGAAGCATGGTTTTCAAATTTATAGCAACTATAATTTGGTTTTATTTACAAATGAATAAAACCTTTTTATTAAGCATCCTGTGAGTGAGGTCTAGAATATACTGATTGCATCCCCCTTCAGAGACTCTCCCCTAAAAACTGGGGTGTCTTGGATGTGACACTAAACTGCATCTAGTGATGAAGCTCTTGTTCTGGAGCTCTGGAAGGTTTTGAGTCACCCCTTTTATTATTCTCTGGTCCACTCTGACTCCAAAGTGGTAGTACCAGTTTGAGTCTTATATCTGTAGGTCAAATGATTATGATTACTTAAAACCATATAATTTCTTGCACAAAAAATGCTGACTTCAGCATTAAATAACCCAACAAGGGTTCACATGCCATAAAACCAACCTCTTTATAACCTCCCATACTTATCCAAATGTCTTTACTTTTCAAATAGTCTGCAAAATCCTCTTTGCATATTGCATTCTGTGTAATCTCATCCATAACATTTTTAATGGCGATTTTAGCTATAGGAAAATCCAGAAGTAACAAGGAGTCAAATCTGAACTTTCTATTGGTATTTGACAGAACTGGGTGACATACTATAAAACTAACCAATATTTTAATATTTCAGTTCCTGTTATATCAAACAGAAAGAAAAAAATAAGTATTGTTGCATTTAGAATTTTGTTACTGTTAAATATTATTTTACTGGCAGCAAACTTTGTCCAACCAAAATATTTGGGGGTGTCCTTGTGGTGTAATGGTTAAAGCGATGGATTGCGGGATCGTAGTAAGCAAGTTCAAACTCCAGTCGCGCTATTATGTTCACTTTCGGACAAATACCCTTGGGAAAGGTACGAACCCCCTTATCCTCACAGCTATGGGTTAAATAGTACCGGTGCTGTTCTTCTAGGATAGCTTTGGCATTAAATAACCTACAAAGGTTGATATGACATTAAACAAAGAAACCAAACCAACCAACCAACCAATATATTTTCTCTCTAAACAATATGGATACTTTCCAACATGTTGCCTATTCTACATAAAGTGATTAGTCTCATGAAGTCTGAAACAAAACAGAAGCAAATCTTTAGCTTTACGAATTGATTTTCCAATCAGAATCTGAGATTAACGATATTCAAGTCATTTCTTATATATTCCATCTTATTTGATTTGACAATCTTATTTTTAAATTGACACAGCATAGTTTAAGAATATATATTCCCAAAACATGTATAGACAGCAATGAATGAATGATTTGACATTGTTCTGACACATTTTTCTTTTTAATTAGCGTGATTAGTCTGCTGAAAGTGTTAATAAGAATATACTTAATCATAAAAAGATGAAAGAAGTTTTTTCTTTCTATTTTTTTATTTTTTAATTTTTTTTAATTCTCTTCTCTTTTCTTCACTGATTATTTAATAACCACCCAGAACTTTGGTCTGCTTGAAACTTGGCTATAGAATTTCATCTATATCTACTCAATATTTCATCTTAATTTGTTATCTAGGTTATCTTCACAATTATTTTCTCACTTTTTTCTTTTTTAGGTTATTTATTTTCTGACTTAAAATTATATATTTGTTATCTTAATAAAATGTCATGCTACTATCTTCCGCCCTCATTTATCTTCTCTCATATAACCATTTTGCCTGGAGAGTTCCCATAGGGTAGTGTATAACATGCTGGACTGCAATACTGTTGTAAGTGAGTTCAAACTCTGGTCACTCTATTATGTTCACTTTTGGACTCATACCCTTGAGAAAGGTACAAACTCCCTTGTTCCCCCTCCCTCCCCCAGCCATGGCTTAAATAGTACCACTACTGTTTTCCTACAAGGGTGACTTTGGTATTAAATATGCCTTAAAGGTCGGTATACTATTAATCAATTGCATCTCTGTAGAGGGGTTAAGACCCCCTCCCCCCATAAGTGTTTTGGATATGACACTAAATCTGATAATGAGGCTTTAGTAATGCTGGAACTTTGGGGAATATGGAGTGCTCCTTCATTACCATTCCTCCCAGGTCCACCTTGGCCTAGAGTGGTAGCACCAGATAGGGTCCAATCTAGGGGTCAGATAGAACTGTTTGACATTTCAACTTAGTGTAAACGAATGACTTATGCTAAATTGAATTGTTTCAAATAGAACTGTTTGATCATTTAACACTGTGTAAACAAATGACTGATGTTTAATTGAATTGTTAGTTTTAAATAGCAATACTTGAAAGTATTTAACTGTGTGCAAACTTTAAAAAAAAAAAAGAGCTCAGGCTCATTTAAAATTTTTATCTACAAAATGTGTTTAGAAATCATATTTGATATATATCTATAAAAAGTATCTGTCATTAAATAACCTACAATGGTTGATATAAAACTCAACCAAACCATATCCTATATATATAATATATATGTATAAAGAAGATTTGGCATTAAATAACCTACAATGGTTGATATGCTGTAAAACTAAACTTAACTAAACCAATATTTGCTTAATATATTTACTATTTTGAATATCACTTGAAAAATTCATGGATAAAAGTAAACTGAAATATAGAAGATATCCAGTTTGTTTAAATTTTCATTTAGATTCAATGACAATAAATTATGAATTTCTTAGTATCATTTCATTTTTTGTTTTGTTTCCTTTTTCTAAACCTGTTAATCATATCTATATTCTTATAGGATTGTTGTTTTGACTGTTAGCGGATTTCAAAGAATTATTATTTTATTAATATGTAACAATATAAAAGAAAAAAAAAAAAAAGCTTATATATTTTTATAAACAGCCACCCTAGTTAATATAAGACCAGAAAAATGTTTCAAAACAAATTTCATTTTTAACTTTAGGTCTCTGAGATTATTTTTCTCAAAATTTTTTTTTCAAATTTCTGGATTCTTTAATAAAAGAAAATATTGAAACTTCTCAAAATGTGAAATTATTACAGATATAGCTCTGGTTCTAAAACAGCAAAAACAAAGAAACTGAAGAGCCATGATAAATTATATCCTGAAAGAGCATGTCACAGAAAATTCTGTCAATAGGGCTTAGAATATACTGACTGTATCTCTTGCAAAAAAGTATCCTATGTATGACTCTGATGGTGAGGCTGCATTTCTTGTACTTTGAGAAGTGTGTGAAAATCATTTGTATTTGAATACTTTATACCATATAACTGGAAATTATTTGTATCAAGAATAGTTACTTAAAGATATTATTGTTTACTCGGGATTATTATTATGCAAGTTTTTCACACCAATACTAGGTAATGGTCTTTCTCTGGAGTCTGAGTGACAGCAAGTCTCCAAGACTTCTCAGTATTCTGGCCAATCATAACAAGGCTGTAGTCTGGATGGTCTCTGCTTGTTTTCCGATTTCTAAATCTTCCAGTCTCTTTACTAAATCTTTGGGGATTGTTCCTATTACAACTGGTGTCACCATCACGTCCATATTCCATGGCTTTTTTAATTCTCTAGCAAGGTCTAAGTACTTATCTCTCTTTTTGTTTTCTTTGATTTTCACCCTGTGGTTCACTGGGAAGGCAAAGTTTGCTATTCAACAAGTTCTCTCTCTCTCTCTACTATTGCTAGGTCCGGTCTTCTGGCCGGGATTAAGTGATCTATAGAGAAATAGCTACTTTTTCATGTTTAATGTGACTCTTTCGGGTTTTGAAAAAAGAAAAGGACACATGAATATAGAAATCAAGATTTAATCCATTAATAATAATTCAAACCCTTAAATTAAATGTTTATTTTATTTTATTTTTTTTAAAATTATTCTATTTCAAGCTGTTCAAAAGAAAGTTCTGTAAATGACTAAAATCTCTCTCGAACATCATCACATGTCATAAAAGAAGTGAAATGCTCAACTGTCTTTTGATTGATTGATTTTAACACCATGCCAACTAATATAGGATTATTTCATACCTGAAGGTTAGGGAATCACATTTATTTACTTTTTTTTTTAACCACCTATAGATGCAACCCTAGCAGGTATTATCACTATGGATCAGGGCGAACCTGACAATAATGGGGCAATGAAGTTGAACTCTACACTCCCTATATCTCCAGAACTGGAGCCTCACCATCAGATGCAGTTTAGTGTCATACCCAGGATAACTCTTTATTTTGGGTGGGGGTGTCTAATACACTTAGGAAAGGAATGAATCCAACCATTCTCCCTCTCACTATGAGTAAATAGTTGGGCAGGCTGATCTTTAACCTTGATATGGCAACCAGGCTAGAAGGAAAACTCTGAATTCAAATTTGTTAAACTCCACTTAAAAATCGACCACGTTTTGCTCCCTGCTTGTGCAGAGGAGTTAGGGGAAAAAAAAAACACATTGTGATTCATGAGGGGAAATTTTGAATAAATGAACTAATTGTTGATTAGTCTAATAATAATCTTGTAGATTATTGAAGTATTATGCTAAGTATTGATGGCAACCCGAGGGAGTTGTTTGTCTTCAAGTCAGATAAAACCTGTTACTAGTATCAAGGAAGAGTTCCTGACCTGACTGCTCTCATTTTACTGTGACATGCCAATCATGAAACCTTTTGTCAATGCAAGCTTCATACATTTAGAAGCCTTTCCCAAGGATGTTAAGGCAAACATACTTAGCTTCTCCAATTCCATTTTTCAATCTTCTATTATGCTACCATATATTTCCAACTAAATGAAATACAAGATGTTAATACCAAGAATAATTTAATGGGAATGCCTAAAAAAAAAATGTCTTTCAATACAAATTTGTACTAAAGTCCTACTTAATGCTCCTTTGTAATTGATGTTTGAATGGTAGATTCACCAACAGGCCAACTTAACAATGAAGTTTTTGCTGGTGGGTCATCTGAATATTTTAGGAAGAAAAATAGGTAATTCTTGGGGGGGGGTTAATTACATTCGAAATATCCTTAGAAGATGAGCATTTACACATCTTAACTCTCTTTCACTAATTTACTAAAAACTATAAACCACGACAGAAATTGCCAGAATTCTCAGAAAAATATATAGCAACTTCCTTTAAATGATAAATTAGAAAATTGCAAACATCTACGGTCTCTTGCAAAAATGAATAAATATATAAAATAGGTAATTTACATAATAATTATTTTAATATAAAATAATGTAATGATAATGTGTAAATCACTATAGATTCTCTAAACCATGATTGTTATCTACTTTGAAACAAATTACGTTTAAAGTTTGTTCATTCAATTTTACAACATAGCTCATAAATATACCAGAAATGGGGGAAAAAAGTTTTCAAGAAAAAATGCCACTGGAATTTAAAGTACGAATGTCTGGTCTCGGATGACCGTCCCTCGGGATAGGGATTCAGTTTACTGCCTGACGCCTTAATCACAACGAATGCCGACGGAACTAGATAGTTTTTGCACCTGTTTTGGGGAATTTTCCGTGTTAAAGCAACCTTATGTCATATCTTGTTACCGGTAATGTAGGCAGGGAAATAAATCCTGTGTGTGTGGTTTAAAAAAAAAAAAAACAGCTGATAAGAAAATTATGAATCTTAAAAAAAAAACCATCTGATTGTATTAACTCAAATTGCTAGTATAAACCGTAAACCCAATACTATTAGATAAAGATTTGAAACTATGAAAAAATAAATTAGAAATAATTCTAGAAAACCACTAACTAAAAGAAATACCAAGAAACAGACAGAAGTACTTTTTAAAAAAATTAGGTTAAATTAAAAAATCACGACTGTGACAAATGATTTTTATTGTTAAATTGGGGAATTCTTAGCGTGTACGCAAAAAATTTTGTCATTGTATTTAGGGATATGGATATTCCGTAGTTGATATTTGTAATTCTTCTGTTAAGAAAAATATTGATAAGAAAATTTACTGTTTTATTTTACTACAAACAACAGTGTTTTCTTTAATAATTGTCTTGTTCTATATGCCAATTGCTTTTTTGTTAACTCACTTTAAAACTAGTTTTTCTTTTATAGATAATTCTAAATCACACTTAAAAACAGTGAAAGCAATGGGGTTTTTTTTGGGGGGGGTGCTATTCATTTTGACAGACATTGAACAATTCAGTCTTAGGATGTTCTTACTTTCTACATTTGAGGGCATCTCAACTGGTGTAGTAATTTACTAAGCTTTTTGTTTAGATGTGGCACAAGGTCGTATGAATGGGGCACAAATGAGACTAACTCACTCATAAAGGTTTGCTTGCTAATCATTACTGTTGAATGTGTAATGATTAGCAAGCAGACCTTTACGAGTGAGTAAGCCTCATTGAGTGCTCCATTCATACGGCCTTGTGCCGCATCTAATTGAAAAGCTTACTAAATTAATACTTTGTACATTTTTCTTTACAATAAAGAGGGGGGGACCCTCCTGCTGTTTAGACTTTACCATAAAATTCAACATGGCTTCGGCTGTGGTAAACTTTGCTTTTGAAATAGTAGTGTTTATATATATATATATATATATATATATATAATTTAACACTGATTACATTTTAACAAAAATATTTCCGTTTTTCGTGTTAACTTTTTGATAATTTCAAGGCATATCTAGAATTGTAGATTATTTTTTAATTAATACTTTTTTGAGCGTAGAAAAAATAATTAAAATAGTGTGAAACCATTGTGTGTGTGTGTGTGTATATATATATATATATATATATATATATATATATATATATATATATATATATATATATATATATATATATATATTGCTTGGAGCAGGTAACAATTTTATTGTAATGTTTTATAGCCTTCTCGTAATTATTTACTACTACCAACTCAACAATCGGTATATCATGAAATTTAGATTTACAGATTTCTTTTTTTTTTATACATAAGAAACCAAAAATCATTCCTGCAATAGATTAACATTTTTGTTTTGTTTTAAACATTGAAGAAAGGAAAAAGAAAAAGAAAAGACCCTAATTTTCGTGAATTTGTGGTGTGATTCTCAGGCACAACACAGAAATTACAATATTTTCTTGAAATGAGAATTTAGTTATCTATCAAAGCTGTAGTCAGTGTACTACTGACATATTTTTAGCCCCCCTCCTTTTTTTCTTTTTTCTTTTATTCATTTCCCCTTGAGCTCTTCGTTTCTTGTACTTTCACTTCATGTTTTATTGCTTTTGTTATTTTCTTTCTTTTTGTTGTTGTTTGACCTGGTTATTCGACCTTGACCTTAGCTACTACCACATCTCTTTTACTCCTTGTCTTTCTCTATTTCCCCCCTTCCCATACACACACACACACACACATATAGATATAGATATATATATATAGAGAGAGAAAGAGAGAGAGAGAGAGGACTCGTCTCTTTCTCTCTACGTACTTAATATGAGAACATCACCATAGCCAACATATCTTATCCTCACTCCTCATTACTTTTTTGACAACAACCCTCTTACCTTCCTTTCCACTCAAAAGCTAACTTCTTTTCTTCCTCTCTTCTCTCCGTAACACTTCATAATACAACTAAATCCCGTTATATTTCCTCCTTTATTTTTCCCTGACCAACTTTCCTTCCTTTTTCTCAGCTTTTCAAATATCACTTCCCCTATTTTTTTATTTTTTTTTACCGACACTTTTCTATTTCTTGGGATTTTATTTTATTTTATTTTTCTTTCTTAGATCAATTTCTTTTTCCTTTTCTGAACTTCCATCTTTCATATTAATCTCAATCCGTTTGACTATAAAAAAAAATTCATTGTGTGTTCTGTGAATTAATTTTAAATTAATGTGTGTGTGCGCATATATATATATATATATATATATATATATATATATATATATATATATATATATACACACACACTTTCTTATTAATCTACCACCACCACAACTTTTCTTTCTTTTAAGTCCTTTATACTTGCTTCATATTGAGGTATGCAAAAAATTCTTGTCATTCACAGCTGTTGAGTAGTGAATACTAGAGTTACTGTAGTTAAACCTAATGTACTCTTCCAGTAAATATTGCTAGGCACTAGTTGTGTTGAAGGCAACCATTCTTTTAGAATTCTGAACTACTAACTCAACTAATAGGCTTTGTCTTTTCAAGCATTGCTAAACAAACCTATTAAAATCTTCTCTTTTTTTCTGACTTTTTTAAATACACTTTTGTAACAAAACAATAGTTAAGAATTTTTAAAATCTTTATTGTAATTTTTTTTTTTTTTGTCAAGTTTAAAAGAAAGATTTGAATATGATATTGGACATTACATTTTTAGTAAAGATTTTTTTTTTTTTTTTTTTTTTTTTTTAATAAATTTATTCCAGTTCACACAAATGTGTGAATGTGATATTAGTTTTAATTAGATATAAACAAAAATTGCCCTTTTTAATCAAATTCATAAAATAAATATTTATAAACCTTTATTCTCAAAAAGGCGGTAAGGATTATTAAGCAATTTAAAACTATTATAATACTACCTTGACTTCATATTCTAACGCTGTTGAAATTAGTTTACCTTTTTTAAGTGATTCCCCCTCCCTTATTTTTTTTTTTTTTTATAACAAATACTAATTTAATAAATGTAGATATTAATAAGAGTTTAACAAGACTTAAGAAGAGGGAATTTTTTAAATAGATGTTCATATTTCAAGAAAAGTCCATTAAAATTTGAACACTCTAACAAAATCTTCACTTTAATCTTTAAAAAACGAGGTTGGAAGTTGCTTTATCTGACAGCAACGACCTGAATATGTGTGGGGTGGATAAATAATGAGGGGGATCAAAAAGACATGTTTCTTTGTAGTCGCACAGCTGCTTTGAAGTTAATTTATTCATTAGTAACTTTCCCCTGACGCAACCGCATTTTGTTGATCACATGAGTCGCTAATATTCCTTTTGAAGTTTTGGCTGTCTCTACACTAATATATATAATATATATATATAATATTAATCATTATTATCCAATTGTTAACTTTCTGTAATTTCATCGTTAAAATAAATTAGGAATTTTTCTGTAATAATCGTGAAATCCGATTGCAAAGAAAAACAACAGTAAAAAGAAAAATCTACACATTGTGAAACCCGTGTTAGTAATTTTTATTAATTTTGGATAGGATTTAAAGTGTTTAAAAACTTATTATAGTAGAATAATAGTGATTTACAACTTTATATACTTATTCTTTAAAAATTCATATATTATAGAAATGTTATTTTGAAAGCGATTTAGAGTATTTTATATGTATTGTATTTTATCACGTAAAATAAACCTTTTTTTTAAGAGGATTGCTAACCATTTCAGTAGGCATTGAACTTTTTCGTTTTGCAAACACCTTACCAAAGAAGCAAGTGTTAACTCCAGCAGTCATGACACCATTTAAAAATTTAAAAAAAAAAAGAAGTGAGGGTGGTCAGGATTGAAAAAAAAGTAACCTCTTCTTGAATACAGTAACCAAGAAATTGTAATATTTAAAAAATAAATCCTCCACTGTCAGAAACTGAATTTGGGGGGGAAAAAAAGTTTTAAAAAATTAAAAACTTACAATCACTTTGTCGATTTTTTTCTTTTTTTTTTTTTTTTTAATCAAGAAATTTGATTTCCCCTTTTTTCTTTTTCATGATTTAGCTTTGGTTGTAGATGGCAATAACCACCGACTGAGATATATTTTTGACACCCATTCCGAGGAGAAAAGGGGTTTAATGCTTTGCCAGTTTCATATCCAATCTATATTTTAACTGATGAATTGACGAAATGAATTCAACTTATGTGATATACTTTAAAATTTTCTTAGTCACTTGACAAAAACTAATTTGATATTAGTGTTTTTAGGTTCATATTTGAAATAATAAGTTAAAATGAATATGAAATTCGGTTTCTTCCTAACAGCAAAAATAAATAAATAAATAAAAAACCTTCAAACGAAACAACAGGTTCCTTTTTGCTTTTGCTTTTCCACAGCCAAACTTTTTTTCTCTCCCTTTACAAAAAAAAAAAAAAAGTCTAGGAAATTTCTCAATTGATATTAATGAGTTTTAAGCAAAGTATTCGCATAGAACTTAGCTACTTACATCCAAAACTGATTTTAAAATGTTTCATTTAATTACAGGCAAAATCTTATATATAATTTTCTGAATTATAATTCTCAGTTGCCACTGATTTGTATGTCTTCATCTGTAATTATTAAAAACCTCAATTTTTTTTCAAAGACTGGGGGGGGGAGTAATAAAAGAAAAAAGTGAAGTTTTTTTATATTGCAATCGGAAGATATTTACAGGTCTCTTACTCTTAAAGTTGTGTTCAAGATATATCACTGTATGAAAGTAGGAAAAAGTGACTCTGAAGATAAAAATTGTTTGATAAAATTGGGTGTTTCCAATGAAGTGAAGAAGCTATGTTGGGTGTAGCCTAAAATGTATGGAGTGAGTCAGGCTACTACTCGCCACCTACTGTGAAACAAGGATTTTCTGAATAAACAAGGAATTTAAATTTTTAAAAAAATCATTTTGAAGTAAAAGACGAAGGAAATAGTTTCTCATATCAATGGCAAATCTGCTAAGCAAAGTAAGGATTAACTTCCATGAAATCAAGTTTCTTAACACAGTTAAATCTGAGACGAAAATAAAGAAGTCTTGTCTCTTCTGTTAGAGGAAACTAAAAGTTCATTTCTTCCAGGAAGGCATTTCTTTGTTTTTTAACTAATGTGGGAAGGCAACATCTCTTGAGGTTTTTTTTTTTTTTTAAATTTCTTTTCAATCATACATATTTCTCGTAAAAGTAAATTCAAGAAATTAGAAATCTTAAGTCTTTTGGCATGACAGCACCAACTAAAGAATAATATTAACTTCCTTCTCACCAAAAGGGAGTGTCCTATCTTTGACACTAAAATGCATCTGATGGTGAAGCTGGCGATTTGGGGGGGGGATGAAATCACCTCTTCATTGTTATTACTCCTAAGTCCACACTGATTCATAGTGGGAGTACTTATTAGTGTCCTATCTCTGGATCCAATAGATGTTTGAAAATTATTTGTATTGGATAGGAATACTTAATACTAGCTCTGTAAATTATTTAGATTAAAAATAGTTACAATTGTTTACTCAGGATTATTATTATTATTATTATTATTATTATTTAGTTAAAACCATATAACTGTGTGCAAGCAAATGATTATTAATAAATAGAAATAATTACATTCAACCATTCAAGTGTTTAAATTATTTGTATTAGATAGGAATATTTGATATCATATAACTTTGTCCATAAACGTCTTAAACTATCACCCAAAAAATATAAATGTAAACGTACTATAAACATGATTCCCTAACCTTGCAGCATAAAATAACCTTAGACAGGTTGACAAACCGAATCAATTCACATCGAAATTGATTTAGAATAAATCAGGAATATTAATTGCTATCTATATCATACTGATCCAATGTTACCATAATACAGCAAAAATAAATAAATTTAAAAAATATTTGGTTCAGTTTTCAACTTAATAATTTTGCCATTCTGACTTGACCACAAAGTGAAAATAGAATATAGTGAAAAGATAGACAAATACTTGGACCTTGCTAGAAATAAGCTGTGGAACATGAGGGTAATGGTGATACCAGTTGTAATTGGTGCACTTGGAATGGTCCTCAAAAGCTTAGAAAAGGGACTAGAAGAATTGGAAACCAGAGGAAGAATCAAGATCATTCAAACTACAGCATTTTTGAGAATGACCAAAAATTCTGAGGTGAGTCCTGGAGACTTGAGGAGACTTGCTGCTGATAAATAATTATAAATCTGCATTTTATACTTTCATTTTAGTAATAATAATCTAATTCCTGTCCAGTTTGGATGTAATACTAAGGGAGATAACTCCTGGTGTAATTCTTTTTATTTTGCAACTCAGATTTCAGTAGCTACATGTTCCAAAAGTGTTAGACAAAAACAAAATCTTTTAAAAGTTTTAAGTTTACAACTAATAAGTTTAAAGGCTTGAATACATTAATTTAATTAAAATCTGTGAGGAAAAATCATGTCAATGTTGGAAGAGAAAAAAAAATGAAAAGATTACTAGTTAAATAATGATAGCTTTATATTGTGCAAATGTTGTTGTTTTCTCTTTTCCGTCGGGAAATGAGAAAACAAAAAGTTTAAAGGAAAAATATATTGATGACCACTTACTATACCCTTGCCTCTCAAAATATATTGATGACCACTTACTTTACACTTACCTCTCAAAATAAATTTCAAAACTGAACAAGCAAACCAGTAAAATTTCAATATGAATACTATCTTCCAAGTTAATAGTTTTTAAGAGTTCTCTTAATTCAATGGTTTTCTTCTACAACAACATCAAGAAAAACTGTAAATAAGTTTTTGCATAAAAAGACTAACTTATGCTATTGTGACAGAACCTATATAAAACCTATAGATATGGGCATTATAATTCCATTACTTTCTTTCATGTTTTACACAATCTTCAGACAGAAATGTGTAGTGTAAAGGAAGAGTCAATCAAGCTTCTATATATCATGTGGTATAGTCACATGATAAGTACACGATGTTAGTACAAACATATACAAAAAAAAAAAAACTAAATTAAATATGACATTCTCTCTCTCTCTCTCTCTCTCTCTCTCTCTCTCTCTCTCTCTCTCTCTCACACACACACTTTTTATAAATAGAAAGTGACTTGACATTGAGTTTTAACCAGTTTTAAATCTGTATTAAAAAAAAAACAACTCTTTATTGGTTGGTTAAGTCAAAGTTAAATGTAAAGAAATATTCTGTCAAGTAATTTTTTGCAGTATCTGTAAATGTATGCATTCAATATTTCTGCTAGTCATGTGATCTTTTGGATTTATTGTCGTAATTTGAAACTAAGTGTGCAAGTTTCAGTCAACAGAAGTGCTACTGAATTATTATCGTTAGTAGCTACCAAGGTAAAAAGCTGTTATAGACTCTTTGTATATTGCAGTTTTTGCAAGGAGAGTCATTTCACAGATAAGACTTTTTTTGTTGTACAATTACTCTGTTTTATAGGTGCATTGGAGACTTAAGAATTCAATACAACTTCAATTGAAACCATGTTATATATTTTGATGTGCCTTTTTAAATTTGGATATTTATTGCCAGTGGTGAGGGAAAATAAATAAAATACTTTGTTTTATAGAAACTATTTTCCTTCACATGAAAAATTATGTATGTCTTTTGAAGATAATCTTTTCTTCAAAATTTGATACCTCTAAATATTTACAAAGTTTGAAATATTCATCAGTTTTTCTCTTGCAGTCTGAAATTGTTTAGGATTTAAGTTGGATTAATATTTTCTGTTATTTTTCCCTGCTCTGTTGATAATTAGAAAAAAAAAAATTTGGTTCGGTTTTTGCATTGATTAAAAAAAAAAAAAATAAACAAAACAATGTAGAACTTTTCTAGAAAAATCTGATATGAAGTAAATGTTACCAAAACATTTCATTATTATTTTGCAGTTGATACCAAACAACTAAGGCATAATTAATTAACTGGCAATTTCAATTTATTTTTAAGGATACAACTTTTTTTTTTTTAAGTTTTAAGAATGGCATTACTGAATTTACCAGATCAATTGAGTCAATTTTAATTTAATTGAATTGAATATCTATTTCAATCTCTATTCTACCACCATTTCCCCCCCCCCAGTGATTTTCTATTTCTTGAAATGACTGACTTGATGGAATTTAAATATTTTATTTTTATTTTATTCTTTTTTTTTCTTCTTTTTTTTTTTCTTTTTTTTTTTTTTTTAAGCTTTTTAGTTATACTATTGATCCATCAACTTTTTATATCTATTACAACTCGTAGAAAATGGGTTTAAACTCCAAAATCCGCGCTATAATCGACCTTCGGGTCATTGATCTTGTGTCAAGTCCTGTCTGGTGGGAGACAGAGACAAATATCAGGTTCAAACTCCAGTCATGGTATTCTGTTCACTTTCACAATAAAACCTTTAAGAAAGGTATGAGACCCCCCCCACTTATCAAGCTATAGGTTCAATTGTACCATTACTCTTCTACAAGGATAGCTTTGGCATTAAATAACCCGTACAAGTTAATATGCCATTAAACAGAGAAATCAAATCAAACTATATTACAATTATATTGATGAATCAATACTCTATTGATTACAACAGAAATATAGATAAAAGGCATGTTTAATGTAATGGTTATCATAGTTGGAAAAAATGGACACGGCAACCCAAGTTCAAATCCTAGATGAGGCTGTTCACATTTCACATTGTGTTAATACTTTTAGGAAAGACATGAATCCATCTGTTCTCCTCTCAGCTATGAAGACTGGCTGTCTAACCAAGGCTAGAGAACCCAATCTAAGAGAAAGAAAACTCTGAATTCAAAATAGTGTTACTCCACATCAAATTGACTTTGTATCACATCCTGTCGGTGGTGAAGTTTTGGTAAATATACATATTCATATCAATATGTGCTTGTCCAGTTTTTTGTCAACAGTTCAGCTTTCTAACTTTATTGTAAGAGTTAAATGTGAGTAAAATAAGCTTGTGATCTCCACAAAAAGATTTAACTTCCGTCCTCCCCAGAAAGAAATCATTAACCAAATCCTTGTCTGCCATGTTGAGTTGATTATGAGAATATCCTAATAATCTCTTGGAATTTTCTCAACAAAATAAGATGCCAAACTATCAGTTGGTATTTTACTAGTATTTTTATTAGGTTACTTTTAATTACTTTTTAAAGATGTTTTATCATATCATATCATATTTACCAACCCCTCCACTTGGGCAGGATATGACACAAGGTTGATTTTTAAGCAGAGTTTAACTGGTTTGAATTCAGTTTTCCTTCTCCTAGACTAGTTGCCTCACCAAGGCTGAAGAAGCCAGTCTGCCCTACTATTTACCCATAGCTGGAGGGAGAATAATTGGATTCATACCTTTCCCAAGGGTATTAGTGCTATGTGAAATGCAATCAGTCTTGTCTAGGATTTGAACTCGTATCATCGTGTCCATTTCCTATGACGATAACCATTACACCACAGGCACCTCCTTTTTAAAGATGTTTTATGATAATATTGTAATTTTCCAAAATGCTATTTCCTGCTTCCAAAACTTGAAATATGTTTTAGGAAGTTGACACTTCTTCTTCCAAATGATTGTCAGGATTTAGTACATTATAATGATTCTATGTTACTATTTTCGTAGAATTTTCTTTTCTTTTTTTTTTTTAACACAAACTTAGTGTCTTGATGAGACTAAAATACTTCTCAGACAATGTGTATTGATATGAGAGGCATTTTGGTTTTACCACACGTAAGTTTATCCATCTAATTATAATGGAGATTATGTGTCTGTATCACCAAAACTACATCATCACTGACGTTACAATTCCCTTAGTTATTTATGTTATATTCTCAATGATAATTAGATTTATCTTAAAGCTGTATGTTATTAATGCATTTAAAATCCTACAATGCGTGTTATATGTCACTAAGAAATAAAGGTCTACATAGTATATGGTGTGGATAATTTGTATACTAGTTTTAACAAATAATTATTTAGTTATTGATTTTTATTCTCAAAAAGTGCAATCTTTTTGTATGCATTCTTTATCAAATTAGTTTTTCTGATTTGATATATTTTATCAAATAGCCAGTAACATGTAAATATGGGAATTAAAAATAAACTTTTATTTATTTATTTATTTTTTTAATAACTCTTGTATTAAGAAAGTCAGTTTTTATTTACCAGAGTGGGCTGAAAAGTTCAAAAGCTGGCAACATATCTGCTTTTGATGTTTTTTTGTTTTTTTTACCAATGAGGTCCAAACACTGCAATACCAATGGAATAAGTGTGTGGACTGTAAGCATGACTATACTGAAAAATAAACCTCATTCCATATAAGTATCTTGGTCAGCCTCTGAACTTTTCTGCCAAACCTCATATATAGATTTTATAAATGTGCATGTCAGTTATCATTAATTTCATGATTTGATGAGGTTAAATGTCAAATGTCAAAATTATCTCATCATCATTATAATGAAACCAATTCATTTTGAAGTAGGATATTTTTCTCTAGAAAGTACTTTTTTTCTTTCTTTCTTTTTAATACAAATTACCCTTTGTAAAACTAAGTTATGAAAATGTGTACATGCTCTTTTTGAATTTTCTTTACATTTTTTATGCAAGTTCTGCACATCTTGTGAGTTGTGCACAAATATAAGTATTTCTCTTTTTGTGGAGTTCCATGACTAATTCATTGAAGAAATGGGTTGTATATGCCATGTCTGGAGCTTCTCTCTATTTCATACATTACATATTTTTCACCCACATATATATATATATATAGAATCAGCCACAGACAGACTGTTTTGTTGTATCTCAACTCTTCAGTGTGGCTAGACACTTGAGATGCTCCAAGCTGGAATTGAAACCCACCTAACTTTACATCAGGCTAATTACATATCCCTAAGCCAAGCCTGCAAATCAATGTCAGCTTGTGAATTAAGGCATATGTATTAACTTTCGTTTGTTCACATTTTGTGCTTTTGGATACCAAAGTGCTCAATTCATTAGAAGAGCTTTGCATTACATGAGTGGCAACCATTAATTCCCTCACCAAAGTGCTCAACCCCCCTCACCTCCCCAGGGGAGGAGCATATATATTGTCATCCACAGACAGATGGGCAAGAAATTCCTTTGACCTCAATCTCACTAGAGAATATTGGTTGGGACCATAATAAATGAATATATAGAACTTGTCTAAAGAACACGATCATTCTTGATAGCATTTGATGTAGGTGATTGGTAAAGTTTTAGAGGAATTAATAAGGCGGACAACAAATGTTCAGAAAGATCTTATGCATCTTTGAAATTTGGCTGAATTTCTTGAAGACTTTTTGTGACAAATCAATTCAAACATATTGGCATTGATTATGCCTGCGTTACCCCCTCCCCCAATAAATAAATGATTAATTCCATTTTATTGAGATCTCTTTTTACTTGTGAATTGAATTACCACGACCAGAAAATCCGCCGAACACATGACATATGGGAACACTGGACAGCTGTTTCAACCTTATTAGGTCTCATCAGCAATGTATACCGTAATCTCTACCATTGGAGATCAAACGAGGGACCACAGATTGCAGTGCCGAAACTCTACAACTGAGCCACCAGTTCATATCGCACACAAGTGACGCCAAATCAACTAACTTTTCTGGTCATGGTAATTCAATTCACAGTATTAATTCTTCTACTTAAAAAATAAAAATATGTACCTCTTTTTACTCCATGTTAAAAGTGCAGTGAGTAGCCAAACTTTTTGAGACTTTATTTTTCTGATGCAGGTATCATGGGGGAACGAGGTAAGTTTTGGTAAATGGCCCAAAGCCCAGTCCATTTACCAAAACTTTTCTTGTTCCCCTATGATACATGCATCGGAAAAATAAGGTTTAAAAAAATTTGACTTTGAGTTAACCTTACTGCATATTTAACCTGGATTATTTATCTTTATTTGTTTCTTAACATTCTTTATGAATAAATCAACATTAGATTGACTAAATATGAATTCAATTTGACTTTGATCAATTAAATCTAAAATGAATTAATCTTTATCACCAGTGAATGTCGTCCTAATAAGTAGAATTTGGGGTTTTGCAGATAAACTTTTCAAGATTTTTATTATTATAAACAAAGAGGTGCCTGTGGTGTAATGGTTATCGTTGTTGGAAATGGACACGGTGACACGAGTTCAAATCCTGGATGAGACTGATTGCATTTCACATAGCACTAATACCCTTGGGAAAGGTATGAATCCAATTATTCTCCCTCCAGCTATGGCTAAATAGTAGGACAGACTGGCTTCTTCAGCCTTGGTGAGGCAACTAGTCTAGGAGAAGGAAAACTCTGAATTCAAACCTGTTAAACTCCGCTTAAAAATTGACCTTGTGTCATATCCTGCCCGAGTGGAGGGGTTGGTAAATATGATTATAAACAAAGAAAAAAATTATATGGAATAAAATTATTTTATTTTTATTAAAATAAAAAAATTTGTGATGGTTGTCATCATGAGATCTTTTACCGAGTCACAGTGCTGCTCACATTCCAGATGGATAGCAGGTGATTGCCAAAGAGTTGTCAGTGGTCTCTGTTATACTTCCCCATAAATGGGGTTATGAAACTGAGGATGAAAAATAATAAAAAATGAACCTGCCCTGTCCACTGGGGCTGTAGAATAGACTGATTGCATCTCTACAGAGGGGTAACTCCTCCCTCCACTAAGTGTCCTGGATATGACATTAAACCATCTGATGGCAAAGCTCCAGTCTTGGAGCTTGGGAAATGTGGAGTACTCCTTCATTGCCAATGCTCCCGGATCCACTCTGACCCAGAGTGGTAGCACCAGATAGGGTCCTATCTATGGATCAAATAGAACTGTGGGACATTTAAACTGAGTGCAAACAAATGACTTATGCTAAATTGAATTGTTAGAAATAGAACTGTGTATAAATTATTAGTATTAGATAGGAATATTTGAATCCATATAACTGTGTGCAAATTATTTGTATTAGAGAAGTACTTGATATTATATAACTGTGCAAACAAATGATTGTTATAGACGAAAAAAGTACAATTTAAAAAATCATTATAATCAAACATTTACAAATCAATAAAATTTTGGCATTAAATAACCCAAAAGGCGTTGATATGTCATTAAATAAACTAAACCAAGCAAATGTCCTTTTTAATATAAATTCATTCTGTAGATAAAATCTTCTTTGGACCTGCAGAATCATTTAAAGGTTAGTTTTCTCAAATATGTGTTTAATATAGATATGGGTATATGAGTAATTACACAGGACATTGGCATGATGGTTAGAGTGTTCATCAATGGTCCGGGTGACCTGGGTTCAATCCCAGGTCGAGTCATATCAAAGACTCAAAAAATGGTACTCAATGCCTCCTTGCTTAACACTCATCATTATAAGGTATGGATCAAGGGTAAAGTGGAGCAATCCAGGGAAAGGAGTAGCTCCCTCCCCTACACCTTGGTGTAGTAGCTATTGAAAAGGGAGCCTTTGGGTCACCCTGGACTACGGTTGCCAACTACTATATGAGTAATTCCCAATGTGTGGCACAGTAATATTTTGGTGGGACTTGTTTAAAGACCAAGTTAATGAATATATGTAAGAATTAAATATTACTGAGGTGGGGGTCAGAATTTAAAAAATTCGTAAGTGGAGCATAGCCCAAAATCAGTTGGTAACCACTGGGATGTATTGTGAGGCAGACAGGTTCTTTGGCCTTGTTAAAGCCTGGTCTAGAAGAAGGAAAACTGAATTCAAACCAGTTTTACTCTGCTTAAAAATTGACTTTGTATAACATTCTGCCTGTAGCTGAGAAGTTGAGTAAATATATATGAGAGTGGGCTGAAAAGTTTGTATGATGATGTCATATCTGGTGTTTTTACCACCAATGGGATCCAAGCCCTGCAACATTGATGAAAGAAGTGTGTGGACCACTACAAGGGGGACTATGTTGAAAAATATACACTCATAGGCTTTAAGATATTTTAACTTTTTTTTAAGTATAAAAAAGAAAAATTTTGTACTGTTGTTGATGAATAGTTTTCAAGTTTATTGGTATTCAACTATTTGAAACTTTCCAATCTTATAAGCACTATAATGTTCTGGTCTGTTTTGAGGAATGTACTGACCAACTTTAAATAAAATAATTAGGTAATATTTTCTTGATATCAAGTGTTTCTTTTCATTATTCAAGATAAGCAAAACATAGGAATAAAACCACCTGTTACTTATTTGATATAATTTTCTTTTGTTTCTTAAACGAGTGTATGATTACAAAAGTGAAATTGAGAGATGGTCTTTTTGTATATAACATAAACAATAGTTTTATTGAATTTTTCTTTTACAACTTTTGTTATAAGAACAGTGTTATTCATATAAATGTTTATGAAATTATAAATGAATGTTGGAGATTGCTTGCTGATTAAGTTAAATTACGAAATCTGATATTAGGATTTGTAGGCGTGTGTGTTCAAATATTTATTAATTTTGTTTCATATACATTTCAGAAAAGGATCCCAATAGATTGCTTGTTAATTTATACAAATTGGTTCAATTATATGATTTTATTTTGTCATAAAAATCTACAATATCCATCCTAGATTGTTAGTTTCTGGATAAAATGAGTTTTCTTAACAACATCCCTTCTCCATTTTATACCGCTTTTTAATACATTGCAAAATTTAATATAATTAGACAAATAAGGTTTATTAAGTCATACATTATTGCTCATAAGTAAGTACATCCCCATAATTTTTAAATAAAATATTAATCTTCTTTTAAACCAAAGATATTAAAATCCCATTATTTCAAGTGCTACTGTATACTTTCAAAACATATTAGATATTATTCATTAAGCTCTCCAGCATAAAAATCTGTAACCAAAATAAAATGTCAGCCTCTATTAAACCAAAAAATTAAATAGCATGATTATATGTAAAGGGTTTACTTATTTTTGCTACAAATTTATAAATTTGGTTAGCAATTTTCAGTGCCATAGAGTTTGCCAATAAATAATATCAGTTTTGATTGTATCATGTTAGTAAGATTTTTCAAGTGTATCTTTGGTTTAGAAGAAAGTTAACATTTTATGAAAATTATTAGAGGTGTACTTATTATTAGGTGATACTGTAACTTGAAAATATTTGTTCTTTAATTGAAAATATTGATATAAGTTAATCAAATAGGAACTCATTATACTTCTCATTTTTCTTTTTAATTTCTCAAAAACATATTTTAGATGCAAAACAATATTTTTTTTTTGAATCAGCTATGACATTTTAACTCATTTGAATCAAAATCTAATGAAATATAAAAAAAAAACCCATAAAAACCCAACCCTAAATCCTAAAACATACACTAAAGACAAAACCAATCTAACCCTTCTGGTATTAAATGACCCACAGAGGTTAATGTGCCATTAAACAAAACTCATTTGAATTAACATTGTCTATAATGTGAAAAAGAAATAAACAATAAAATCATGTGAATTCATTTTATATAAGCCTTGAAAATTGTATATAACTGAAATTGTTTTGTTTCTATTTTCAGATTTTGAGTATGGATGAAGAAAAAATGTGGTATAAAGCAGAACAATATGGATTGGAAGGCTACATTCCTTACAATTATATAGAATTGAAACCACATCCGTGAGTAATGATACATTTATCTGAACTTAAACCAGATGAGTGAGGCAAATATTAACTTATTATTTTTCTTTTCAGCTAAATTAGACAGATAAAAGAATTTGAATATTATAATGTTATAATTTGAGTTTTAAAGGTTTCATAAGGAGGTGGTCATCTTAGGAAATGAACTCAAAGAGCCTAGTTTAAATCTTGGACCAGGTTGTTTGTTTGTTTCAGTTTGTACTAATACCCTTAAAAAAGGCATGAAATCTTCTCACTACCAGCTATGGGTAAATAGTGGAGCAGACTGTTCTCTTTAGACTTAGTAAGCCAGTTTTTTTGGGGGAGGGGGATTCAAATCCTGAGGAGTGTTGTTCGGAGAGTCTGTGGCATTCTGCTGCCCCATTTTTTTTTTTTTTTTTTTTTTTTTTCTTGTTATCAGCTCCTCCAAAAAATTGTGGCTGGTCTTCACCATGATAAACAAATTACCTGTATAGGCAGTCTAACAGTTCATATCTTCACCTGAACTGTTGGGCACTTAAACATGATCTTCCTCTGTGAAGCAGAGCCTAGATAGTGTAGCTTCATGAGGTGTCAAAAAAGGAGAAGAGATGAGGAGACAAAGAGGTTGTCACTTGATCCCCTCAGGAAGGGAAATAACAACAGCAAAAAAAAAAACATTAAGTTTCATTTCAGATGTTACTATTTTTAACCAGTAAGAAGGCTATTAAAATACAGGGAGTGGAAGTATTTGTTTAGAGTTGTCAGGAAGGGAAGGCCATTTCACTTAAACCCCAAATCAGTCTACTTAACTCTTTACTGTCCCAGTACCAACTGTCACTTTTCAAATCTGCCCATGTCTCACCTCACTGCTTCTGAGTGACCTTGCTGGTCCCTGAGGTCAGTGGTGGTGGAGGAAGCTAGCATATTACAATAGGTTTCATAATATGATACATTATAAGTTCTTAAAGGTATAATTTGATTTTAACCAAGTTAATTTAACCAGTTAATAAAAACAAATAATTTGCTCTTTCATCAAAAATTTCAAGTAATAGTTACTAATTATTAAAAGATTTATCATAACAATATCATAATTTTGGCCACTTAGTTGAACTTATACCACATGGTGTAATGGTTAGCAAGCTCTAGATTAACTGACCATTGTTAATGAGTTCAGCTCTCACTGGGTGCCCCATACTTCTGACCTTGTGCTGCAACTAAGCTAAGCTTTGTAAATAACTATAGTCTCAGACATGAAACTTAGTCTCTCTATAGAATAATGAGAAATTCTATTGTTATGGAAACATGAAACATTAGCTGTTTGCATGTTGATTTTTCTTACACACACACACACACACACACACACACACACACACACACACACACACACACAGAGCTTCTTATTTTAAAAATCTATTCATAACCTGGTCTCCTTAACTAAGTAATGAGAAATTCCATTATGATAACAGGGTTTTTATATTTTTTGTTTTCAGTGTTAAATACTCTTTGTCCAAATTTTGTTAGTTTAAAGTGGTACAAGTTAAAATGATTTTAATTTTTTCATTTTATATTTACTTTTAAAATTTAAATAAGAATATGTTTTTTTTTTGTTTTTTTTTTAAAATAATTTTGGGATTTCAATAGATACAGATACTACTCTCTGATCTTATGCAGAACTGTGAATCCATGCATAAATAATCCTATCAGAAATTATAGGAACTATGCTAGTTGTTTAATAAACCCCTCTTTTTTTTTTTTTTTTTTTTTTTTTTTTGAAAGCTTTGCCAGTACAAAAGTAAATACTGGAAAATACTAATCTGCAAATTGTCATTTACTAAGTTTTGGGTTGCTTATATTATAGGTTGTTTGGAAATAATGTTTAGTTTTAGAATACACTTTTATTTCTCAATTAACGAATTAAAACAGAGTTTTAATCAAAATATGATCCCTGAACATCAATGCATTTCTACTATTGATTAAACAAGGTTATTCCTGCCGGTACAATAAAACTCTAAAGGTTTCTTCTACTTCACCTTTTGTTTTTTGGCATTAAAAAGTTTCCAGATGCTTGGGGGGGGGGGGAAAGTTAGTTGATGGGTGAGAGATTGGGAGAATATGATGGATGGGTCAAAATCTCATATCTCTAGTCAGTGAACTTTCGCAGTGTCATCCTGGTAACATATGGCCAAACATTGTCATGAAAAAATTATGATGACCAAACTTGAACTCAAACCATTTACTCATGAATCACTTCTTTTTTTTATGTAAAACTTTTGTTTCACCTTCAAATTCTGAAAGAAGTGATGTAAAATCAACAAACAGGTCACTTTAATCATTAGGAACAAGAATTTCTTTTTTACAAGACATATATAAAAAATAAACATCATTTGGTCACATTCCATTAAAGTACATTGGTGAGTCTATGAACTTTTCAGCTGACCTTAGTATAAACCCCATTTGGTCACATTCCATGATAGTATCTTGGTGAGCCTATTTCAGCTGACCCTTGTACAAGGTCATTGGACACAGTGATGAATTGGTCTTTTATGCCAACATATTTTGTGCTGATGGAGCTTTTATCTTTTTAGAGAGAAAGTTTTATGTTTATCTTTAGACAATCTTTTTCTTTTATAAATCTCTCTCTTTGTTCCTTTTTTTACCCACCTCTAAACTGAAGTCCCCCCTCAACACACAAATGGAACCAGCAATACACTGGATATTTTTACCCTCCACAATTTATCAAAATGAATTCAGCTTGATGACATTGTAATGCAATAAATAAAAAAGTATGAGGGTTGGCTGAAAAGTTTGTAAGCTGATGTCATATCTACTGTTGACTTTTTTTTTTTTTTTTTTCCATGAGAGTATCTTGGTCAGCCTATGAACTTTTCAGCTAACCCCTCATAGCTGTGTGATGTGGGCTGGATTTAACACCATTTGACTCTTGGATTCAGAAAGATGGGTCACTGTATCTGAGGTGGCAACTGATCTTTGTTCCAGTAAATAATTGAATAGAAAGTTACTTGAAACCCTTATAAGTGCTTGTAAAAAAAATCTTACTTTGGCCTCAAATGACCCAACAAGGGTTAATATACAAAAAAAAGTGAAAATTGAATTTGTCTTGAAAGGTGTGACATCCACAGATCTTTTTGCAGGCTATTTGTATTCTATTATGTTCCCCATGTATCCTGGTGGTTGTGGTTTGTTCCAGTAATGCCACCATCATTGTTGTGCATGGGTGGTATGAAACTGGTTCCATAAACACTCAGCTGACTTCCTAATAGTTCATAGGATCCTCTACTTTCCATCTTAAAACTCCATTAAGCATATAAAAGACATATTGCAGTCACAGCCAATAAACACAATTTAGTTCTGAATAGCTCTGAAATATGACTGGAAAGCATGTCAATTCATCATATGGTAAATTTATTACTGGTAAATTATTTTTGACTAAATTCAGGATTTAATCAATGCATTTAAGAATTTAGTAAAAAAAAAAAAAAAAAATTCAAAAAAAGCTAAGGGATTTGGGAAACCTATTTTATAAGTGCAATTAATCTGATGTCATGAATTTACCTGCTATAAATTCACTAACATATCCCTGGATAGATACAATGACTCCAGCACATCATAGACTCCATGCCATGTTATATAGTCAGTTATTCAATGGGAGGTTGGACTACATTGTATTATGTTCATCATCACATCAAGCTGCTAGCACAAATTTCCCTGACTCTCTCTCGCCATTCGTCCCTAGCATCCATCGCTCCCGGCAATTTTCCAGACTATATTCTGTTTCCAAACAGAGCTGTTGTTGGTAAGTTCTAATTGGTCATCCAACACTTGCACATCCGTGTGAAGGGGTCCATAGGAGAACATCACTTATCAGTTTGTCCTTACTTCTCCAGTAGTGTCTCATGTCTAGTTCGTCTTATTTTGATGGTTTTAGAGTTGGGAAGTAGGTGACCATACAGCTGCTGTTTCATGGGATGTTGCTTCCAGGATTTGTTCAATATAGCTCACAGCATTCTTTTGCAGTTACCATCTAGCTTTTTCTCTATATGCTTAGTCAGCATCTATGTGGTGCATCCATATAGTAGAATTGACACAACCTCTGCTTAGAAGAAATTGCATTTTATTTTATCGGATAGGTCAGACTTTCATATGATCAATCACCTATTGATAGCAGTCCCTACCTTCACTAGGCACCAATTGATGTCATTTTCGGAAGATGAGACATTGCTACTGAGGTATGTGAACTTGTACACTTATTTCAGAGAACCACCATTTAGAGTGGAGATGTCTCCTTTTTGATTAAAACACATGTACTTCATTTTGTCTTCATTCACATGGAGGCTAATGCCTCCTGCTGCCTGTGCCAGACTATATAATAGGGATTCTGCTTATATAGATATATTTGCTAGAAGTGCTATTTCATCTGCATAGTTTGCATCTATAATAGTTTCTGCAAGGTATCATCTGCTTCTTGTCTTTTTTTTAATAAAACCATATTCTTTCATTAGATCTATTGACATTCAAAGTACATAGTCTAGGCAGATATAGTACTAATGTATTTCCTTGCTGAACACCAGCAACAGTGTCAAAGTCTGTGTCTTCATCCAGTAAGCAAACTTTCACTTTCATGTTTTTCTAGAACATTATTATGGTTATGACAATGCCCGTGGTGTAATGGTTATCGTCACAGGAAATGGACACGGCGACATGAGTTCAAATCCTGGACGAGACTAATTGCATTTCACATAGCACTAATACCCTTGGGAAAGGTATGAATCCAATTATTATCCCTCCAGCTATGGGTAAATAATAGGGCAGACTAGGTTCTTCAGCCTTGGTGAGGCAACTAGTCTAGGAGAAGGAAAACTCTGAATTCAAACCTGTTAAACTTCACTTAAAAAAATTGACCTTGTGTCATATCCTGCCCAAGCGGAGGGGCTGGGTAAATATGATTATGGTTATGACAGTTTCTTTGGGGATACCATACACAAGTAGTATTCACTCCATCTTCCCTCTGTGTATAGAGTCAAATGCCTTGGAGAAATCTACTACTCCTAGGATTCAACAGACTATCAGAATCTGTGATGTTGTGAATTGCTTTCTCCAAAAGCCATTTTGATTCTTTCTAAGAATTTTCTCAATTTCTGGTTCGATGCGGTTGAGTAGCAAGGCATTATAAATCTTAGCTGCAATGGAAGTAAGGATTATACTTCAGTAGTTCTTGGCAATTTCAACCTTTGTCCATCTCTCTCTCTCTATTGTGTTCTGATTATATACAGTATCACAGTATTAGAGCAGTAAGTCATCAAATTTCCTTGTCTTCCATACTTCCGGAGATATTTCATCAAAACCGGCAGCTTTCCTATTTTTAATTTTTGTTCGTACTTCACTGAGTTCTTTTTGAGTAAACTGTCTTAGTTTGATGTCTAGTGGCTATTGATAATTTGCATGATATCTTTAACTTTAGGGGATTTTCCAAACTGATTCTTGAATGTTCTTTCCATATTTGTATTCATTCTTCTTGGCTGGCAGCTTTTAGTTTAACTCTTGAGGTGCTCTTCATTTTCTTCACTTCATTTACTGTCTGTCATACTTTTCATGATTGTCTATCTCCCACCAAGTTTCTAATTTTATTAATCTTGCCATTGAATGTATTCTATTTGTTCTTTTTGGTGTACATTAATTAGTTCTCTCTGTGCTTTCCTAAGTTTCTGAGTGTTGGTATTAGTTGGGTTCCTTTTATTACATAAGGATGCTATGTTCACATTGTCTCATTTTTTCTTAACTGCTAATATCTCCCATAGATCTCTGTTTGGCTCTTAGTTTGGTTGATATGCGTTCTGCTGCTGCTTCCATATATGGGCATTGACAAAGTTCTCTTATTTGTCTTTCGGAGTAAGTGTTTTGGATATCTCCTGAAGAGCATCAAATTTGTTTCTCAGTGTTATCGTATATTTATTGTTGATATCTTTATTATAAAGCAAGGACCAGTTATAGTGTGTATGTTTTGGTTGTTTGCATTGAATTCCTGCGTTGGCTCAAATGTATCTTTGCTGTAACAATTCTGTGATTAGAAGACACTCCTTCAAAAGAGGAATATGCCCCACAATTCAAAGTGCTATTAATCCATTTCTTATTTATGAGGATGTAATCTATCTGCGTAGGTGTAGGTCCATAGTTTTCCTTTCCTCTTCTGGAATTTAGTATTAAGTCATATTAGTTCATTTTTAATTGAGAATTCTGTCAGATATTTCTGTTTGACGAGTTGTGTAAGCAGAATTTGTTGGTTTTGTCTTTACCTATTTTAGCATTCATATCTCCACCAATGATTTGAACATTGTGTTTGGAGATGCTATGGACAAGGGAAGATAGCTCATTGTAGAAGGTGATGAGATCCATTTCATCACAGGCATTGGTAGGACTGTTAACAGGAGATGATTGTTATGCTGAGATTGCTATCAAATGTATCTACCATCTCTCTCAGTTGTATTTTCTTAATGCTATTAAGTGATTTTAGGGCACGAGGACCAAGAAACATTCCTATACCCCCTATGATGGCATTGAAATTTTTTCTATGCAGATGCTGAGATGAATGTCCATCCTTTGTCAGTATCGTGGTATTTTATTTCTACTTTGCTATGATAGTATCTATGTTCTCGTATGCATGCTATGTCTATATTGTGCTCTGCCGCAGACACTATCAGCTCCTGTAGTTGGCTTATTCTATCTAAAGTTCTAATGTTAAGTATTGCTATATGCACTGTGTTTTTGCATCTAAGTAATTATTTTTTGGGTTTCTGTAGCTGATTTTTTTAATGCTGGGGCCAGAGCTCCAACCTCAGCAGAACACGCCCCCTTGTTTACCAGTGCAAAGGGCAATGTGGTTTGGACATATGGTTTGAGTCAGTCAGCTGTCTTTAATTCTCAACACTTTATCATCCTAAAAAAATTTTTTTTCTTCTACCTTGGATACCTTTTCATAACTATAATGTAAAATTTATTTATGAGGTCCATATTCTCTGATCAGAATTTAAAATCAAACAATACTTGCAGAAAGTTTCCAAATATAGTCAAGTAAACTCTATGTAAACAGTAATTACATACTCTAGCATTTTTATTTAAAACTATGTATTTCCCCACTCCTCAGCCATGAACAGGATGTGATACATAGTCAATTTTTAAAGGGAGTAAAGTTGGTTTGGAAGTTAATTTTTCCTTCTAGATTAGTTAGCAAGTTAAAGCTAAAAAAAAAAAAGTCTGTCCTAGAAGTACTTGTAAACTATTTTGAATGCTATTTCCAAGATATTTTGAAATATTTTAAAGAAAGAACTAGGAGTTATTTTCTAAGCTTAACTTAGTTGTAGCCCAAGGTCAGATGTATGAGGCACCCAGTGAGAATCAAACTCATTAACAATGGCCTGCTAATCTAGCTTGTTAACCATTACACCACTTGAGGTGCCCAAAGGAAGAACTAGTAACTGCAAAATGTAAGTTTATAGTATTAAGAAAAGTGATGGCACTCAGAGCAGCATTTTTCTTCTTCTTCTTCTTCTTCTTGACATGAATTTCTTAATTCCTAAAAGATGTTGCAAGCCCAATGGGTGGGGGAGGGGAGCTGTAGACTACATTGACTGCATCTCTGCAGAAGGATAAGACCCCCTCAACAAGTGACCTTGATATGACATTAAACAATCTGATGGTGAAGCTCCACCAATGCTGGAGCTTTGGGGAATGTGGAGTACCCCTTCATTGCCATTACTCCTAGGTCTACTCTGACTCAGAGTGGTAGCACCTGATTGGGTCCTCCTATCTATGGATTAAATAGAACTGTTTGACATTTAAACTGTAAATAAATGACTGATGTTTAATTGAATTGTTGGTGATACATAGCAATACTCAGAACCATTTGACTGTATGTAAATGAATGAGTAATGTTGAATAGAATTATAAGTGTTTAATAGCAATACTTGAAACTCTTTAACTGTGTACCTAAATTGAAATATTGGTATAACATGCAGTACTTGGAACCATTTAAGTGAGTGCAAATAAATGATTTATACTAAATAGAACTATTCTTGTTAGAATATTTGGAACCATTTAACTGTGTGCAAACAATAGTAATGGTTGTGTGCAAACAAATTAGCTCAGACTCTTTTTTTAAATAAGATTACCTACAAACTATTGACTTACGAATCATATGTACACTCATTTAGCAGTATGCAAACTAATGAGCTCTGTCTTATTTTAAAATGTTGTCTATAAATTATACGCTTATAAATCATAATATGTATAAAGAGGATTTGGCATTAAATAACCTACAATGGTTTGATATGCCATAAAACCAAGCCAGATCAAACCAAACCAAATCCTGTATATATATATATATATATATATATACATATATATATATATATATATATATATATATAAAAGAGAGTATTTGGTATTAAATGACCTATGATGGTTGATATGCCATAAAACCTAACCAAACTTAAAAGATTTTGCTTTTATTGATCTGAAAACTATTTCAAATAATACATTTTCTTTATCTTCACAAAAATGTTCACATAATCTTACTAAATTTTTCAATTTCCTATAAATTTTTTCTCCATTTTTAAAATACTACATTTTATAATTAGCAGTGGAGGTTTTTTTGTTTTTTTTCCCCGTGTCCCACCTAAAAAGGGAGAGTGCTGTCACATTAGCCATTTAAAAAGTTTTGAACATTTTGCCAGTCAATACAGAAACTGGCTCCCTATTAAATTTCTGTATTCATTAGAAATAAGAGATTATTGTGATTCATTTATTCTAGCACTACCAACTACAGCCAACACCATATGGAATCAAATTCTAATTATTATTTCAACACTCAACATGTAAAAGTGCAAGTCAATTTATTTTGCATTTTTATCATTCCTTTGCAAATGGTATATTTCTATAAATTCAGATTTAAATTAGATATATTTAAATGTATCATTTTGCCCTCTCTCTCTTTCTTGATTGAGATTTTACTATTTATCTTTATATTAAGAAAATAGTAATTGAATGTTTCACATTTTATTATTAGTACAAGCCCAATTTTGTCCTCAAGAAAATAATGCTATTTGTTATTTCTCTTTAAAGAAAAGTAAAAAAAAAAAAAAATGGCTTTACCTTTTGACATTATTAGTTAGTTAAACTTTCCCTGGATTTTTATAACATTTTAATTATAAAACAAATTTTAAACTTATTTATTTATGAAAGAAATGACATTTGTCTTTCATGTATTTTCTAAAACAGTTACTGAATACAGTAATTATATATTTGATAGCTAAAAGAAATTGCTTTTTGTGAGATTCACATACCTCAAATATAACCTGAATATCTTGTCTAGAATTTTTATTATCGGCCATTGAAATTTACTACTGAGGAATTTTACTAAAATAGTTAATAATTTGATTGGATGTTGTCTCTTGATAAAATCAAAGTAAGTTTAGTTGCTAGATTCCCTGCTTTAATAATGTCTACAACTTTAAAGTTCTCTCTTGTAAACACTATATATATATATATATATCCAGCCCATTGGCATAATAGTTGGAGTGTTCACTAAGATCAAGTCATACAGAAGACTCAAAAATGGTACTTGATGCCTCCTTGCTTAACTCTCAGCATTATAAGGTATGGATCAAGGGTAAGTGAAGCAATCCAGGGCAAGGAGTAGCACCTTTTCCTACACCTCAGTGTAGTAGTTATTAAAAAGAGAGACTTCAGGTTACCCTCAACTATGCTCAGCCAACTTACTAATATATTTTTATCGTTCAGGGTTTTCGGACTATTGTCTTCTTTTTTATTGTTATATTCACTATGTTACTAATGTGTGTGTGTGTATATATATATATATATATATATATATATATATAGTCATCCACAGACAGACAGTTTCGTAGTATCACAACTCTTCAGTGTGGCTAGACACGTAGGACGTTTGAAGCTAGGATCGAAACCCGCCCAACTTTACTTTAGACTTAGTATCAGACCACTCAACCAACAAGCGTACCACGTCAGCTAGGGAATTATAAGGTATTAAGTAGTAGCGTTTGTTTGTTTACATTTTATACCTTACCGGATACCAGAGTGCTCAATTCATTCGAAAAGCTTTGTATTATGCAAGCAGCAACCAAAAATTCCTTCGCCAGAGTGCTCTACCCCCATGGGGGAACGTATATATTGTCATCCACAGACAGACTGTTTTGTTGTATCACAACTCTTCAGTGTGGCTAGACATGTAGGACGCTTAAAGTTGGGATTGAAACCCGCCCAACTTTACGTTAGACTTAGTATCAGACTGCTCTCTCTCTCTGTCTATATATATATATATATATATATATATATATACATACACACATACACACAGAGGATATTTTCAATGCAAGTCCCCAGATGAGGTGTATTTTTCAACATAGTCTCCCTTGTGGTCCACACATTTCTCCTACCAGTGTTGCATTGCTTGGATCCCATTGGTAAAAAAGGCTTCAACTGTAGATATGATGACATCATATGAACTTTTCAGCCCAACTGTGTGCGTGTGTTGGTATATATATATATATATATATATATATATATATATATATATATATGGGATATCATACAATTTATATAAAAACTGCCTACGTGTCCTCAGGAAACTCATTGTCCTCTTTCAGCAGGTTTGGAAGAAGGGTATTGTACCCCAGGAATGGTGTTTGGCCGATGGTATTTAGATACCAAAGGAAATGCAGTCAAAAGGTATTACAAATTTTTGACCAATATCCCTCCTAAATATAGAGGGGAAAATGTTTTTTGGAGTTCTTGCTCACCATATGACAACCTTTCTGATGAGCAATCATTATATAAATACATTTGTCCAGAAGGCTGGGATACCTAGCTTCCCCGCATGTTTGGAACATTCACAAATGATATGTAACTCAATACTCTCTGCTAAAAGGGACAAAACAGAACTCTATGTAATCTGGCTTGATATTGCCAATGCATACAGTTCAGTTCCGCACCACTTAATCCGAATGGCCCTCAAAATTTTCAACTACCCTAGCAAGGTTGGGTAAATCATAATGAAATACTTCAATTCAGTCTTCATGAAATTTACCATGAAAGACTATACCACCAAGTGGCAGGCACTTGAGATCGGCGTCATGATGGGTTGTGTGATTTCCCCACTTCTTTTTGTTCTGGCCATGGAACTCATATTATGAGGTGCAGCAAATACATCGAAAGGAGTGATGAAAAATGAACATCTGACTCTTCCTCCGTCCAGAGCTTTTATGGACAACATCACCATTCTCATCCCGTCCAAAATCGCTGCCAATGGTTTACTACAAAGGTATTATGACCTTTTCACATGGGTGAGAATGAAGGATATGCCAAAGAAAAGTCAAAGCCTATCGTTAGTCAGAGGATCTGTCAGGGAGATCCATTTCAAAATTGGGAGTGACACAATCCCAACAGTCAGGGAGAAGCCGGTAAAGAGTCTCAATCATCTTTATTCGATCCTTCTGACTGATCACCATAGGGGTACAGAGGTCCAGAAAGAAGCCTTGAAGAGTCTTCAATCAATTGACAAAACTTGTCTATTTGGAAAGATGATGGCTTGGTGTTACCAACATGGTCTGCTACCCCGTCTTTTGTGGCCCTTACAGATGTACGAGATTGCGCTATCTCGCATTGAGCTGATTCAACAGTATAGCAATAAATACCTGCATAAGTATCTCGGAGTTCCTTCTTGTTTTTCGAAAGTAGGTTTATATACTAATTTTTGAAAGTAGGTTTATATACTAATTCTGGAAACCTACAGCTCCCAATATCTTCACTGGTAGAAGAATTCAAAACTGGGAAAGTACGCGTTCACATGATGATGACGGACTCGGCTGACAAGATCATTCAGAAGGCATATCCAGAAATAAAATCAAGTATGAAGTGGTCGGCCGTTAAGGCTGACCAGAAAGTGGAATGCAGCCTACAAATCATTGGCGTCGCTCAAACCAATCGAGCTGGCCTGGGTAGCATGAGCAACAAAGTATTCTTCAACGTGGGCCCAAAGGGGAAAAGAGACATGGTGAGCGAAGAAGTCAGGATGTTTGAATAGGAGCAAAGAACAGCCAGTGCTGTTACTCAGGCCAAACAATGTGCTTGGACAAAATGGAATGATATCGAACCAATTAAATTATTGTGGAAATCCTTAATTGCAATGGAACCACTGGCGATATCATTCCTTCTTCACTCTACATATGATCTCTTACCAAAAGCGACCAACCTAAAATTATGAGGATATACCGATTCAGATCTGTGCTTGTCGTGTAAAAGTGATCGTGGTACCTTGCACCATGTACTATCTGCATGTCCACAATTGCTTCAGATGTACATATGGTGATATAACAAGGTGTTAGAGGTGGTCATAGAGTTGTTAAGAGCATATGTGAGACAGCAAAGCAGCAACCTGTTACAGTCAAGGAACCCATAACTCAGTTTCACAAGGAAGGTGAAGGTCCTGTGAGGAAACAAAAAAATTCCAATATGAAGCTACTGAATGGAAAGTTTCCAGACATCTCTGCAATTTCCAGTTCATATTATTCAAACAGAAAAGCAGATAGACATTGTAGCTTGGTCCAATTCAAAGAAGAGTGTCTTCCTCATAGAATTGACTGTCCCCTGAGAAGAAAACCGAGAGGAGGCACATGAGCAGAAGAAAAAGAGATATGAGATACTGCGTGCCAAAGGGTTGGAGATGCCATGTGATTCCTATTGAGGTTGGTTGTAGTGGTTTTCTAGGACACTCAGTCATTTCGTTTCTTTCAAAAATAGGAATCACTGGCTGCAGTTTGAAAGTTGCCTCAAATTGTCTTCAGACCGCGGCGTAATATGCATCAAGTTGGATTTGGTTGAGAGCGAAAAGTCTTCAGCATGAATGAAATGCACACGGAACCACCATTTCCGTGTGGTTATGTAACATCAAGAAACTGTTACTGTAAGTGCGTAATGACATCAACAGCCGAAAGTAAACGTATTTTTAAAAATCACAAACTGCACTAAAAATGAAGATGGGCATACAATGTAATCTCTGCTTTTAGTTGATCTGGCATATATATATATATATATATATATATATATATATATATTAAATACCCTGTAAAGTGGCAGTACTGCCTTGAGCTACTGAAACTGTGTTATCACTCCTGGTTGGTGGCTGATGAGGGCAGAGTATCATACATGCTTTCACATGTTGTATGGCCGGGGGAGAAGCAACAATTCTCTGTGTGTATGTGTGTGTGTATATATATATATATATATATATATATATACATACATATTGTGTGTATGTGTATGTGTGTTTATATATATATATATATATATATATATATATATATATTGTGTGTGTGTGTGTATATATATATATATATATATATATATATTGTGTGTATGTGTATATATATATATATATATATTTGTGTGTGTGTATATATATATATATATATATATATATAAAGTTGGCGACCTTAGTCGAGGGTGATCTAAAGGCTCCCTTTTCAATAGCTACTACACCAAGGTGTAGAAGAAGGCGCTACTCCATTCCCTGGATTGCTCCACTTTACCCTTGATCCTTACCTTATTACCCTGAATGTTAAGCAAGGCAGCATCAAGTACCATTTTTAAGTTTTTGGTATGACTCAACCTGGGATTGAACCCCAGTCTCCCGGACCATTGGCAAATATTCTACTCATTAGGCCAATGGCCCGGTTAAAATATATCTCCAGTCAGTGTCGATTATTCGTGTATAGAATATATGAGGATCTCTGGCGAAATGAATTTATAATGACAATTTAACCACATTTAAATTTTTTTCTAATTGCACTATATATATATATATATATATATATATATATATATATATATATATACACACACACACACTCTTTCACACAGATTCTTTTCTTCTATGAATTCCAACAAAATTTTTCCGCTATTTAACTTGGCACATTATGTGGAGAGTAAGTTTAGGATTAAACAATTTGTACATGAGGATAATGTTTTTTTCTTTCTCTCTCTCTCTCTCTCTCTCTCTTTAAGTTCCTTAAGTCCCTAATCTGGTCACTTTGGATAAATATGCTGTCTGACACTTTTAAGAAGAGGAAAATAAGGAAGAAGTGGCAACCATGTTTTGGAGAGGTGAACTTGTTTATGTTAGAATCAAGTTCTTTTACATTCTTTAAAGTTATTGAGCGAACAAACATAACAGTGGAATGTTGTCTTTGCATAGTTTTCCTGTTATCTTTCAAATGAAATACTTTGAATGTGCCACTCCTTTTTTTTTTTTTTATAGGAGTTTCTATTATAGTTTTTGCAGGAATGAAGAACACTGGTGAAAAAAAAAAGTCTTATTAGTATTGATCTGTTTTTAGTTTGATATTATATATAGACATTCTTAATTTTTTTCCAGTGGTGTAATGGTTAACGAGCTAGACAAGCAAACCTACACAAATGAGTTCAAGTCTCATTGGGTACCTTGTTTATATGGCCTTAAGCCACAAAAATTCGTAAAGAAAGCCCTAACAGTAGTTTCGAAGAAAAAAAGTAAAAGCCTAAAAACAAAAAAAAAAAAAAAAAATTTAAAGCTCTATAATCCCCAAAGCCTACTAGGTTCCCAACTGTAGTATAAAAACTAAAAAGCCTAGGAAAAGTCTCAATACAGCAAAAAAAAAAAAGCAAAAATACAGTACCAGTGAAAGTCTGAAAGTACCTTAATCTTGGACTTTAACTAAGTTAAAACTTAAGAAAAATCAAATCAAAACTACCCCCCTTTTTTTTCTTTCTTTTTTTTTCTTTTTTTTTTACGTACACATGGGAAGCAGCATGATGTACGTAAAGGTATTTGAATAAACCCATGGACGACCAAACTCAATACCTAAACGGATCTTGGACGTGAGGTTGACGACTTTACGCTCAGGATCGTTAGTTCGATCGGGGAACTACTGCTGCTCCTCTATAAGAGTGGCTTCTATAGAAGAGAATAAAACAGCCATCGAAAGATAACCATGACCCACACTCAAACCACATACCTCTTCGCGCGGGTAAAAAAGGGGCACGTCCTGCTGAGGTTGGAGCCCTGGCCTCAGTGTTCGAAAAATCAGCTACAGAGCTCAAACAATCAAAACTACTAAAATGCAAGCAAACACTACAAATAGCCACATTTAACGTAAGAACCTTAAATAGAATAGGACAACTACCAGAGCTAATCGCATCGGCTGAAGAACATAAGATAGACATAATATGCATACAAGAACACAGATACATGCACACCGAAGATATCAAATATCACAAAACTGGCAAGGGCTGGTCGCTCGTCACTGTATCCGCATGGAAAAACTCTGTCAACGCCGCAGTAGGAGGGGTACGATTACTTATAGGACCTAGAGCATTAAAAACGCTTAATAGCGTTGAGAAAATACAACCTAGAATGATGGCAGCTACTTTTACGGCAACCCCAGAGCAACAATCATCTCATGCTACAGCCCCACCAATGTTAGTGAAGAAACTGAACTAGTCACCTTCTACGATGAGTTTCCTCATTAGTGCGTAGCATCCCGAAACACAACATGTTAGTCATTGGCGGAGACATGAATGCCCAAATCGGGAAAAACGGAAACAACAAATACAGCCTCCACAACACGTCAAATAGGAATGGTCAACATCTAACAGATTTCATCATAGAAAATAGATTAGCATGCCTCAATACAAACTATCAAAAAAGGAAGGGCAAACTATGGACATACACGTACGCAAACAATACTAAAGCTCAGATAGACTACGTCCTTATAAACAAAAAATGGAAAAATAGTACAATGAATTGTGAGGCATACTCCTCTTTTGAGGGTGTGTCCACCAATCACCGAATAGTCACGGCGAAAATACGGTTAAGCCTACGAAAAAAACGCCAAACGAACAGCGACCACCAAACACTATGACTGGGCCCTATTGAACAACAAAGATATAAGAGATAAATACGTATTAGAATTAAGAAACAGATTCGAAACACTACAAGAAAGGACGGAAAAAAGTACACCAAACGACGAATATGAAAATTTCGTCAATGCACACCTCGAGGCAGCAGCAAAATCCATTCCAACAAAACTTAAAACTAAATATAGAGTCCCTTGGGAAAGTTTAGCGGTGAGAGAAAAACGTGCACTAGTGAAAACAGGCTCCAAAAACTATCGAAAAAACCCAACAAACACAAATGCCTTAAAACTAAAAACGGCACAATATCAATTAGCAGGCATATATATAAAGGAACAGACAGAATACATTCAAAATCAGATAGATAAGATTAGAGACTCGGTGGAAGATAGACAATCTAGAATAGCCTGGCAAACAATAAACGAAGTGAGCAGAAGAAAGAACACAGCCAAAGCAAAACTGAAAGCAGCAAACCAACAAGAAAGAATAAAACTGTGGAAACAGCACTTCGAAAACCTACTAGGAAACCCACCGAAAATAACACAGGAACCAATCACCAGAATAATTAGCAAACAATTAGACATTAAACTAGGACCGTTCACACAAGAAGAACTCGACTCGGTTCTCAGAAAAATTAAAAATAGGAAAGCTGCAGGGCTGGACGAAATTCCCCCGGAAGTATGGAAGACCAGACAATTCGACGACATACTGCTCCAACACTGCAACGCAGTATACAATCAAAATCCGATAGATAGATGGATGAAGGGATGCATACTCCCCTTCCCTAAAAAGGGGGACCTCGGATTAGCCAAAAACTACCGAGGCATAACACTTACATCCATAGCAGCCAAAATCTACAATGCCCTACTACGAAACCGAATAGAACCCAAAATCGACAACATACTTAGAAAAAACCAAAATGGCTTCCGAAGAAATAGATCCACGACCTCACAAATATTAACCATCCGTAGAATCCTTGAAGGTGTACGGGCAAAAAACCTACAAGCGACATTAATATTTGTCGACTTTACCAAGGCTTTTGATTCCATTCACAGAGGAAAGATGGAACAAATCCTACTAGCGTACGGCATACCTGAAGAAACCATAGCAGCAATAACGATTCTCTATAGAAACACTAAAGTAAAAGTACGATCACCGGATGGAGACACAGAATACTTTGACATTGTAGCAGGAGTACTACAAGGGGACACGCTGGCTCCGTACCTCTTTATCATTTGTCTAGACTACGTACTTAGAACATCGATTGACAAAATCAAAGAGAATGGCTTCGAACTGACGAAGAAAAGAAGCAAAAGGTACCCCGCAACAACAATTACCGACGCCGACTACGCCGATGACATAGCGATACTGGCAAATACACCTGACCAAGCCGAAACACTACTGCATAGCTTGGAACGAGCAGCAGCAAGCATAGGCCTCTATGTTAATGCACATAAAACGGAATATATGTGCTCTAACCAAACGGGGGACATCTCCACTCTAGAAGGAACCCCTCTTAAACTAGTAGACAAATTCACTTACCTAGGAAGCAGCGTCGAATCAACCGAAAAGGACATCGAAACGAGGTTAACGAAAGCATGGACAGCTATCAATAGGCTATCAATTATATGGAAATCAGACCTAACCGATAAAATGAAATGCAGTTTCTTCCAGGCAGCGGTCACATCGATACTGCTATATGGCTGCACTACATGGACGCTAACAAAACGGCTAGAGAAGAAGCTAGATGGCAATTACACAAGAATGCTGCGCGCAATCCTAAACAAGTCCTGGCGGCAACACCCCACAAGACACCAACTGTACAGCCACCTGCCCCCTATCACGAAAACTATTCAAGTTAGACAAGCCAGACATGCAGGACACTGCTGGAGAAGTAGGTACAAACTCATAAGAGATGTACTCTTATGGATCCCCACACATGGCCGCGCAAAAGCAGGACGACCAGCACGAACATACATTCAGCAGCTATGTGAGGATACAGGATGTTGTCCTGAAGACCTACCTAGGGCGATGAACGATAGGGAGGAGTGGCGAGAGAGGGTCAGGGATATCCGTGCTACCAGCGCGATATGATGATGATGATGAAGCCACATCTAAGCAAAAAGCTTAGTAAATTACTATTCTTAATTTTCTATTATTCTTTTCAGCATATTCATATATATAGATATATATATATATAGCCATCCACAGACAGACAGTTTCATTATATCACAACTCCTCAGTGTAGCTAGATATGTGAGAAGCTTCAAGCTGAGATTGAACCCTGGCTGACTTTGTCAATTGGATATCTTACCCCAAAGTTATCATCCCTCTCAGCATAAGCAAAGGAATTTTACGTATATATTTATTTATATATATGCTTCTCAACTACAGGAGTGCTCAATTTATGAGAAGAGCTTAGCATTTACATGTATGTGGTAGCCGGTGATTCCCCACTCGAATGCTCAACCCACAAAGGGGAGCATATATATATTGTCATTCACAGACAGCTTGTTTCATTGTATTACAACTCTTCAGTGTGGCTAGACGTGAGATGCTTCGAACTGGGATTGAAACCCGGCTTACTTTATGACAGTTGGATATCTTACCCCAAAGCTATCATAAGCGAAGGAATTTTACGTGTGTGTGTGTGTGTGTGTGTGTGTGTGTGTGTGTGTGTGCTCGCTCGCTCAAGTCTACATATAAAGATAAAATTGGGTATATGTGAGGGCACATGAAATTGTCTTTATCATGGATATAAAAATTTATGGATTTTCATTTATTTAATATATTTTGATATTGTCATAATCTAGGCTAAAAGTGTGGTAATGGTAACTCGAAGCCAAACTTTTTTAGACCTTATTTTTCTGATGCAGATATCATTATCAAGAAACAAGAAAATAAAAATTTAATTTAAGAAATCAAATTGTTGTTCATCAAAATTTTTCTCATTCCCCAATGATACCTGCATCAAAATTTTAAGATCTAAAAAAGTTCAGTTTCAATTTACCATTACCACGCTTTTAACCTGGACTATCAAGTTCTAATGCTGAATATTTAGATATAAGTTTATTAGATTAATATTATAAACTATTAAGATCGGTATTGCTTCTCACTGAGTGCTAGAAACCAAGTGCAGAATTTTTCTAACAGAAAAATTACCCCCACCCCCAATCAGCATATTAATATTTTTATTCATTACAAAAACTACATGTAATAACATTATATAGTTTGACATTTGGACAATGGCAGAAAAAAAAGTTAGAAGGGTGGCTGACTGATGGTCTCACTATTAATCATAATAAAAGGAAAAACTGAAAGAAATAAAGCTTTTGATATTGTCTGTTAAAAATTGCTATTGGTATTGCTCCTCACTGAGTGCACCAAATTAATAGTTCTAAACAAAAATACAAACAAATTTGTCTGCTGGGGATTTTTTTTTAAAAAATCCTCCAAAAGAGAGGAAGAATGTTATTGTCAGTAACTTTGAGAAGTCATTAACATACCAGAAATTGTCCAGAAAATTAAACCTCTTTTTTTATTTTCTTGACTTTTGTTCACACAAGTTTTTGGCCAAGATATTCTTCAACCCTCATCAGATGTATAATTTATTCAAAAAGAAAAAAAGAAAAAAAGTTTTATTTATTCCTGCTATATGGAATCCATTTTCTAATTCTCATCAATGTTGGTTTACATTCTTACAAACTATTTGTATTGTATTTTTGCATCTATCGTTATCAATAGTTATTCTACAAAGGGGAACCAAAAAATTCATATCTCTGTCATATCTGATGTTAATGGCTTTTTTGACCATCGGTATCCAAACTCTGCAACACCAGTAGAAGTATGTGGAGACTGTTGATGACATTCTATGATAGTATCTTAGTTATAACTATGATATGTACTTTTCCAAAAAGAGATATCTTTCTTCTATATTCAAAGCTCTATTTAAGTAAAGAAACAGGAATATTATTGTAATTACTTTACATGTTGTTTCTCCCTCACATTACATGAAATCAGTATTTTTAAATAGTTTATTTTATAAGTAATTATAGTAATTTCCATAATTTACTTAACAAAACAAAACAAACCCCCAAACTCTCTAAAATAGTGAGTTTTGATATGCAGTTTAGTAGAGAAAAATTTAAAGTTTATCATATTTACCAACCCCTCCACTCGGGCAGGATATGACACAAGGTTGATTTTTAAGTGAAGTTTAACAGGTTTGAATTCAGAGTTTTCCTTCTCCTAGACTAGTTGCCTAACCAAGGCTGAAGAACCCAGTTTGTCCTACTATTTACCCATAGCTGGAGGGAGAATAATTGGATTCATACCTTCCCCAAGGGTATTAGTGCTATGTGAAATGCAATTAGTCTGGTCCAGGATTTGAACTTGTGTCGCCGTGTCCATTTCCTACGACGATAACCATTACACCACGGGCACCTCCCAAAATTTAAAATTTAAAGTTTATTACTGCAATTTAAAGTTGTTCGATGTAATCACATCAACGTGGTAATCAATTCTTTGCTAAACTTGAAACTATTTCTTTTGTAAACACTCTGTGTCTTAATCATATCTTTGTTGTCATTTTAATATTTGTAATTTTAAAATATCACTTACATAATTCCCAGTGTGATCTGCATGACAAACCTGCAATTATCAAATATGGATGTATATTTGTCAAAGGAGGAATTTTAAATTTAAATGGGAAACGCTGTAATACAATAAAGATTTGATAATATACCATATCTGATAGCAAACTTTATATTCATATAAATGTAGTATCCTGGGTATGACACTAAGCTACATCTTATAGTGAGTCTTCAATACTGAAGCCCCAAAGAATGTGGCATATCCGTTCATTGCCATTACTCCTATGACCACTCTAACCTGGAGTGGTAACTCTAACCTGTTAGGATCCAATCTATTGGTCAAATAGATCCATTTGAAAACTTAATATAGGATAGAAATATATGAAATCATATAACTCTGTGCAAATCATTTCTATTAGATAGGAATACTTGAAACCACATAACTGTGCAAACAAATAATTATTGTAGGTATAAAAAGTGTGATTTACAAAAAAAAATGATTGCAATGGAACGTTGGAGATATAAATGGTTATCATTGTAATCAAACATTGACAAATAAATCAAATTTCAGCACTGAATTACCCATAAGGAGTTGATATGCCATTAAACAAACTAAATCCATATTGACATGAATAATTTTTAATCATGTCTCATTTATAATATAATCACACCTGAGTTTTTTTCTTTATTTTTTTTTTTTCTAATTGGTAATGATAAAAATTTGGGTCTTTTTTTTTTTTTTTTTTTTTTCCTTTTACATTTGGATATTCAACTTCTAACCAAATCTTTCATTAAAAACTCATTTTACTTTGACAGTGTTGATCATTTAGAATTGTAAAATTGTTGAGCTTATGTTAAGCTGTCTTGTGTTGCAGGAACAAATCAACAACATTAAATATTAACTTTAGTTTTTTACTACCAAGTTTATATCTAAATAGGTTTGGTTAGGTTTACTTAATGGTATTTTAAACAGTATCTGATGGGGAGACTTCAATCCTAGAGCTGTGTGTAGTACCTCTTTGGGTCAGAGTGGATTTGGGAGTAATGGCAATGAAGAAGTTCTCCATACTTCCCAAATCTCCAGAACTAGAGCCTCACCATCACTATGCAAATGATATAGTCAGTGTTTTTTAAGTTCTGCCAACAGGACATATATTTAAATAATCTTTTTTGCTTAAAACTTGGTCAAATTAATTTCCTAAATATGAGGATGGGCTGAAAAGTTTGATGATGTCATATCTGTTGTTGATAACTTTTTAACCTATGGGATCCAAGCAATGCAACACCAATAGAAGAAATATGTGAACAGCAAGGGGGACTATATTGAAAAATAAATTTCATTTGGTCTCATTCTATGAGAGTATCAGATTTCACATTAAATCTAGGTTTGGCAAGATTAGTCCCCTTTTTTTTTCCAAGCAAACTTCAAATTAAATGGCTTACATGGATTAAGTATTTTATAGTAATTAGAACATTCATTTTTCCCCAAAATACATCAAATGCTATATATTTCAGGCAAGAAGTTGTTAAGAATAACTGGTCAAATACATTGTTGCTTTTTATGATAAAATATATCAGAATAATTTCAGTTATTTTCTGCAACCTGTTTTTATATACACACACACACACACACACGTTTGTGCGTGTGTGAAAACAGGATTTTACTTTAAATAACCAACAATGGTTGATATGCCATTAAACCAAACCAAACTAAAGACAACTGATATATTATGATTATCCCATATATATATATATATATATATATATATATATTAAGGAGTGCTATTTAATTGAATTTATTTATGTCACTTTGAACAAATTAAAATTTTGAATAAAAATTGGTTTATTATAAAAAACCTTTTTGTTATACACATATTTAGAAGATTTATCTAAATGAAAAAGAAAACTGAATGTGGTAAAAATACTGAGTATTTTTAACTTTTAATTAATTTTATTGATAAGGGGAGGTTAATATTTGATTGAACTCAAATTCTGTCTTGTATCTTTAATTTTTTTTCCTCCAAAGATCACTAAAATAATTTTTTTTAGTAAAAATTAAAACTTTAAAAAAATTATTTCAGAGCTGATACTTTAAGTCAAATAATAAACTTGTTAATTAAAAAGTAGTTAATTTCATTGGCTACCTGAGTTCATATCTTGAATGAGGCTGTTTGCTTTTTATCTAGCACTAATATCCTAAGGAAAAGTACAGATGTGTCTATTCTCTCTCTAGCTATGAGTAAATAGTAGGACAGACTGTGCTTTTAAACCATGGTATGACAGTCTGTATAGGAGAAGGAAAACTTTGAATTCAGACCTGTTGTAGAAAGGGAGAAGGATGGACCCTTCCAGGTTATTCTTGCCCAAGACACACGACATGAATAACATCCCTATAACCAAACTGGGTTACAGCACCAATGACCAGGAACCTTATTATTTTCATGACTTCCGATTTGTTTTTTGTAAAATATGACTTGATATTTGCCAATTGAATTTTGGTTTGATTTTGTAAAAACAATTTTCTCTTAATTAATCGTGCTTAGATTTGACCAGAAAAAATTAATTTGTCAATATTCTATTCAATTAAGTCTTTTTATTTATTTTTTTATTTAATGATTTTAAAAAAATATTTTCTTCTGATTAAAAATGGAGGAGGGGGGATTTGCTTAAATGTGACCAGAAAAAATTAATTTGTCAATATTCTATTCAGTTAAGTCTTTTTTATCTTTTTTAATGATTTAGAAAAAAACATTTTTCTTCCCTATTAAAAGTGGGGGAGGGTTTTTCCTAAATATTACCAGAAAAAATCAATTTGTCAATATTTTATTCAATTAAGTCTTCTTTTATCCTTTTTAAAAATATTTTCTCATGATTAAAAATGTAAGAGGGAGTAAAATGCTTAAATGTGACCAGAAAAAAATTAATTTGTCAATATTTTATTCAATTAACTCTTTTTTGTCTTTTAAATATTTTCTCCTGATTAAAAATGGGGGAGGGAGATTTGCTTAAATATTACCAGAAAAAATTAAAAAATTTTTTGTGATTTAAAAAAAAAAGTATTTTCTCCTAATTAAAAGTGGGAGGGGGGGTGCTTAAATGTGACCAGAAAAAATAATTTGTCAATATTTTATCTAATTAACTCTTTTCTTTTTCTTTTTTTTTTATTTATAACTTTATATAAATTATCTGAAATTGGAACCCACATGCACCATGTTAACATCCTATCTTGGCTTACGAGCAATTATCTCCCTCTGGAGGAGGAGGAGGAGGAGGAGAGAAAGAGGGTTTGGCACTTTTTGAGGGATCTCTTAGAGACGAGTCACATATGTTAACTCTAAAATAAAATATATATTTATCCCATTCCTGCCTGGACCTTATTTATTTTAATCAACACACCAGATATTGGTCAGTCAGAAAAATAGGCTAGAGATATAGTTTCTGTGTGCCAAGTGGCAATTTAATCTGTTCTAGTCTAAAAATGATGCTACTTTCTTCTACATTGTCTGATTCCCCTCCTCTATCTCTGAATTACATACAATTATTCTCTTTGTATATTCATCTGATATTAGAAATACTAGCAAAAATATGCACCCTCTTCCAGGTGCAAGTTTTAATGTAATATATTAAATTAGAAAGAATGATAAAACTAAATAAAAATGAATAGAAAAAGGTTACACTTTTTCAAATTTTTATTTTTTTTATTTTATATAAAATTATACATTGGATTGCTTTTAATATGTTTAAGAAAAAAATATCAATAACACTTATTAATTATTTATTAAACCCAGTATGCGAATAATCCACGCCATGTACTATGTAAAAAGTTGACAACCATAGTCGAGGGTGACTCAAAGGATCCCTTTTCAATAGCTACCGCACTGACATGTAGGGGAGCGCGCTACTCCTTTTCCTGGATTGCTCCACTTTACCCTTGATATATACCTTATAATGCTCAGTGTTAAGCAAGGAGGTATCAAGTATTTTTTTTTTTTTTTTTTTTTTTTTAGTCTTTGGTATGACTCGACCTGGGATTGAACCCTAGTCTCTGGGGCCATTTGCAAACACTTTTAGGCCAATGGACCAGTGCATTTGTGCATATTGCAAAATGATATAGACATTGTTAATAAATAAGATGCTAATTAAGTTTAAATAAGGATTAATAATAATGAAAGATATAGTGTAAATAACTAAGGATATTGAGATGTTGCTAGTGATGTTGTTTCAGTTACAGAGAGACACACAATTTCCATTATTAAGATACCTGCTTTTATTTGATAATTGAAGAAATTTAACAAAATCTTTTATTACTCTGCAAAATTATGCAAAGTTAAGAATATTTTTTAATTATGATTATTATGATAATAGTAGCATTAAAAATTGAAAAGAGAAAAAGGAGGAGCCAAGAAAATATATATCTAAATTCTATGTTCAGTTATGCTTTTATATCGAGAAACTATATTAATTTCTATTTACATTAACATCTGTTAGCTGCAAGGGTCAGCTGAAAAGTTCATTGGCTCACCAAGATATTTTCATGGAAATGAACAAATGAGGTTCATTTTTCAATGTAGTCCTCCTTACAGTCCATACATTTCTACTAGTGTTACAGTGCTTGATTTTCATTGGTCCAAAAAGTCATCAACAGCAGATATGATGACATCATCATATGAACTTTTCAATCCACCCTTGTAAACTAAATGTAAAATGAGAAACTGATTTAAAAGTTTAAAAGAAAATATCCCTCTGCCTAAAAAAAATATACCTACAGTTCTTTTCTTAATTATATTAACCTGGGTTTTTTTTCCTATTGGATTACTTTTGTCAGAAGATAAGGTATGAGGTCCAAGTTTTATCAAGCTCTGATTTTTAAAAATTAATATTCTTTGAATTTATTATACAGGGGTTTTCTTTTTGACATTTATTATAATTTTATTTTTTACTTTATTACTGCTCTGAAATAAAAATGTTTGTAAGTATGTATTTATCAGGCCATTGGTATAATGGTTACAGTGTTCACCACTGGTCTGGGAGACCAGGTTGAGTTATATAAAAGACTCAAAAAATTATACTTGATGCCTCCTTGCATAACACTTGGCATTATAAGGTATTGATCAAGGGTATGTGGAGCAATCCAAGGAAAGAAGTAGCACCTACATCTACATGGGTGGGCTGAAAAGTTCATGGACTGATGTCATATCTGTTGTTGATGACTTTCTGACCATCGAGATCCAAACACTGCAACACTGATAGAAGAAGTGTATGGATTGCAAGGAAGGGACTATGTTGAAAAATAAACCTCATTTGGTCACATTTCATGAGAATATTTTAGTCAGCCTATAAACTTTTCAACCAAATATATATATATTCCTGAAAGTCTTAAAATCCTATTTTCAAACTATAATGATGAAGCCATCAACAATAATTGATTTAACCAAGCTTTATTGAATGTTCTTTTTTCCCCCAGAATCTTTTACAAATACCAAGTACAGTTTTAAGAGAATGTTTCAAAAATCAGCATTAACAGAAATTTATAAGATTTTCCATATTAATTACAATGGTGGAAAAAATAAAGAGATTACAATCTACTTAATTGATAATTTTACCTACATTATCTATGCAAAAAAATTTTTTTTTTTTTTTTTTTTTTTTTGTTTTGTTTATTCCACCCTCTTTCACCAATTGACAATATTTCTGCTATGATCAAATCGCTGTTTAGTGTTTACCAGTATTTATTTCCCTAAAACCAAACATTTTTCCAAAGAACAAAATACTTAGCCAAGTTTTAACTTTCATATAATTTTCTTCCATTTTATCAGATATTTTATGGGAGGATTCCCTAAGGTGTAGAGGATCATTTCCTTCACTGTAACATCATAGTAAGCAAGTTCAAACTTCAATAATGTTATTATGTTTCCTTTTAGATTAATAGAAAAGGTATGACCCCCCCCATTATGTCCCTCTTCTATCGGTTGAATTGGACTACTACTGTCTTTCTACAAGGATGACTTTGGCACTAAATAATTCACCTAGGTTGATTTGCCATTAAAACAAATAAACTTAATCAAAACCAAATATTTTATCTACATATCCGTTTATCCAAGTATTACCAAAATGAAAATATAGATTTTGACCAACAAATCTTATCCAGAAATAATCAGTATTCTAATCAAACCTTTGTAAACTTTTTTCTTAATAGCTTCATCTTTTTCAAATGTATAAAAATTTTCTCAAATTTTAAATGTGGTATTAATGTGATTTCTTTGATATTTAGATTTTAAAGGCAACATGAAAATTATATCTGGTCTTATTTTGTCTTTCAGGTGGTTTATTCCCAAAAAGATTACTCGAGCACAGGCAGAAAAACTGCTATTAGACAAAGATGAGAATGACCAGTATATTCAACCAGATGGCGCCTTTCTTGTACGGCACAGTGAAAGCTCTCCAGGAGAATTCTCCATTTCAGTCAAGTAAGGCAATATACAGTCATCAACAATGTTATATTCCTACATCTATCTTTTTTTTTCTTATACATCATGTCTCCTCATTTTAATTCTATGCTTATATATTTATCTTAATTTATTTAATTGATGAGTCACAATAAAAATACTTATGAGAGACAAGAATCATCATCATCATCATCATCATTATCAAAGAATGCCAACAGTGTGGATTCCCGTGACTCTGTCTCTCTCTCCATCTGTCCCTATCCATCATCACTCTTGGAAAATCTTCCCGGCAATATTCAGTGTCCATACAGAGCTAATGAGTGTAAGCTTTTACTGGTCGGCCAACACTGGTATGTCCATGTGTAGGAGTCCATAAGATAATGTTGTTTTTGAGTTTGTCCTTACTTCTACAGCAGTGCTCAGCACATCTTATTCGTCTTACTTGGATGATTTGAGAGATGGGGGGTAAGTGGCCATACAGCTGTTGTTTTGTAGGGTGCTGCTTACAGAATTTTTTCAAAACATCCTTGTATAGTTCCTCTTCAAAATAGAAATAATCATTTAAAATAACACAAAACATTTTTTTTTTTTTATTGATATGTCAGAATTCATAATCTCGCTTCGTTCAACAAACTCTCAGTCAATAAATGTACCCCATTTTTTTGTTAGATAAAAATAGGAATTTAGTCAAACTAATCTTGTTGATTAGTCGTCTAAATTTCTGAGACAAAGCTTGATGATTTTTATCATTAAAGGTTTTCAGACTATAGTCTTCATCTTTATTGTCATTTCCACAATGTTTTGGCCAATATGTCCTCCAGCCCTTCTTCAGGTGTTTGTCGAACTCGGGAACCTACACGGAACTTCGAACTATGTCCTTTATTGAATCCATGGGGGGCTGCCTGTTCTGATTCCGTTAGCCATAACCAGGTACAAGTGTTAAGTACTCCTATGTTGTTACTTGCCTGCTGTCAGGATTGAACCCGCAACCTCCAGATGATTGTCTCCTTAGAAGCTTAGGGAACCAACGCCTATAACTGTTACACTATGTGTCCTACTCGGCAGTTCAGAGTGAATTTTTGGGACTTATAAACTTAATGTTCTTTACTTGATTAGGATTACTACTATTAAGGAATCAGCACATATGTTGGGCTACAATGACCTGTTGAGTAGACCAAGTTTAGAGATGAATACAATATGGGAACCGATAATTAAAAAGGTTTGATAAAAAAAAAAGAAGAATTTGAACATGAGCACAAGTAAAAATCCTACATAATAGTAGTAATCTTAGTCACGTAAAGAATATTAAGTTTATAAGAAAAAGCAATGGTTTACTTGTAATATAATGGCCAAGGGATTTCGTTTTATATATCTTGCCTTTGGGTTTAGTTAGGCAGAGAACCTTTCGGCTCAGCACATGGGTTAGTTAGGTGCAAACTTGAGCACGGGTGTTGTTGCGCGCGGGGAGGATGTGTCATTCACAGATGTCAAAATAAAAATCCCAGATAGAAAGGTTGACCAGTGGATGTGAATGACGTCATGCACCGGAAGCGCACGTGGAGGATTTTGGAGGTTTTGAAAAAGTCAGTTGAGTTGAGTCTTGCAGTCCGAAGAAGAAGGGTGACTTTCGCTAGCTCGCAGTGGCCTTGTGGCGGGTGCCACATGTGTTGGGGAGGTGGTGGTGGAAAAGCCAGCATAGAAAGATTGTGCCTCTCTCTCCTTATGTCGAAAAACCTTTAAACTCAAAGGTAATAAAAAGTTTCGTACCTGAACTAAGAAGCCGTGAGTGTTTTCATGTTTCGGGATTCCTATGTTCTATGTATATATGTTATGAACATTCTATATACGTTTCACACATATCCGTATCTGGCTATGTTACATACTCACCTGATGGTGATGCCAACTTCTTGAACATTGTTGCTGGAGTCTTGCAAGGAAAGACATTAGCCTCTATGTGAACACAAATAAATAGATTGTATGTTTTAATCCAGAAGCCATCTCCACTTTAAGTGGCAAACAGTAGACCATTTCACATACTTTGGCAGCAAAATCTTCTCTACTGAAAATGATGTCAGCATATGCCTAGTGAAGGTGTAGAATGCTATTGACAGGTTATTGATCATATAGAAATCTGATCTCTGAAAAAATATAACAGGATTTCTTCCAAGCTGTGGCTATGACAGTACTACTGTATGGATGCATTATATGGACACTTACAAAATGCATGGAAAAATGACTGGTTGGGAATTACACAAAAAGGTTACACGCTATTTTAAACAAAACCTGGAAGCAAAATCGCACAAAATAGCAGCTGTATGGTTACTTACCTCCCATCTCTTTGGCTCAGTCATCTTGGGCTGCAGAATACACCGACTGCATCTCTACACAAGACTAAGATTCCCCCAAAAAGTGTTTTGGATATGACGCTAAACAATTTTATCTATGGGTCAAATAGAAGTGTTTGACATTAAACTGTACTTATGCAAAATTGAATTGTTTGAAATAGAACTGTTTTTGATATTTAAACTGCGTATTTATACTAAACTGAATAGTTTGAAATAGAACTGTTTATATGTATAAAAATGGATTTTGGCATTAAATCACCTACAATGGTAAGATGATTAAGACATGCAGGGTACTGCTGGAAAAGCAAAGATGAGCTCATAAACAATGTTCTTCAATGAACACTTTCACATGGACACACTGATGTTGGCTGACCAACAGGGACTGAGGTACATTGTCTCTGTGAGGACACTGGATGCAGTCTAGAAGACTTTCCAAGAGCAATGGACAATAGGGGCAGATAAAAAGAGTCAGTCCACTTGATGATGATGAATACTATTTCCTTTATTATAAACAAATGTCAAATCAAATGATTTGTTAATAAAAGTTTATTAACTTAAGGTTTGCTCACTAATTTTTAAGCATGTTTGATTAAATAATGAAAACACATTTAATCTTATGAGGATCCTTTCAAGTTTCCTGATAAGTGTTTTAGTTTTAGGTTGGAGTTGGTTGAGGAATTTACCCAAATTCTCCCGAGCGCTTTCGGACCCTTCATAGTTCATCATCAGGGGTTGTTTGCATATGTAAAGAATTTTTTTTTTTTTTTTTTTTTTTTTTTCTGAGTTTTTTTTTTTTTTTTTCTGAGTTTTTTTTATAACATTGCAAAAATTATGTAAATGAATACTTGGATTAAACTGAGATGCTAATGACATCAAACAAATTTAAAACAGAACATTGTCAATGGAAATAGAATATTTCAAAATTTTCTATCTTTTTACTTAGTTAATAACTGATTTTTTATATATGATTGTGATCAAGACTAATTTTTTTATAATATATTTTTGCCTCTTTGTAATATAATGGCTGAGGGATTTTATTTTATATATCTTGTCTTTCTGTTTAGTTAGGCTGAGAACCTTTCGCTTAGCGCATGGGTTAGTTAGGTGCAACATGAGCGCAGGGAGGATGTGTCATTTAGAGATATCAAAATAAAAATCCCAGATAGAAAATATGAAGCGTGTGCAGAGGATTTTGGGGATTTGAGAAAAGTCAGAGAGTTGAGTTTTAGTGTCGGAAGAAGAAGTTTGACTCTCGGAGCTCGCCAAGGCCTTGTGGCAGAGGGCAGATGGAAAAGTCAGCCTAGAAAGATTGTGTATCACTCTCCTTATGTCGAAAAACCTTTAAACTCAAAGGTAATAAAAAGCTTCATACCTGAACTAATTTCAGATTCCCTATGTCCATTTCACATATTCATGTATGGGTATGTTACATCTTGTTATAACTGAGTTGTAACCTTGGTGGTAATTTTACTAAACTTTCTTTTTCTAAAATGTTCTTTAAATTATTATTAAAATGTTCTGTAAATTATTACTAAGGGTTTTTTCTTCTTTTTTTTGTCCTGTCGGCTGGGGTTGTAGAATACACCAACTGCATCTCTGCAGAGGGGGTAACCCCCTCCCACAACAAGTGTCCTTGTTATGACACTAAACTGCATCTGATGGTGAGGCTCCAGTCCAGGAGTTTGGGGGAATGTGGAGTACTCCTTCATTCTGACCCAGAGTAGTATTATCTGTTAGGGTCCCATCTATGTGTCAAATAGAACTGTTTGTCCATTTAACTGTGTGCAAACAAATGACTGATGTTAAATTGAATTGTTAGTGCTACATAGCAATACTTCAAACCATTTAACTGTGTGCAAACAAATGAGCTCTGGCTCATTTTAAAAAATTTTTGTACAAACTAATCATTTACAAATCATATATATATATATATACACACACAGGATTTGAAAGTTTTTCTCAAGTTAGCTCTTCAACTTTTGGTCTGGTATAATTTTTATTGATTTCATTCAGTACAGTAACAGGTTAATAGATTTTCCAATTCTCTGGTCAGGGGAAGAAATTTTGTCTAGTTCTAGAAGACTGTCTTCACCCAACCCAGACAACATGCACCTGCCCCCTTTGACAAAAAGGGGTAGAGGCAGGTATAAGTGAATTCTGAAGGTTGGACAATTTTTGTCATTGCCATCCTATAGGCAGTAGAGTCCCAACATTAATCCTAAAATTCTATTCTTATTGAATTATTACATTGGTCAACATGATTTTTGGTGCCAAAAAACAAAACCTGTTTTTTAGCTAATTTGATGGTGCTGATTCTGAAAATGACTCAAGTTTTTCATGGTTAGCTACTATTTTTACTGTGATGTAATTGCTCATTTTTGGAAAAAAAGATCAATTTACAATCTTGGCTGATCGCAAAATTTAGATTGTAGAAACCCATCAATTTTTGGGTTAGCTGAGCAATTTATGTCGGCCACCTGAAAAATCTATTTTTATTAGAAAAAAGTGTTTTTGAGTCAAAAAACTTTAAATAGAAGTATCAAATTTTCCAATTTATTGCCAAAATTCAAATTAACTGATAAACTTTATCAGTAGTACACTTTGGTAGACCTGATAATTAAGGTGACATAAAAAAATGAAACCCTAAAATCTTTTTTTTTTTTTTTTTGATATTTATAAATTTATCCCATCACATTTCTCTCTTCACTACGAAAGGAAACCAATCACACTGAGAGCTTTTGTTTTCACTGCTGAAAAGAAACTCCAACTAAAGACATTCCAATTGAATGCACCTATTCCATTGTACATGATGAACATCATGAAAATGGTTTCACCATAACATCAGGAAACTCATTAAGGATGATGAATTTGTTGATTCAATGAATGATTTGGAATTACATGCTTGGACATCGTTTGTTGACATGGTGAAAAACTTTTTGCAATTGCAATAAGTTAGTGGAAAAGTTGTTGAAAAGTCTTGAGGACATAGGTGCTAATACGAGTATTAAGGTTGATTTTTTTTTTTTTTTTTTTTTTACATAGCCATCTTGATAAATTTCCAGGTAATTGTGGCAATGTGGGTGATGAGAAAGGAGAATGATTCCATCAGGATATCAAAACAATGGAAGAGCGCTACCAGGGATGGTGGGACAAATGAATGAGTGCTGACTACTGCTGGAGTATCAAAAGTGACTTAAATAACATTGAACATGACAATCAAGAAAGAGAAGATTTTTCCCATAGTTCTTATGTTCATGAAGATTTTATTTCCGCTCTTAGTTTATTAAATGATTTGATGAAAATATTTGTTGGTCTTGTTATATTCAGTCGTATTATTTTTAAATATTAGGGTCTGATTGTTATGGCAAAAATAGTATTTCTGAATGAGAAGACCAATATTTGTTGACTTAAATACGAATTGAGAGGTTTCTGTGATTTTACTTTGAGAAATATTGCCATCGGTCAGTATCATATATACAGAAAACAGATGAAAAAATGCCTTTATCCAAAAATGAAGTATTTCTGTACAGCAAAAATAGTAGCTAACCAAGAAAAAGTAAGGTCATTTTCAGATTCAGCACATTCAAATTAGCTTAAAAAAAAAAAAGAAAAAATGTTTGGTATCTTGATGCCATTTCAAAAAGATTTTTTTTGTTGATTAGTTTTATTAAAGCTAGAAATCCATACCATTGACCACTTTCTATACTGCACACTTTTTTTCATTCAAAAGAAACCTACCTCTATTTTCCCCCATTTTTCACAACCTTTCATCTCTGGTTGTGTACAAGAAAACGGTGGAGGGGTTCCTCCCTTAAATTTTAATCTGAAATAGAAGATGCATATTAAAATAGTTGTTGATGATCATCATTGTTTCAGTATTTTTAGTAAATCTCATTTCTCTTTTCAGCAAATGTTCTTCCATTTGAAGAATGTCAACTTAAAACTAATTTTACTCAATTTATTACTATAATTTGTTTATACGTATAGCTGAGCAAACCTATCATGAAAATGCTTCTTATTTTTAAAAAAAAATTTTTTTTTTTTTACTTTCTAATTGTATTTCATCAGAAGTTTATCTGATTCAAGGATATAAAAATAAATATTTGCCTAATAAGCTTGATAGAAATTTTATGGATTTTCAATTTATCACATATTTTTATTAAAACTGTAAACATTAAATTTCATCCCATGTGTATATATATATATATATATATATATATGGTTTTCTATATTTATAACGAAAGAATCCTCAACATTGATGAGAGAGCATTTGTAGATTTAAATTTTGATAGTGCAGACACAGTTAATTGTGCTTTGTGACTGTCACCAACCTCTGTTGACTCTGTGTCTACATTATTAAAACTTCTATAAAAAGAAAAAGGAAAAATTTCAGGTGTATACCATAAACAAATTATATTTATGCTTATATTTTCCAAGTTTTTCCTTTCATAGATGTTAAACCACTTGGCAACGTTTCCCTGGTGCTTTTTCCCTATTTTTCATTTCCTCTTAATTTTCTTTTTTTTTTTTTAATTTCCATTATTATAAAGATTTATCTGTGTAATGTATTGTTTCCTTCCCTTTAGTTTAGGAAGGTTAGTTTCAATTTTTTTTTTCTTTTTAATATATAATTTTAAGATGTAAGTTTAATAAAAAGTTATCAGTAACATTTTTATAATCTAATTTTTTGTATTTACTTATTTATTTAAAAAAATTTTTTTTCCGTTTTCACAGATTCAAAAATGAAGTTCAACATTACAAAGTTTTGAGAGATGGAAGTGGCAAATATTTCCTGTGGGTTACAAAATTTTCTTCACTTAATGCAATTGTTGAATATCACAGACGATCATCAGTAAGTCGAGGTGAAACTATTTATCTCATAGACATGCTAACTAAGAAAGACAAAAAGAAGCAGGTAAACAATTTTTTTCTTCCTCCCCTTTTTTTTTTTCATCTCATGTTATTTTTGTAAAACCTTCTCTTTTGACTATTTTATTTAATTTTCATATTTAAAAAGATATATTCTAAAAATAAGCAGAACACTGTTAAACATTAATCTTACTAAGATGAGTCAAAGGTTTTGCAGTATTTTAGTAGTACATGAGGCATAATTCAGCAGCTCTCATTATTTTTGCCAAGGTCATAAAGGTGACAAACCACACTGAACTGTGAGATGCCAAGCTCACCTGATATTCTCTGTGCTACTCACTGAATTTGCCTCAGTGGCTTGAAGCATGGCGTTGAAATCCTCAATGTTTTTGACAATTAAACTGTGTACTTATGCTAAACTGAATTGTTTGAAATTGAACTGTTTATTTATATATAAATGGATTTGGCGTTAAATAACCTACAAAGGTTGATATACCATGAAACCCAAACAAACAAACAACTGCATCTATGCATATAGGTAAGACTCAACAAGTATCCTGGATATGACACTAAACAATTTGATGGTGAGACTCCTGTAATGTTTGAGCTTTGGGGAATGCGGTGTACTCCTTCATTGCCATTGCTCCCAGGTCCAATCTAGCTCAGAGTGGTAGCATCTGATTGCATCCTATCTATGTATCTAATGGAACTGCTTGATATTTAAACTGTGTACTTATGCTGAACTGAATTGTGAATTGAATTACCATGACCAGAAAATCCGGTGAACACTTACGCACGACATACAGAAACACAGGATAGCTGTTTCGACTTTCTCATCAACAGTGTATACCATGATCTCCACCACTGGAGATCGAACCAGTGACCACAGATCAGAGAGCCGAAACTCCACAACTGAGCCATCAGTCCATATCGCACACAAGTGACACCAAATTAACTAGTCATGGCAATTGTGTGGCCAATTAACCTGAATGTGTCTTGTAAGTTACATCCGTACTCTTTATAGAGGACACGGTCACCTCCAAGGCATGGTAATTCAATTCACAATTTGATTCCTCTACTTAAAAAAGAAAACTATACGTCTGAACTGAATTTTTTGAAATAGAACTGTTTTTACATTTAACTGTGTGTAAACAAATGACTGATGTTTAATTGAATTGTTAGTGATACATAGCAATACTTGGAACCATTTAACTTTGTTGACTTATACTAAACTGAATTGTTAGAAATAGAACTGTTTGATTGTTTAACTATGTGTAAACCAAAAACTGTGTACTTATGCTAAAGGGAATTGTTTGAAATAGAACTATTTTTACATCTGTCTTCAAACAAAAAAAACTGTGTACTTATGCTAAACTGAATTGTTTGAAATTAAGTGAAAACATTTAATTATGTGCAAAAAAATGAACTCAGGCTTGTTTAAAAATGTTATCTACAAAATGTATTTAGAAATCATATATTCAATATATGTTTAAAATTATTTGGGATTAAATGACCTACAATGGTTGATATGCCATAAAACCCAACCAAACCACATGATATAGGCACCACAAACTAGCACACACTACCAAAATATTACAAAACTTTTGATTCAACCTCGTATTTTGAATATTTGTGTTGGGTGTGAGTATGTTATAATTTACCTATGTCGTACAGGAAAAAATACATTTTTAGTTTTAAGCACTAAAAGTGTAATTTTCTTCATATCAAAAAATATAAATTGCCTGTGTTAATATCATTCTTTGTCACTGCAAAATAAAATGAAACTTATATTAGCATTTACAGTTTGTATAGGTCATTGTAGATTGAATAAAAGCTTATAAACTCTGTTGTTTTCATTATCATGAAGATGTGCCACCCACACAGATTTCCTTGAAAATAACAGAGTTTATAAGCTTTTATTCAATCTACAATGACCTATACAAATTGTAATGCAGTTAGTTTTATCTGATCCATAGATATAGGCCCCTATCAGGTGCTACCATTCCGGGCCGAAGTGGACCTGAGAGCAATAGCAATGAAGGGGTGCTCTGCATTCCCCAAAGCTCCAGTATTACTGGAACCTCACCATCAGATTGTTTAGTGTCATATTCAAGACATTCATTGGGGTGGGGGCTCCCCCCTCTGCAGAGGTGCAGTCAGTGTATTCTACCATGCCCCACCCTCCGGCGACTGGGCAAAGACTTTAATATAGACATTGTTAATAAATAAGATGCTAATTAAGATTGAATAATGATTGATTAATAATAATGGAAAATATGTGAATAACTGACAGCATTGCAATATCAGTGGTGATATAGTTTTGCTTAAGCAGACACATAATCTCCATTTATGATATGTTTAATACTTCAAGTTTATTTCTTTACTCCTGGCAATTTTGTTTATAAACAAAAAGAGCAAGGAACAAAAAGCAGAGATTTTTTTTTTTTTTTTTTTTTTTTCAAAACCTACCTTTTTATTCAAATAACTTAATTATGCATGTCTTTTTACTATTTTAACTGATTGCTTTGGAGAATGAAGAAAGAAATGAATAAACTTTGATTTTATATATATATATATATATATATATATATATATATATATATATATATATATATATATATATATATTATTTGGTCCAGTTAAACCGGAGTTGGGAGTAATTCCATCAGGACAAGAAAACTATTCAAAATTGAACATTTAATTTTTTTTTTCTTGATAGAAATAAATTTATAATGTGACCGGTTTGTGTTTTTTCTTAATGAAATTATATATATATATATATATATATATATATATATATATACACCTTAAAAGCATCATATAACAAACTAAATTGTAATTATGTAATCACAAGAAAATGTTTAAATTTGCATTGTTTCTTATGAATTACCTTGAAGAATACATTGTTCCAGACCTCTTGGAATTAATGTGATTACTGACTATTGCACATCTTTTATAAAATGCTGTGGGAGAGAGGACACTTTGGTAAAATAACCCAGTCTAAAAGGATGAAAAAATAAAAATAAAGTAAAAATAATACAGTCATGTAAGTAAATTTAGAGTAAGAAATTCTGGAAAGAAAATTGTCATTTATACTATGCTCTAACTTTTTAGAATTTGTAGCATCTAGATTTTTCATTAGTTCAACTTTTTATTGGCTCATACTGACTGAAAACAAGAATTTATATAGATTACATTATGTCTTAAAACAGAAAATTTCCACTGTATTTAAAGCAAACACATGGACATATTTACACAAAAAATGCAACAAGCTTATAGATAAAATAAGCTGATATTAAGAGAAACAAAATTATAAACAAACACAGACTTCAGTGGATATTTTTTCTCTAACAGCATAAAACACATCAGTTTGGCCAATAAATATAACTAACTTTCAGACATTCCATCCTGAATATGGTGAGGCTGGTGACTGGGGAAAAATAATTATATACAAAAGTGAACTGAAAAGTTCATTGGCTGATGTCAATTGTTATTGATGACTTTTTACAAATGAGATCCAAGCACTGCAACACTGATAATGAAAGAGGTGCATGGATCACAAGGGAGAGTTGTTGAAAAATAGATTTCATTTGGTCACATTCCATGAGAGTATCTTAGTGAGTCTATGAACTTTTCAGCTGACCCTCTTAGTTCTTATGTATAACATGCAACCCTAACTTTTTTTCTTGTGTATAATATGCAACCTTAGCTTTTTCAGTTAGATAATCTGAGAAAATAATTTTTTATATGCAAGTAATTATGACATTCATATTTAGCTGTTTTTTGTTTTTTTTCCCCTTGAAATATAAACTTTTTCTCATTATTTACTGTAATTATTTTCATTTTTATATTTTGTTTCAGGTGAAAGCTTCATTTGACTTTGACCCACAATATCCTGAAGAATTGCAATTACGGAAAGGAGAGATAATCACAGTTCTAGAAAAGAAGGATGAGAATTGGTGGAGAGGGGAGAATGCACATGGCCAACAGGGACTTTTTCCAGCCACCTATGTTAGTGACATATAACAGTGATGAAACAATATGAACCAACATTAAACACCACCACACAACAACAACAACAACAACAACCAACCTTTTTTTGGCTGCTGTCCCAATGCAAATTTCAACCACAAAAAAAAAGAATCCAAAGAATTTAGAAGTCTCTCTTTCTCTCTATTTTTTTCCCTTCCCTCTCTCTCCTCCCCCCCTTTCAACCCCCCCTTAAAATATCAAAAAGAAATACAAAATATTAATCATTCTAGGAACCACATAAAAAAATGATGGGAAGTAAAGGAAAGATCAAAATAAAGACATTTTCTATCTTATTTGAAATTATAGGAGATGAAACAATACAAAGAAGAAAAAACTGCAGAAAAACAGAAAAGAATAATGAAAGTTAACTTTTCCCCTTCCCTTTCCTTCTGTCTCTTTTCCTTCCTCCACCTCCAAATTAAAAAAAAAAAAAAAGCAATCAATTATATTAAGGAAAATATTTTTATCTTGACCCCCCCTCCTCCCCTCGGATAGTTTACCTTGTTGTCCTCCACCCTCTTGCACCTCTCTCTCTCTCTCTTCTTTTTTTTTTTTCATTTTCAATTCCTCTCTTTATTCCCTTTTGATCACCACCAACATAAGAAAAAAAAAAATACATTGAGAAAAGTGAATGAATTTCTGTCTCCCCACTCCCTATATTTCTTGGTCCTTTGAAAATCATTTTTATCATTTTTGTTTTTTTGAAGATTGAAGTGATATTGAACAAAACTGACATTTTAACTCGGCATGTCTTCCTTGTTTTAACTATCTGGATATCTCATTGGAAGATTCATCACAAATGATTTTACATTTACATAAAAAAAAAGAGAAAAAAAAAGAATTGGCCTTAAATAAAAATTTTAAAAATTTGTAAAATTAAAAAAAAAAAACAAACAAAACAACAAAAAACAAAACAAAAATAACAGGGTCTATTATTATTATTGTTATCCCTCTGCCCACACCCACTTACATACACACAGAAAAAAATCTTTTATTATAAAAATGTGTTAAAGTCCTGCTATTTCTCAAGCATTTTTTCCCCACTGTTCCCCTTGCTGTGATGTCTGCAGTGAACTGCTTTTCTCTCTTTCTTTTTTCTCATTATTGTACATAACTCTGCCAGTCTTTTGTTTTTTGCCTCATAAATGGTTGTTTTTTTTAATACACCTGGCTTTTATTCTGATTTTTTAATTCCTTTCTACCATTTTTTTTCCCTATCAAATGTAATTTGATACGTTTGGTCTCCTTCCCTTCTCTTTCTTTTCATTATTCATTTACCTTTTTTTTTTTTTTTTTTAATATAATCTTAATGAGAATTAAATTTTACTGGAACTTATTTAACAAAAGTTTTTTTTATTCCTTGTGTCTCCCTTAAAGTAATACCCTTTTTTTTCTTTTTTTTACAACTTCAGCTGCATTAATATTGGTTATTTTACTTACACTTACTGTGTTATTTCTAAGAGGCTCTGTTCTGGGCAGGTACCACTTAACTAATTCTATTGTATTTTACTGACAACAGCCAACATCTACCTGTAGATTAGACTCCTACAACTGAATCTTAAACCTGCAACAGAACTCATTGTGTATTTGTTTAAGTTTTGCCACTATTCCTGCCCTCAATTTGAGAGCATTTTGAAAACAAACTTGCTTGTTTTACAAACAATTAAAGAACAAAAAAAAAAAAAAGTGAAGTTTTATTTGTTTCATGAAATAAGAAAAATAAAAAAATGGTTTTCACAAGATAAAGCTGATTTAGAAATCAGTGAGAAAATAAACACTAAGTGGGTAGAGTGTTCGCCAATTGTCTGGGAGACCGGGTTCAATCCCAGGTCACGTCATACCAAAGACTTTAAAAATGGTACTTGTTACCTCCTTGCTTAGCACTCAGCAATATAAGGTACGTATCAAGGATAAAGTGGCGCAATCTAGGGAAAGGAGTAGCGCCCTCCCCTACACTTCGGTGCAGTCGCTATTGAAAATGGAGCCTTCGGGTTGCCCTTGACTACTATCGCCAACTTGTATTTTGGGGTAGTCTTATGGTATAGTGGCTAATGTGCTGGACTTTAACATTGTAATAAGCGAGTTCAAATTCTAGTCATGCTATTATATTCCCTTGGAAAGGCATGAACCCTCTTATTCCCCCAGCAATGGGTTAAATAGTACCACTACTGTTCTTCTACAGGGATGGTTTTGGCGTTAAATAACCCACAAAGGTTGATATGCCATTAAACAAAGAAACCAAACCACTTGTCTTTTTCTTCTTCTTCTTCTTTCAATTTGTTTGTGAAAGGTCGTCAGGTTCAATACATTTTGCATTTATATCTCTACAGTTGTTGGTTTTGAGCAGTCAATTGAAATCTACAAATCATTTATATTTACTGTTTGTCATTCATAGAAACAGTAATACAAATCTAGTTTGAAAGTTATCAGTGGGGTGGAGGTTGTTGGGTTTTATAAAAATAAAAAATTTTTAAAAAAAAGTTTTCCTCCTGTTCTCTTTGGATGGCTATGATATTTCCTTCACGACCCACATCCCATTAGTTGCTGTTGTCTTAAGTCCTAATTAGCTGCAATATTCTTTTAATTGTCTACCAGTTGAGTAACTTCAAACTCCTTTTAGTTTTAATTTTGACACAGCTTGAAAAAAGGAATTCTACCAGTGTGAGCTGCCTTTTTCTATTATTATTATTATCATCGTCTAAGAATTGTAGGGCCTCTGAAATTTTTTTTTTTTCAATACATACAGACCTTTTTGCCGATCCTATAGACTTTAAAATTAAGTTACTAGCATTGCATATTTGTTTTGTTTTAAGGGAGGCAGTTTGGTTTTAGGATTTTTTTTTTTCTAGTTAAGATTTCCTTACTACAAATGAGCATTACATCCTCATACATCGTAAGGAAATCTTATTCAGTAAGGAAATATAAACTCAGGCATATATAAAATGTATAATTCACATTTAGTTATTTACTAAATGTAAAAGGTTGTACCACTTTTTTTTCTTTTCTTAAACTGGTATGAAAAGATATAGAAATATCTGCTGAACTCATCATCTAGAAAGGCTGCTACATTTATAGAAGATTCATCTGTGTTAATATTCTTATTATTTTTCATTTTTATGGGAGTCTGAAAAATAATAAGACTCCTCTATCCATATGCATGAACGTGCATATTTAAACACGCACACAATTTTTCATTTGTGTATTTGATGGCATTCCATATGGGAAAGGGGAAACTAGTCAAACATTTCAGCTTTCTTCAAAATGAGATGGCTTTCTCTATCTCCCTCTTCTTTCTTAATAATCTCTCAAGTTATCAAAAATTGCCTTTTTCAAATTCATAAACAATTTTAAACAATTTTTTTATCTAAATACTGTTAGGTATTTAAATTTAAAAAAAAATAGGTTTGCTGCATTCTTGTCTTTCATAAAGAAAAACTAATACAAAATAGATGATTTGAAAAAAAACTTATCTTTTCACATCTGTAATTCCTGCGAAAAATTGTTTCTGTGCAAATAGGAAATATTTATTGCAAGATTTGGAAAGAATCATTTTCTTAATGTTTTTTTTTTTTTATTTTCTTATATATATAACAAACATACATAAAATATTAATGTGGAACTAATACAGTGCAATAGGTTGCGTGCTTTATTTCAACTGAAGGTCTAGTCTTTATGTAAAGATTTAAGGCGGGGGAGGCTTTCATTTTTGATCTGATAAATTTCTTTGGAAGGTATTTTATGTATCTAACAAAGTTTCATTAATAACTTAAAATATTCATTAGGTGAAATTACTTTGTAAATGCAACAAGCATAAGTTACCTGATCAGAAAAACAATACTTGCTTGGCTGTAAATGATTTTTAATGAGAATATACAGGCTCCTCCTTTATTTTTATGCTAATATGACAATATAAATGGGTTCAATTCTTACATTGACATTACACAGTAAGTACAGCTACACCAATAAAATTTGAAAGAAGTGTTGCTTCAGTGTGAAAACTTGAAAATAATCTTGCCAAGGATACACATTTGTTTTTCTCTTTAGACAAAATTACTTAAAGGGAGGGAGAGAAAGAGAGAGAGAGAAAGTGAGGAAATGTTTTAAAAGTCATTGATTTTTGTTATTCTTGATAAACTTGATTGCCCCCCCTGTGGATGGGGGGGTTATTGTGCAGGGTAGGAGGCACCCCCCTCTTCTCTCTCCAACATTATTAGAGATGCTTTCGTTTGAATAAGTTACTTGCTTTCTATCCATCCTGTCATTAATTATTCTCCTTCCAACTGAAATTTATTCCTACATTTAAATTGTTGTCTTTTTTTTTTTTTTTGTTGTTTTTTTTTTTATAATAGGAAAGGGAGGGTAGTCTGAGAGGGCAGGGTCATGTAAAAGTTACCAATAAAATGAATAAAAAGTGACCTCCTAAGTTGGTTTCCTGTTGCACTCATCCTCACCCCCAACCCTATCCCCATGAGCTGGCTTCTGCCATCAGATCTCAGGCCATACTACCTGCATTCATTCAGTTTTTGAGAAATTAAATATTTTTTCCTTGATTATATTTTTGAGGTAGATAGGTTTGTCCTTCCTTGCTGTTTCTTCTTGCTCTTTATTGGTCAAGAGAGGAACATTTGGAAACTTAAGTAAATAAAAAGAAATTAAATATATCTCTCTCTATATATATATATATGTGTGTGTGTGTGTGTGTGTGTATATGTGTACGTATGTGTGTTTGTATGTTTAATAAAAATTACATATGTATGTGTGCTTTTATATATATATATATATATATATATATATATATATATAGAATAATGCAGCATTGGCAGATATCTGATCATTAGGTACCAACAAAGTGGTATTTTCTTCTATTTTTGCAGGCTTATTTACTCTTCCTTCTCCTCCCCCCCTTTTTTTTTTTGATAGACTAGTACAAGTCTTGAGACTACTAAAACAAAACAAAACAAACATCCTGCTTCCCACCTGAAAAAGGAAGAACAAAAACCAATACAATTACCCATCCCATTCCCCCACATACGCATGTACATTCCCCCACACACCCGCATACATACATGTGCACTCACTCACACTCACTCACATTAGATTATGTGAGATATTTGTAAGTATGTATATAACTATATACATATGCATACATCCCTTTCATGTTTGCATATTACTCGGAACATCCCTCCAAAGCTGATGAGAGGCCGACACTCCAAGACTGTTGTTACATTTGTATAAAGGCATGGATCCAATGGCAATGTGTTGGGTTATCTACTAACAACATTTTAATTCAATTTGAATGGACTACACTGTTGTCAAGTCAGAATTCAACATTGATAAACCGATGATGAAACTCATAATGAGATGAAAACATGGCCATTTACCTTTTTTTTTTTCAATTTGATTTTTTTTTTTTTTTTTTTTTTTTTTTTCTGAATGATTTAAAGTGTCCATGTTACCATTAGTTATGAATTTTTGCTAAATAAATGCACCTCCGCTCTGCTGAAGTGATGACACTTTGTGTTTACTTTTCTCTCTATCTTTTCTTTTTCTTTTCCTTCAGATTTTTGTTTCCATTTAGATTATTGCATATTACTCATTCATAAAGTTTCTAAAAAAAAAATATTTATCTTTGACGTGTGGACTATCCTCATCTTAAATTCAATCAGGAAATTTAAACAACAAACCAGAAGGATTTTAATGGCATTTCAACACATCTTTGGTTATTTTATTCCTTAAGGTTAGGAAATCATATTCATTGCATGTCCATATTTACATTTTTTATTTAGTTATACAACAGCTTTTTAAGTTTTTTTTGCACATAGTCTTATGAAACACAGTTTTTATAGCCCAGTCGACTGGGGCTGTAGAATACACCAACTACACCTCTGCAGAGGGGTAAGACCCCCCACAATGAATTTCCAGTATATGACACTAAACAATCTGATGGTGAGGTTCCAGTGATGCTGGGGCTTTGGGGAATGCAGAGCACCCTTTCATTGCCCTTGCTCCCAGGTCTTCTCTGGCTCAGTTTGGTAGCACCTGATAGGGCCCTATCTATGTGTTAAATAGAACTAATGGCATACTTATGCTAAACGGAATTGTTTAAAATAGAAATGTTTTTGACAATAAAACCGTACTTACATTTAAACTACGTGCTTATGCTAAACTGAATTGTTTGAAATGGAACTTTTTTGACATTGAAACTGTACTTACACTAAATTGATTTGTTTAATATAGAACTGTTTTGACCTTTAACTGTGTGTAAACAAAATCTGTACTTATACTAAACTAAATTAGCTGAATTAGAACTATTTGAATAAACTGAATAGCTTGAAATAGAAATCTTTTTTCACAAACTGTACTTATATTTAAACTGCATACTTATCCTAAACTGAATTATTTGACATTGAACTATTTTCATAAAGATGGATTTGGCATTAAATAACCTACAAAGGTTGATATGCCATAAAACCCAAACAACCAACCAACCACAATTTTTAAACAAATCTATTTGACCGGTACATGAGGCATTTGTGGTGTAATGGATACCGTCATAGGAAATGGACACGGTGACCTGAGTTCAAGTCCTGGACAAGGTTGTTTGCATTTCACATAGCACTAATACACTTGGGGAAGGTATGAATCTAATTATTCTTTCCCCCCCCCAGCTATGGGTAAATCTTGGTTTGCCTATGAACTTTTCAGCTGACCCTTGTAGAGTTCTTGTAAAATCAATACTGTGCATTGTATTTGTACTCTTTGATATATACCATTTGAAATTATCAATGATTATCAGTTTTGTATTGCTTTGACTAGATTATAAAACCAGCTAGACTTTTTATTTCTGCTCTCTTTGAATGTATTGTAATATATTCTGCAGTTTGGCTTGACCAATGAAGGTCATTGTGATATAATCTAAGGACAAGTTAATGTTGCATGTGGTCTAATGAGAGTAAAGCATGCAATCTGATCACATCATTTAAGAATACATTATTGGATAATATGGATTTAACCATGAAAATGCATAAAAAGCAATTAGCTAACACCATTGACTGGGGAAGTCTGTATTTGGGAGATTTCATAATTCTGGGCATGCTGCCCTCCCTTCCTTTGCTGCTGGAAGAGGTCAGAAGACTCAAAATAGGAAATCTCATCAACATTCCCCACCCCAAATTCAATTCTACATTTTCCTTCCATATTTAAATAAAGCAAGAATTCTCAGCCTCAATGGCAGAAACTTTTCAATATCTTTATGACAAAGATAATATGTCCATGGGAGCCCCCAAAAAAGGCTGCTTCATTCAAATATACTGAAAATTATAGGTACAGACCAGAAAAGTGGAGGCATCATCTGTGAGGGTAATTAGATGAGCTCTTCAAAATGATTGGGGCCAGAAAAGAATGCAAGCAAAGGGGTGCAGTAACTTCCAAACGATTGGGACCAAAAGGGAATGCAAGCAAAGGGGTGCGGTAACTTCCAAACGATTGCTTGCATTCCCTTTTGGCCCCAAAGGGGTGTGGTAACTTCCAAACGATTGGGACCAAAAGGGAATGCAAGCAAAGGGGTGAGGTAACTTGACAACCTCCCCTTCTCATGTTGATCCCATATTTGCACTGTCCTCAGTGGTTCCACATAAAAATAAGGGGCTTTGTGAGCTATCTGAGAACTAATTGATGTTCACCCTGTAATCCTACTCTTACAAGCCACTGAGAAGAAGTTAATAACTACCACTAGAATGAAGATCACTGGTTACTTTTACAAGCCCACTGTTTTTATTGCAGTACGCTTTCTTAAAATTAAGATACTGAACTTGAATGGCATTGTTCTTTGTTCCAAATTCATGACAGGTATCCTCATGGTGTCATGGTTAAAGTACTGAACTACGAAATCGTAATAAGTGAGTTTGAACTCCAGTCGTGCTATTACATTCACTTTCAGATAAATACCCTTGGGAAAGGTATATTACTGTTCTTCTAGAAGGATGGATTTGGCATCAAATAACTCAGGAAGGCTGATATGCCATTAAAGAAAGAAACAAATTCATGACTTTCCCGGTTCCTGAATGAATGACCAACAAATATTTGACCAAACTTCTCTCTCTCTCTCTCTCTCTCTCTCTCCCTCTAAGCTGTTAGAATCCAGAATAGAGTTAAGAAAAGTGCCACCAGTTATTGAACGCAAGACTTAAGTTTAGTTTGCTTTCTTTGTTTAATGACATATCAACCTTTGTAGGTTATATAATGCCATAGCCATCCTTGTAGAAAAACAGTAGTGGTACTATTTAACCAATAGCTAGGGAGGATAAGGGGGTTCATGCCTTTCCAATAGTAAAGGCAATAGTACGACTCAAATTTGTACTTACTATGCCACTGTCCAACACATGAGCTACTACACCATGGGAGCTCTCTCCATACTTTTGACCTTGTGCCTGTCTTTAAGAAGTATAATGATTATGATTATATGAGAATGGATTTTCTTTAGAGTAATTGCTCAAAATCTTTAAGAAGATTTTTTTTTAAATTTTGGTACAAATTTTGAAACATTTTTTCCTTATAATTAATATCTTTTACATTTTTAGCCTTTTATTTTTCTAACTTTATATTATGATTTTTTTTTTTTTTTCCTAACATCTTCAGCCAAATGGCCATTGAGTAAAATGTGCACTAGCCAAATGTCTCTCGGTGAAATGTCTGACTACACTTTAGAATATCAGTTGTGATTTTGTTATTCACTAAATATAAAGCTTTTCTTTCAGGTAAAAACAAGTCATTTTTGTTCATTTGTTGTTTGGGGGGGGGTCCATAATTCTTACTAAGAAATTTAATTTAAGTGGATATAGGAAATTCTGATTTATTTATTGGTTTTTATACACACATATATAGATATATATTTCTTATTTTAGTTTTTAGGAATTTATTTTTAAAAGCAATGTAGTGGTCAATTTTTATATCTAATATTCTATTAAAAAAATGATATGTATATGTCTATAGTAATAAGATTTTTATTGTTTGTATATATGTAATATGACCCAGCAGAAATGGCACATCATTGCAAGATTCTTGTTAGAGCAGTGCACTTAAAATGCTCTTAGAGAATAAAGCTATTTCCAGTTCAATTTGCATTTGAAGGATATTTTTATGAGGTTTGTGGTCATACTCAGTATCTTTTATTTTTAATCATTCAAATTCTCTATATAACTATGAAATGCCCGTGGTGTAATGGTTATCGTCACAGGAAATGGACACGGCGACACGAGTTCAAATCCTGGACGAGACTGATTGCATTTCACATAGCACTAATACCCTTGGGAAAGGTATGAATCCAATTATTCTCCCTCCAGCTATGGGTAAATAGTAGGGCAGACTGATTTCTTCAGCCTTGGTTAGGCAACTAGTCTAGGAGAAGGAAAACTCTGAATTCAAACCTGTTAAACTCCGCTTAAAAAAATTGACCTTGTGTCATATCCTGCCCGAGCGGAGGGGTTGGTAAATATGATTATGGTTATGACAGTTTCTTTGGGGATACCATACACAAATAGTATTCACTCCATCTTCCCTCTGTGTATAGAGTTAAATGCCTTGGAGAAATCTACAACTCCGAGATTCAACAGACTATCAGAATCTGTGATGTTGTGGATTGACCTTGTGTCATATCCTGCCCGAGCGGAGGGGTTGGGTAAATAGGATAACTATGAAATGCTAATTAGAATTCTTCACTCCCTCCTAAATAGAAGTGTCAATATCATCATGAACCACTATTAGTTCAATCAGTCATCTAATTATTAATGAAACAAACTATATTTCATAGAAATTTTATTTTTGCTTTAAAGACTGGAGAAAATTGAATTTAATCTGTTGTATGTTTCCCATCAACTATTAGGGATGCTGAATAATTTTCCCTTATAGCACTCAGGGCAATGCCCATCTCCTCACTAAGTAACATGCAACTGATTATATTAGTAATATTTGTCCAAAATATTTGAGAATAGAAAATATCATTATTATATACTGATTAGATATTATTATTGATTTTATATATATATATATATATATATATATATAAGTAAATAATGGAGTGTAATTCAACAATATATAAAGAAAAATTGATAACAAGGTAATCCAAGTAGAAGGAGAGATTTATTGAGAAGCAAAGTCGACACTATAGCGTTTCGGTTCTAATGAACCATCATCAGGGCTATGAGGGATTATATTAGTGATGTTAAATCAATGATGGATGTTTAAAAGTGCAAAATACAAAAACCTAGGGAAAATTTGTATAACAAGAAAAAGTTAGTCATTTTAATTATATGTATATATATATATATATATATATATATATATATATATATATATATATATTATTCAATCCAGTAAATCCGGAATAGGAAATTATTCCAATCAGGACAAATACAAAAAAATGTTCAAAAATAGAATATTAAATTTAAATATTCCTGGTAAAGAGCTCAATGTAAATAAAATCCACAGAGCAAATAATTTTTTTTTCAAAAAAATGAAACCAAAAATCGGTCACATTAGGATAATATTATCCTAATGTGACCAATAGTTGTTTGTTTTTTTTTTTTGTTTTTGTTTTTTTAATATATATATATATAGAGAGAGAGAGAGAGTAGCATTCTCAGCTTGATAGTTATGATAATCATGATTTTACATTCTGGCCTTCTTCTGGTATCTGTCATTGTTGGTAATTTGAAAATTCCAAAACAGATCCTTTATTTAATCCTCAATCTTGGCCTAGTAGATAAAATTTTGGTTAAAATATATTTAGTTATCTGGTTGTGATAAGTTCAGTCCTTGAATCAAGTAGGGCAAAAAATAATGTATATTCTCTAATTCAGCAAAGGAAACAATAACATTGAAATAATGAATTAATTCTGAAAATAACAGTAAAATGTTAATTATTTAACCCCATGGATTGAATTAAAAGGTTCCGTTTGAAATTCTCAGAGAACTTATTAACTGTGACAAATACTTTAAGGCTGGATAGTATGAAAACTAAAACATGGTTTTAGAAACTAGAATGACAACACTAATCCAAACTGAGTATATGATGATATAAAATCAGAAAAAAGAAACATTACTTAACCCGATTAAAGTTCCATAAAAAGTAAGTTACATCACAACTAAACTCAAATCTCCAGTGGGAGTCTCCGTAGCATAGTAGTTAAACTGCCTCAAAATAAGCAAGTTCAAACTCCAGTCACGCTACTTGGTTCCTTTTCAGGTCCATCCCTTTGTAATATAATGACCGAGGGATTTCGTTTTATATATCTTGCCTTTGGGTTTAGTTAGGCTGAGAACCTTTCGGCTCAGCACATGGGTTAGTTAGATGCAAACTTGAGCACAGATGTTGACACGCGCGCGCAGAAGATCTCGTTCACAGATATCAAAATAAAAATCCCAGAGAGAGGTTGACCAGTGGATGTGAATGATGTCATGCACCGGAAGCACTCGCGGAGGATTTTGGGGATTTTAAAAAAGTCAGTAGTTGAGTTCCTGACTCGAAGGAAGACGGTTGACTTTTGCTTGCTTGCCGAAGCTAGGCCAGTAGCCTTGTGGCGGGTGCCGCACAAGATGGTGGGGGGGTGAGGGCAGATGGAAAAGCCAGAATAGAAAGAATCTGTATCTCTCTTCCTTATGTTGAAACCTTCAACTCAAAAGTAATAAAAGGTTTCGTACCTGAACTAAGAAGTCATTACGTGTTTTTCGAGTTTCGAGATTCCTATGTTCTATGTATATATGTTATGAACATTCTATGTACATTTCCCATATTCATGTATGGGTATGTTACACCTTGAGAAAGGTATGAACTCATTTACCCCCCCCCCAGCTATGGGTTAAACAGTACCACTAGTGTCCTTCTATAAGGATGGCTTTGACACTAAATAACCCATGAAGGTTGAAATGCCATTAAACAAAGAAACCAAACCAACCGTCAGTTCTTTAGTCATTCAGATTAAAATTGCAGTACAGGTAACCCAAAGCCAAAGGATTTTAGTCCTTATATTTCCAAAACAGGTGTCACTGAGAGAAGCGGGTGAGAAAAGTTTGGTAAATGATAAATACCTGTTTTTAATCTTTTATCACTTTTGCTCTAAAATTGTTGAAATGAAGAGAATATTACAGGAATAAGTGGAATAAAATGAAAAGTTTTCAGAAAATATTTTAATTCCATTAAAATAAAAAAAGATAAAACATCCAGATGAAAATACTGTATTAATAAAATAAAATGTTGGTAAAACTTTAAAATTTACAGAGCAGAAAAGTATTAGAATTGCAGAAAGGGTAATCCAAAGCCAAACTCTTCTTTTTTTTTTTTTTTTTTTTTTAGACCTGATTTTTTAATGCCACAGTAAAGTGGCAACACCCAAAGCAATTCAATGTTCTGGCAACTCCTGCAGAAAACTATTATAGTCCACATTAAAATTGCAGTAAAAGTAACCCAAAGCCAAAGTTTTTTAGACTATATTTTTTTCAATACAGGTATCATTTTGGAAGAAGAGGGGGTAGGATGAGGGAAAGTTTTAATAAACAGCCCAAAGCCTGACATGTTTACCAAAACTTTTCTTTTTCCCCAATGATACCTGCATTAGAAAAATAAAGTTTAAAAAATGTTTGGTTTGGGTTACTCTTACTGTGCTTTTAGTCTGGATTAAAGTGTAAGGCAGTTTTAAGTTTCCAAGCTTTTCAAGATTTGAAATTTTATTGATGAATAACATTAGTTTGATATAATTGATATTTTTTCTTATCCAGTGGACTATTTTTTTATAACTATTTTAATAAAACAAAATACAGGGTGTTACAAAAATGTTGGGTCTTTTAAAATGTACTTGGTATTTCAGAAAAATTGATATTTTGTGATCTAATAATGTGATCAATTCTCGTTCAAATCATCTCAAATTTTAACCACTCAGATTTCTATGCTTAATGGTTTTCTTTTCAGGTAAAGTTCACTTGAAAAGAAAAAGCATTTAAACATTAGATGTAGAATTTAGATGGTTTGGTTTGATAGCATATCACTCATTGTAGTTATTTAATGCTAAATCCTGCTTACACATATATATAAAAAAAATATTTTATATATAATGTTAAAAACAAAGAATTCAGACTTTAACACTCTGCATACGGAGACACCTTTATTACACCCTTCTTCTTACATTCGCACATAAACCAATATTGGTTTGTTTACTTCCAGTCATCGAATAATGCCTTCTCTTCTCGAGAGTATCAGGGGAGATAATTTGCATGCTTAACAGATAACATTCTTAAATGAGCCTGGGGGGGGTTGCACACAGTTAAATGGTTTCATATAAAACAATCACAATTTAACATCAGTCATTTGTTTACAATACCATTTGTTCTATTTGACCCCTAGGTAGGACCCTATCAGGTGCTACCATTCTGGGTCAGAGTGAACCTGGGAGCAATGGCTATGAAGAGGTACTCAACATTCCCCAAATCTTCAAAGCTGTAGCCTCATCATCAGATTGTTTAATGTCATATCCAGGACTCTCAGGGGAGGACTTATCCCTCTGCAGAGATGCAGTTGGTGTATTCTACAGCCCAAGCTGACTGGGCTTGTAGAATTTTGACTTGTTTTTACACATCAAGTTGTGTTATATATTGACCTTTGACCAAGCCGTCAATCAAGAGATGCACCTGTGTAAATAAGCAGAAGAACAGCGGAAGCAGGTGGGCATGAGACAATAATATAACCAGTTACCCAGACAGTTCGAGTCAGTCGGAGACAGGATGCCAGCATGAGGACCAGCTTGTAGACTGAGGGCTTTGGGCTCTCAGTGACCCAAGGTTGAGCAACACAGCCAAGATGAGGAAGAAGTGCTGCTATGGTCGAGGAAGAACATGGGTCAATATAGCAGTTTGTCCTCTGTCTCCAACTCATTTCTCACACACAACAAACATCACCTTTTCGAAAATAAAGTGTGAAAGATTTATATAAAGAAGTGTATTTGTTCATTGTTGAAGTCATCATTATAGTTGATTATGTTCCCATGTGTATTAGCATAAGTACTCAATTTAAATGTCAAAAAACAGCTCTATTTCAAACAATTCAGTTTAGCATAAGTACTCAGTTTAAATGTCAAAAACAGTTCTATTTTAAACTATTCAGTTTAATCAACGAAGTTAAATGGTTCCAAGTATTTCTATGTATCACTAACAATTCAGTTAAACATTAATCATTTATATACACAAAGTTAAATGTAAAAACAGTTCTATTTCAAACAATTCAGTTTAGCATAAGTACACAGTTTAGTTCTATTTGACCCATAGATAGGACCCTATCAGGGGCTACCACTCCAGGCCAGAGTGGACCAGGGAATGATGGTAATAAAGGGGTACTCTGCATTCCCCAAAGCTCCAGCATTACAGCTTCACCATCAGATTGTTTAGTGTCATAAACAGGACACTCGTTTGGGGGGGTCTTACCCCTCTGCAGTGATGCAGTCAATGTATTCTACAGCCCCAGCTGACTGGGCCAGCAGGTCACCTAGGTGAACTGTGATGGGATGTTAAAAACCCTGATGAACCCAGGAATATCATTGGTAACATAGCTTATCCGTGTGTTATATCCTGTTTATTATCTCTAATTGTAAGTCCAAGCTTTGATATATCCTCTTAGAATAACAGTTATCATAGTAGGAAATGGAAAAGACAGTTTACATTTAACTTTGTGCTAATGGCCAAAGGAAAGGCATGAATCCATCTGTCTCCCCAGCTATAAGTAAATAATAGGGTCAGCTGGATTCTTTAGCCTTGATTAGGCAAGAAGGAAAAGTTTGAAATCAGACCAGTTTTATACCACTTAAAAATCAATCTAATGTCACATCCGGCCTTTTCAGAGGGGTCAGATAAATATATATATTCTTAACTAGATTATTAATTCTTTCTCAAAAGTAAAACAAAAATTGAAAGGACACATCTTTTTCTCTTAATCAAATATTGTCACAAAGTGCTTTTTTCCTTTCTTTTACCCTGATTATTTGAATAGAATACATTCAAATCAATTGTTTCTTCATATATTATATCAAGTCTTCTTTAATTTTTCCAATTACTGTAAAATGTAATGTACAAGTCAATTTTTTAAGCCTGAAAAAACCTTTATGAAACTAAGGGTTGACTTACCATCATCATCATCATGATCATATCGTGCCGCAAGCATGGATATCCCTGACCCTCTCTCGCCACTTCTCCCTATCGTTCATCACCTCTGGCAGGTCTTCTGGGCTACATCCCATATCCTCACATAGCTGCTGTATGTATGTTCGAGCTGGTCATCCTGCTTTTGCTCGTGGGGGTCCATAGGAGTACATCACTTATGAGCTCGTCCCTGCTTCTCCAGCAGTGTCCTGCATGTTTGGTTCGTCTAACTTGGATAGTTTTCATGATGGGAGCTAGGTGGCCGTATAGTTGGTGCCTTGTGGGGTGTTGCTGCCAGGACTTGTTCAATATTGCTCGCAGCATTCTTGTGTAATTGCCGTCTAGCTTTTTCTCCAGCTGTTTTGTTAGCATCCAAGTAGTGCATCCATATAGCAGTATCAATACATCCACTGCTTGGAAGAAACTGCGTTTCATTTTATCGGTCAGGTCTGACTTCCATATGATCGTTAACCATGTGTCGATGTCTTTTTCGGTTGATGAGACACTGCTTCCTAGGTAGGTGAACTTGTCTACCAGTTTCAGAGAGTGGTCAACGAGTAGAACAATACACCTAACAATCGAGGGGGTGTCCTTGTGTAATGGTTGAAGCGATGGACTGTGGAATCATAATAACCGAGTTCATACTCCAGTCACATTATTACGTTCACTTTCCTGCAAAATAGCGTTGGGAAAGGCATGAACCCCCTTATCCTCCCAGCTATGGGTTAAATAGTACCACTACTGTTCTTCTAGGAGAATGGCTTTGGCATTAAATAACCTACAAAGGTTGATATGCCATTAAACAAAGAAACCAAACCTAACAATCGATATATACGACTAACTGTAAGTCCAGCAGACAGCCACGAATATTTCTATCTTAAACTTTTGTTTAGTGAAAAAACTAATTAACACAGATCGCTATGAAATGATAAAATTCTAATATTAATTATTATATCAATGCAAAAAAACACCCCATTTCTAGCAACTCCTGTATTTTCTGTAAACATTAAGCTGGACATCATAGTAACCTCCCATATGTTTGTGGTTAACCTATACTGTAGGAGGCCCAGTCAGCTGGGGCTGTAGAATAAACCAACTGCATCTCTGCACAGCGGTAAGACTCCTCCAGTGAGTGTCCTGTTATGACACAAAACAATCTGATGGTGAGGCTCTAGCAATACTGGAGCTTTGGGGAATGCAGAATACCCTGTAATTGCCATTGCTCCCAAGTCCACTCTGGCCCAGAGTGGTAGCACCTGATAGGATCCTATGTACAGGTCAAATAGAACTAAACTGTGCGCTTATACTAAATTGAATTATTTGAAATAGAACTGTTTATTTGTATAAAAATACATTTGGCATTATATAACCTACAATGGTTAATATGCCATAAAACCAAACCGAACTGAATCTTATATATTTGATATATATGTATAAAAAGGATTTGGCATTAAATAACCTACAAAGGTTGGTATGCTATAAAACCAAACCAAACCAAATCCTATATATTTAATAGATATATATAAAGAGGATTTGGTATTAAATAACCTCCAATGGTTGATATGCCATAAAACCAAACCAAACCAAATTATACCTATTTGATATATATATATATATATATATATATATATAAAGAAGATGTGGCATTAGATAACCATGAATGATTGATATGCCATAAAACCATACCAAACCAAATTATACATTAGGTTTAGGTCTAACCCAAAATTTTGAGTAAAATATCTTGAGGTCAACTTATACACTGCAGAATGATTAAGACTTGATATAAAATAGAAATAATGTGTTCTTAATAAATAATTGACTTTTCTAATGTTATAAGTTATATTAAACTTTTCATTAATGCAATTTTTCTTTTTTTAAATGACATTTCATAAAAACAAATTTAAAAGATTATGATAATCTATTATTCTAAAATCAATCTATAACATTTACATAAAAAACAAATTTTAAAGATTATGATAATCTACGTAAATGTTATAAATTGATTTTAGAATAATAGATTATCATAATCTTTTAAATTTGTTTTTTATGTAAATGTTAGAGATTGATTTTAGAATAATAAAACAATCAAAATGTTGTGAAAGAATGGACTCTCTCTCTCTCTCTCTCTCTCTCTCTCTACTTTTTTTTATCAGTTGAATAATTTGAATTAAAATAAGAAAATAAAGAGCATCATATTTGAAATATGTATGTAAGAAATGGAATAGAATTTCAGTTTCATTTCAAGATTTGTTTGGACTGCTGATCTTATTCTTTTTTGTTTGTTACCATAATGTTTCAGCCTTTTCATTCTACAGCCTTCCTCAGAGTTACAATCCATATGAAAATAAAAAGTTTATTTCTTTTCTTTTTACCTTAATGTTTCAGCCATTTCATTCTACAGCCTTCCTCAGAGTTACAATCCATATGAAAATAAAAAGTTTATTTCTTTTCTTTTTACCTTAATGTTTCAGCCTTTTCATTCTACAGCCTTCCTCAGAGTTACAATCCATATGAAAATAAAAAGTTTATTTCTTTTCTTTTTACCTTAATGTTTCAGCCTTTTCATTCTACAGCCTTCCTCAGAGTTACAATCCATATGAAAATAAAAAGTTTATTTCTTTTCTTTTTACCTTAATGTTTCAGCCATTTCATTCTACAGCCTTCCTCAGAGTTACAATCCATATGAAAATAAAAAGTTTATTTCTTTTCTTTTTACCTTAATGTTTCAGCCATTTCATTCTACAGCCTTCCTCAGAGTTACAATCCATATGAAAATAAAAAGTTTATTTCTTTTCTTTTTACCTTAATGTTTCAGCCTTTTCATTCTACAGCCTTCCTCAGAGTTACAATCCATATGAAAATAAAAAGTTTATTTCTTTTCTTTTTACCTTAATGTTTCAGCCTTTTCATTCTACAGCCTTCCTCAGAGTTACAATCCGTATGAAAATAAAAAGTTTATTTCTTTTCTTTTTACCTTAATGTTTCAGCCATTTCATTCTACAGCCTTCCTCAGAGTTACAATCCATATGAAAATAAAAAGTTTATTTCTTTTCTTTTTACCTTAATGTTTCAGCCTTTTCATTCTACAGCCTTCCTCAGAGTTACAATCCATATGAAAATAAAAAGTTTATTTCTTTTCTTTTTACCTTAATGTTTCAGCCTTTTCATTCTACAGCCTTCCTCAGAGTTACAATCCGTATGAAAATAAAAAGTTTATTTCTTTTCTTTTTACCTTAATGTTTCAGCCATTTCATTCTACAGCCTTCCTCAGAGTTACAATCCATATGAAAATAAAATGTTTATTTCTTTTGTTTTGGTAAAACAAAAATGTCGTCCATTTTTTTAAAAATAATGCTAAGTATGCCTTGTGTTATTACAACTGAATTTGCTCATTATTTAATTTGTCCATCTCTTTGAAATGGAATATTCTAGTGATGTAGAAAAGTGGTATACACATATGTGTGTGTCTGTGTGTGTGTGCATGTGGATACTGATTATATTTTTTGTATGCAAACAATGCAGTCTTTAATCAAATGTGGCTCATATTCTCAACAATGAGGTTTAGCTGATAATTTCATTGGCTAATCAAGATGCTCTCATGGAATGTGACCAAATGATGTTTATTTTTCAATATAATCTCCTTGTAGTCAACATATGAGGATCATTAAATAAGTTTCCTGACTTTTTTCATTTGGGCACTTTTATTGATAGTACACACATGAAACTCTAGTCCCCTTCAAAGTAATCTCCTCCGACTGCAATGCACTAGCTGTACCATTCCAACAACTTCTGGAAGGCCCCATGGAAGTCCTCTTGTGTGAGCATGTTAATGACCTTCATCATAGCCTCTTTCATCTCCTCAATTTTCTCATAACGACAGCCTCTGAGCTTAGGGAATAACCAACAGTCACAGGGAGCAAGGTCTGGACTATAGGGATGATGAGGAATTGTCTTGATGTCCATCTTGGTCAAATAGTCTGTGACAAGGATGGAGTTGTGGACTGGTGCATTGTCCTGATGGAAATGCCACTGACCCAATTTGACAAGTGCTGGCATCTTCTGACGGAAACTCTTCCTGAACTCCCCTAAAACTTCAACATAGTAACCCTAACCCTAACCCTTTGGCCAATCAACTGTGGTGTATTGACTTCCTTACTCCTTCCATACCTCTCATCATCCCTCACAGATTCCCTGCCTTCCTTGAATCTCTTATGCCACTCAAAAACTGATGCTTGATTCATGCAAGATGCTCCAAAAGCAGTCTGAAGCATTCCATACGTTTCTGTGATGGCATTTTTTCCAAGTTTAAAACAAAATTTTATTGCATATCGTTCTTCTAAAGTGTCCTTATGTCCAGATTGTATTTTTGAAATTCACCAGCTGTGACAATGAGGCGTTAGTAGAGTGTATTCCATTTGCTGCAGTAGCTGTTCATTTGAACCTGAAATCATAAAAATTGGTCCGTAATCTCATAAGATGTATAGCAATAACATACTGAATTTTCAAGAGTCTTCGACAATTTTAAATGCCTGTACAAAAAAAAGTCTGGAAACTTATTGATGGGACCACATATTTCTTCCATCAGTGTTGCAGTACTTGGATCCCATTAGTAAAAAAAACGCCATGAACAACAGATATGACATCATGTGAACACTTTTCAGATGGCATTTTTTAATGAATGGATTTCAAAATAAGAATTGTATCAACATTTATTTGTAAGTTTTACAAAGGTCATTCAATAAAGTTTTACAAGGGTCATTTAATAAAGTGAACTTTTCCTAAGGAGTTGGCAGTAGGAAGCACTGTTTTTAAATTATACAGACAGTCTTCTGGGACATGAAAGGACCCACATAATTGATTTACTTGAAAAAAGGTCCTTTCATGTCTCAGAAGTCAGCATAATTTTTTTACTAAATGTTGTACCCGGAAACTTTTCTTTACTGGAGAGTCAGTGTGTTTCCACTCCATAGACTGTCTTTTCTACTCAGGCTCATCATGACAAATCCATGTTTAACTCATTTGTAAACATTTTTTTGATTAAAACATACTTATCTGTACACATTACACATTTCTCTGTAAATTTCACATGGTTTGCACTTCTCAGCCACTAAAAATTTGCTGATAGATCTCTGTTCAATCCTGGAGTACTTTGTTTGATTTGCCACCATTTTGAATAGCCTCAAAACAAACATTTTTGTGAGATTTAAATGATTATTTCTATAAAATATTCTAAACAATGCAGAGTTTACATTTCTGGAAAAACATCTGAAAAAAAAATCTATTTTGCTTTTTTCAAAAAACTTCCTCTATTTATTTACTAACCTTCAGATTTTAATCATTTTTTAAAATAAAATACTATATATATATATATATATAAAATGCTTTGTCAAACTATTCTTAAGTTTTCTTATCCTTCTAGTCCAGAGCTTCTCAAACTTTTTACTTGATGCCCTCCTTGTAACAATATTTAATTTCTGTTCAACTCCAAATAAATTAATTGAATATTAAATTACAAAGTATTTACCAGTGTTTGATGCAATTTACATGAAGAAAATAAACAGCAAACTATAAATGAAATGCATATTTTAATTCTTGAATTATTTTTTAATGGAAAAGATGGATTTGTTTGAGCCACAAATCACCATATTCTATGTTGAAAGTGCTTCTGTTTACTTGGTAAATAATGGGAAAGATGGATTTGGTGGGCAGATCAAGAATGATAATTTGCAGTCTTTTATGGTTGAGCCACAAATCACCATATTCTATGTTAAAAAAGGCTTCTGTTTACTTGGTAAAAATGGAAAAGATCAGTCTGGTAAGCAGATCAGGAATAATTTGCATGCTTTTAAGTTTGAGCCACACATCACCATGTTCTATGTTAAAAGTGCTTCCCTTTACTTGGTAAATAAGACACATGACTAAATCCAGATTTCACATGCCCAGTCTGCTGGTGCTGTAGAATACACCGATTGCTCCTCTGGAAAATGGAAACCACCCACGAGTGTCTTGGATATGACACTAAACAATCTGATGGTGAGGTTCCAGTAATGCTGGAGTTTTGGGGAATGCAGAATACCCCTTCATTGTCATAGCTCTCTGGTCAATTCAATCCCAGAGTGTAAGTACCTGATAGGGTCCTATCTATGGGTCAAATAGAACTGAACTGTGTACCTATGCTAAACTGAATTGTTTGAAATAGAACTGTTTTTACATTTAACTGAACTGTTTTGACATCTAACTGTTAGTAAACAAAAATTATACTTATACTAAGTTAATTGTTTAAAATTTAATTCAGCGTTAAATGACCTGAAAAGGGTTGATATGCCATAAAACAAAACAACCAACCAACTAATCAGATTCCACCATATAAAAACTTGCACTGGTTAGTAAAATTTTGCTAAAGTTTTTGTTCATCCAGTAATATCAAATTCCTTTAAATGTGTACATAAACTTAACCTTAAGATCGAAAGTCATTTCAATAAATTCTTCTTTAAGGAATGTCACTAAATTTCCACTTTCCACTTCGACACCAATTGTTTGTTTAAATGACATGTTTTAAACAGGTCATATTTGAATGACACATCCCACCAAGTCAGGCATTATGTAAGGTGGACAATATCTGATATGATCCAGTGATTTTTGTGTTCACTTGTAATAAAGGGATTTGTAAATATAAACTAGTAAATTCAACCCCTGTAGATTCCTATGCTTTTATTCACCCTGCGTAGATTTTATTTACCCCAAAGGATTTATATGAAAACTTTGAGAAACTCTAGAGTATAGGCTTTTAGTAAACCCATTAGCAAAGTTCAGACTTGGAATTAATTTGTTCACAGTTGATCTTTCAGTTTAAATCATGGTTCAATTTGCCACAAGAAAAAAGTATTAGAAAAATATTTACGAGTTCCTCTCTCTCTCTCAGAACTATTGCTTTCTTTCACGGTTTTTTCTCTACCTTCCATAAATGTTTACTGTGAGATAATTTGTACAATTCATTTCATTTTATAAACCAATTTCCAAGAAAGTAATAACACAACAGATGTCGAAAATATCCAACAATTATTGTCAAAATAAGATTTCTTTTTGATTCCAGTTACAAATATGCTATCATTAAAATCACCTGGTAATTCTAGACAAATTCCCTTTTAAAGTTGTACACCCCCTGCTCGATGGAAAGAAAAAACTTTAATCTCCAAACAATCAACAAAGATTTTTTTGGCTCATTTGGGACTTTAGAATGAATCATTTGTATCTAGCTGTTGTGGCTCTGATATTGAGTAGCCATGACAGGAAGCTTAAATTATGCTGACCGGATCCCCTGCAGAGAAATAAAACCTTCTCCTTCTCCCCATCCCCCCAAAAAAGAGCTGTCTTGGGTATGACACTAAACTGCATCTGATGGTGAGGTTCAAGTTCTGGAGATCTCAGTAGTGTAGAGTACTTCTTCATTGCCATTACACTCTGGTTCACCTTGACCCAGAGTGGTCGTATCTGTTAATCATCCCATCTATGGATCATATGAAACTTAATAATCATCTACTATTTGTAAAAGCATTTTAACTGTATGAAAGCAAATGAATTCTGGCTCATTTAAAAATGTTACCTGTGACACTATATATGGGCTTAGCTTTACATGAGAGCAAGTTTGTATGTGGTTGTGGGTTAGCCATGGATATGCACATGTGTATGTGTGTTCATACAGAGGTCTGGAAATAGGAATGTTCAAGATGCAGTCGGTGTATTCTCCAGACTACTATGATGTGGTGGTTAATGTACTCGACTGCAACATCATAGTAAGTGAGTTCGAACTCCAGTCACACTATTACATTCACTTTATGACTAATACCCTTGAGAATTGTATAAACTCCCTTATCCCCCCAGCTATGGGTTAAATAATACCTCTACTACTCTTCTACAAAGCTTTGGCATTAGATAACCCATGAAAGGTTGATATTCCATTAAACAAAGAAACCATAACTGAAACCATTACACCACTCAAGTCACTCAGAAAATAAAGAGAGTTAATTTCTTTTTTACCATATATATATATATATATATATATATATATTTCCAAAATGGGCATTCAAGTAGTTAGAGATTTCGGTTTCGGTTTCTTTGTTTAATGGCATATCAACCTTTGTAGGTTATTTAATGCCAAAGCCATTTTCCTTGAAGAACAGTAGTAGTGCTATTTAACCCATAGCTGGAAGGATAAGGGGGTTCATACCTTTCCCAAGGGTATTTGTCCAAAAGTGAATGTAATAGTGTGACTGGAGTACGAACTCGCTCACTACGATTTCGCAGTCCATCACTTTAACCATTACACCACGAGGGCACCCCAAGTAGTTAGAGCCTTATCTTTGTATCTGTGACATTTGAATTGGATTCAACGCAAGTCCTTAGTTTATCATCCTCAATGCTTAACAGCCATTATTGATTAGATGTGTCTTTAGCCCTTAACAACCCAAGCTGCGTGAATTGTTTCACTATCTAGAAATATATATGATGAGATTGGTTGAATTTCAGTCAGGGAATCTCTGTTTCTATATCACTATTTTCTATAAAATGTTGTTATCAATTATTTAACCGCATTTGAAATAACAGATTACAACAATTTACTTTTTCAGCTAGAAGCCTGGTGAGTGGGAGTTAAGGGGTTCAGGTTTTTAAGGATTAAGTGACTCATTTCCAATTAAAAACCTTCTGAAATATTTTTGAGAAGAACAGTCACTAACTTCAACTTCTGATTTTGTTCCAAGTTTAAATTTATACAGACAAGCTCAGAAACATTTCAAAGAAATTTGCAATTAATTTGTGCAACTTTTATGTATTTTGTATCTGATGATAGTAAAAATATTTTTTATCTTTTTTTTTTTCGTAATAATTCATTATGTGAGATGGAAAGAAAATAAACCAAATTCAGTTTGCCCAGTCAGCTGGGGCTGTAGAATACACCGACTGCTTCTCTGCAGAGGGATAAGACCCCCCCCCCCGCAACGAGTGTCCTAGATATGACACTAAACAATCTGATGGTGAGGTTACAGCAATGCTGGAGCTTTGGGGAGTGCGGAGTACCCCTTCATTGCCATCACTCCCAGGTCCACTCTGGCCCAGAGTGGTAGCATCTGATAAGGGTCCTATCTATGGGTTAAATAGAACTAAACCGTGCCTCTTTCACTATACTGATTTTTGCATTTAAACTGCGTATTTATGCTAAACTGAATTGTTTAAAATAGAACTGTTTTGACATTGGAACTGCGTACTAGTGCTGAACTGAATTGCTTAAAATAGAACTGTTTTGACATCTAAACTGTGTACTTATGCTAAACTGAATTGTCTGAAATAAAACTGCTAGACATTTAACTCTGTGTATTGCCCAGTCGGCTGAGGCTGCAGAATACACTGACTGCACCTCTGCAGAGGGGTAAGACCCCCCCCCCAACGAGTGTCCTGGATATGACACTAAACAATCTGATGGTTAGGTTCCAGCAGTGCTGGAGCTTTGGGGAATGCAGAGTACCCCTTCATTGCCATTGCTCCCAGGTCTACTCTGGCCCGGAGTGGTAGCACCTGATAGGGCCCTATCTATGGGTTAAATAGAACTAACAGCATACTTATGCTAAAATGAATTGTTTGAGTAAACTGAATAGCTTGAAATAGAAATGTTTTTGACAATTAAACCGTACTTACATTTAAACTGCATGCTTATGCTTAACTGAATTATTTCAAATAGAACTGTTTTTCAACATTAAAACTGTATTTACACTTAACTGAATTGTTACATATAACTGCTTGAATAGTTTGAAATGGAAATGTTTTTGACAATTAAACTGTGTACTTATGCTAAACTGAATTGTTTTAAATAGAACAGATTATTTACATAAAAATGGATTTGGTGTTAAATAACCTACAAAGGTTGATATGCCATAAAACCCAACAAACCAAACCAAACCAAACCAAATTCAGTTTTTATATTTACAATACCAGATTCATTATCATGAATTTTTAAAATATTTTGGGTTTTCACACAGTTCACACCCTATAATGAATTTTTAGAATTTTATTTTGAGAATTAAAGCAATTACTTAATCGAATTAATTAGGCCACAATAAACTCTTTTTTTAAGTAGAGGAATTATATTGTGAATTGAATTACCATGACCAGAAAATCCTGCAAACACCTACACAGGACATACAGAAACACTGGACAGCTGTTTCAACCTTATTACATGGATGTAACTTACAAGACACATTCAGGTTAATTGGCTGCACAATTACCATGATTAGTTAATTTAGTGTCACTTGTATGCAATATGGAGTGATGGCTCAGTTGTAGAGTTTTGGCTCAACAATCTGTGGTTGCTGGTTTGATCTCCAGTGGTGGAGATCAGGGTATACACTGCTGATGAGACCTAATAAGGTTGAAACAGCTTGTCCAGTGTTTCCGTATGTCGTGCGTAGGTGTTCACCCAGTTTTCTGGTCATGGTAATTCAATTCACAATATAATTCCTCTACTTAAAAAAAGAAAATGCACATCTATATCCTTGACCTTGAGGTCATAATAATTACGTAAATGCGTATTTCCAATCCTCTTGGGAAGACGTGGCCCTGGAGGTGACCGTGTCCTCTGTAAAGAGTACAGATGTAACTTACAAGACACATTCAGGTTAATTGGCTGCGCAATTACTATGACTTGTTCATTTAGAGTCACTTGTGTGCAATATGGTCCAGTTGTAGAGTTTTGGCTCAGCAATCTGTGGTTGCTGGTTCTATCTCCAGTGGTAGAGATCATGGTATACACTGCTGATGAGAATTAATAAGGTGAAAAAAGCTGTCCATTGTTTCTGTATGTTGTGCGTAGGTGATTGCCGGATATTCTGGTCATGGTAATTTAATTCATAAAATAAACTCTTTTATCAATTAAAAATTGTCTTTTTCTTTTAATGCAATTACATGTATCTAATATCTATGAATTTCTAAAATACTGCAAATGACTGGTTAAATCAATTTGAACCAATTTTTGTGATGAATTAAAGTTGTATAAAAAGATGTCATATACCAAAATTACAAAAAATAAAATTTCCATCTAATGCAAAGTTAACAAAGAGTTGTTTGTTTGTTTTTTAATAGCTTCAGAATATTTTTCTAATTCCAGAATAAATAAAATAATATCCTGCCTCTTTCCAATTTAGTTAAATTTAAAAGACACACAGTCATGGAATTCATTCCTTATTTTGAATTGTTCTTGATATTTTTTTCGAGTTCCCTTTTTAGTTTATTTAATTCTCTGAACTTTTAAATTTCTTTTTCAACAATCGGTTTCTTTGCTTCTCTTACAAATGATAGTCAGCTTTCTTTCTTGCCTTCTATGGCCTTGTAATCAGCTAAGATAACAAGTAGGATATTTCACTGGATTTCAGTCATTATGGATAGTTTGTATTATTTTCAAGAGTAATGTCCTATTTTTTATTTTTATTTTTTGTCTCACTTGGCTGTTGCTTGTGTGTATGTGTGTGTGTGTGTGTGTGTGTGTGTGTGTGTGTGTGTGTGTGTGTGATAATCTTATGTTATTAGCATCATGTGAGTTGGCACACCCCAGTCCTCAAGTCAACCAGGCAGTCAGCAGTGGCTTTGCCATATCAACTGGTAACACAATCTCAAGTGATGTTGTTTTGTACATGGCTGTCTCTCTGTGTTGACGTCACCATCTCTGGGTGAATGACAAACAGAAGTGGCAGCTGAATGAAGTGTGAAAGTAGAGACGACAGAGAAAAGAAAGAAAAAAAAAGAGGGTCAAGAAAAATGAAAATGGGAATAAAAAGTTGAGAAAGAAACTAAAAGGACACGAGAAAGGCAGAGTTGTGGATAAAAAAAAGGAAAAACAGAAGTCAAAATCTAGAGTTGAGAAAAACTTGAGTAGAGGTAGGATAGATAAAAAGATCAAAGTTATAAGACAATGAAAGAATAAAAGGGAAAGGAAAGAGAGAAAGAGAGGAAAGAGAAAGGGAAGAAAGAAAAGACAAAGGAAAGAGAGAAAAAGAAAGGAAAGAGAAAAGAGAGAAAGAGAGAGAGAGAAAGATAAATGATGAAAGAGAAAGGAATGAGGAAAGGAGGAAGGAAAAAGAGAAAAAAGAGAAAAGGGGGAAGGAAGAAAGAGAAAGGAGGAAGGAAAAAGAGAAAAAAAGAGAAAAAGGGGAAGGAAGAAAGAGAAAGGAGGAAGGAAAAAGAGAAAAAAGAGAAAAAGGGGAAGGAAGAAAGAGAAAGGAAGAAGGAAAAAGAGAAAAAAGAGAAAAAGAGGAAGGAAGAAAGAGAAAGGAAGAAGGAAAAAGAGAAAAAGGGGAAGGAAGAAAGAGAAAGGAAGAAGAGAAAAAAGAGAAAAAGGGGAAGGAAGAAAGAGAAAGGAAGAAGGAAAAAGAGAAAAAAGAGAAAAAGGGGGAAGGAAGAAAGAGAAAGGAAGAAGGAAAAAGAGAAAAAAAGAGAAAAAGGGGAAGGTAGAAAGAGAAAGGAGGATAGAGAAAAGTAAATAAGCGAAAGGTGAGTTTAGAAGAAGAAATTAAAAAAAACAGAACTTTGATTTGTGAATAATAATAATAAGAAGAAAAAGAATTCCTTTTTGTAAATTTGTTTTACTTATTATATGACATTGAATAAAAGAATGAAAGATCAACAAATTAATTCAATTTTCTCATCCTGAAAAAACAAGACCCAATTGACTATTTTATTTGTTTCTCTTTAATCTGTAAACAGAAAAACAGAAACTGATACTGAACATTTAAATATAGGATCACTTTGTAAAAAAGGAAGAAAAAAATTCAGTAGGAGAGAAAAATGAAATCATGTTTTGCAAAATGATGACCTTAAACTGTATAATACATTCTTGAGATACAATAGCTGTGCATCTAGAGGCATCAGTACAGGCCTGGGTTGTGTTGTATAGATAACTAGCAGTTACCTATGCTGCAGATCTCCCCTCTTCACAACTGATGTTGTCCAAAGGAGGGTCAATGTGAACACAATGTTGGACTACCTTAGAAACTCTACTTCCAGGTTTTACCATTCCACCAAAACAAGTTATACTCTTAAGCTGATTGAGTTTTGGTTTAGGTGGTTTTTATGGCATATCAACCCTTGTAGGTTATTTGATGTCAAATCCTCTTTATATATATATATATATATATATATATATATATATATATATATATATATATAAAATATATAAGATTTGGTTTGGTTGGGTTTTATATCATCAATCATTGTAGGTTATTTAATGACAAATCCTCTTTATACATATAAATTAGATATATAGGATTTTGTTTAGTTTGGTTTGGTTTTATAGCATATTGACCTTTGTTGGTTATTTAATGCCAAATCATTTTTATACATATATATCAAATAAACGATTTCTAAACACATTTTATAGATAACATTTTTAAACAAACCTGAGCTCATTTTTTTTTCATACACTTAAATGGTTTCACTTATTTTTATCTAATATGAATAATTCTATTTATTATTAATCATTTGTTTGCACACAGTTAAATGTTTTCAAGTATTGCTATGTATCACAAACAATTCAATTAAATATCAATCATTTCTTTACCCATAGTTAAATGATAAACAGTTCTATTTCAAACAATTCAGTTAAGCTTTAGTCATTTGCTTGCACTCACTCTAAATGTCTAAGTACATAGTTTAAATGTCAAACAGTTCTATTTGATACATAGATAGGACCCAATCAGGTACAACCACGCAGGCCTAAAACTGACCAGGGAGCAACGGCATTGAAGGGGTACTCTGCAATCCCCAAAGCTTCAGTATTACTGGAGCCTCACCATCAGATTGTCTAGTGTAATATCTAGGACACTCATTGGGGGAGTCTTACCCCTCTGCAGAGAAGCAGTCAGTGTATTCTGCCGCCCGAGCCAACTAGGCCAGATTTGGATTGGTTGGGTTTTATGGCATATCAACCATTGTAGGTTTTTTAATGCCAAATCTTCTTTATATATATATATATATATATTAAATATATAAGATTTGGTTTAGGTTTGATTTTATGGCATATCAACTATTGTTGGTTATTTAATGCCAAATTCTCTTTATATATATATATATATATATACACACACACACACACACACACACACACACATATATATATATATATATATATATATATATATATATATATATATATATATGATTTGTAAACTCATTTTCTTGATAAAATTTTTAAATGGACCTGTGTTCATTTTTTTTTTTTTGGCTCACAGTTATATGGTTCCAAGTATTTCTGTTTAATATTAATTTTTTTGTTTGCACACTGTTAAAGGGTTTCAACTATTGCTATATAACAGTCATAATTTATCATCAATCATTTGTTTGCACTCAGTTTGTAATTGATTTCATTTTTAAATGAGTTGGAACTAACTTTTTTGCCCACTAGTATTGCTATTGTTTCTACATTGTTAAATGGTTTTAATTATTGCTAAATAAGACTTATAATTCCATTGAATATCATTTGTTTGCAGACACTGAAGTGGTTACAAGTAATGCTTTTTAACGCTTATTATTCTATTGGACTGGGACATTGGCCTAATGAGTAGAGTATTCCTCAGTGGTCCAGGAGAGTGGGATTCAATCCAAGGTCGAGTCATACCAAAGACTCAAAATAATGGTACTTGATGCCACCTTGCTTAGCACTCAGAATTATAAGGTAAGGACCAAGGATAAAATGGAGCAATGCAGGGAAAGGAGTTGCATCCTCCTCTACACCTTGGTGTAGAAGCTATTGAAAAGGGAGCCTTTGGGTCACACTTGACTAAGGTCGCCAACTTTACTAATTCTATTGAACATTACTCATTTGTTGGCATACAGTCAAATGGTCCCAAGTATTGCTATTTATCACTAACAATTCAGTTAAATATCAGTTATTTGTTTACACATAGTTAAATGATCAAACAGTTCTATTTCAAGCATTTCAGTTAAGCATTAGTCATTTGTTTGCATACAGTTTAAATGTGAAGCAGTTCTATTTGACCCATAGATAGGACCCTATCAGATGCAACCACTCCCGGACAGAGTGGACCTGGGAGCGATGACAAGAAAGGGGTACTTTGTACTGGGTGACCCAAAAAAGAACAGAACCCATAAATTTTTTTTATTCTTCTACAAAAATAAAGCAAAATAATTCTAATTTTGTACACTCAAACTTTTGGACATGTTGGTGAATACTATGGTCCCAATTTTTCATGCACAGAATCTACTTCATATCCTGAAAAAAAAAAAGGCTAGAATTGAATTTATGAATTTCAGTCAAAAATATATGGGTTTTTTTTTTTTTTGCGGGGGTCACCCTGTATTTCCAAAAGCACCAGCATTACTGGACCCTCACCATCAGATTGTTTAGTGCCATATCCAGGACACTCGTTAAGGGAGGGGTCTTACCTCTCTGCAGAGATGCAGTCTGTGTATTCTATAGCCCCAGCCAACTGGGCTGGCTGGTAGAAGGATTTGGAAATCTCTTAGACCAGTTGCTTTTACTATGATATAGAACTCAATCAATCTTTCTCTTTATCTATAATTAGTGAAAAAGAGATGGATTCATGCCTTTGCTAAAAGTATTTGTACAAAGTTAATGCATATATACAGTAAAAAGTAAAGTTGGCAACTGTAGTCCAAGGAGACCAGAAGGCTTCCTTTTCAATAGCTACTACACCAAGGTGTAGGGGGGGGTGCTACTCCTTTCCCTTATACGTACCTTATATTGTTGAGTGTTAAGGAAAGAGGTATCCAGAACCATTTTTAAAGTCTTCGGTATGACTCAACATGGGATTGAGCCTAGGTCTCCCGGACCATTGGCGAACACTCAACCCACTAGACCAATGAGCCGGTTACACCTAATAATAAGTTGGCAACCGTAGTCGAGGGCGACTTGAAGGCTCTCTTTTCAGTAGCTACTACACCAAGGTGTAGGGGAGGGCGCTACTCCTTTCCCTGGATTTCTCCACTTTATCCTTGATATGTACCTTATATTGTTGAGTGTTAAGCAAGGAGGTATCAAGAACCATTTTTAAAGTCTTTGGTATGACTCGACCTGGAATTGAGCCTAGGTCTCCCGGACCATTGGCAAACACTCTACCCTCTTGGCCAATGAGTTGGTATATATACAGTATTACCCCAAAATAAGTATATCCAGATAACTTTTTTTTTAAATTAATTTTCTTTTCAGCTAAAATATTTGAATTTTATTATTTCTAATAGAACAAAAAAGATATTATTTAGTTATTTATTACCAAACTTTATGACATTGAGACTTTTTTTATCAAAACTATGAATATATCCCAAAATAAGTATCATCATCATCATCATCAAGTCGTGCTGCCAGCACGGATATCCCTGACCCTCTCTCGCCATTTCTCCCTATCATTCATCGCCTCCGGCAGGTCTTCAGAGTTACATCCTGTGTCCTCACATAGTTGCTGTATGTAAGTTCGAGCTGGTCGTCCTGCTTTTGCACAGCCATATGTGGGGGTCCATAGGAGTACATCACTTATGAGCTCATCCTTGCTTCTCCAACAGTGTCCCGCGTGTCTGGTTCATCTAACTTGTATAGTTTTCGTGATGGGGGGCAAGTGTCCGTATAGTTGGTGTCTCGTGGGGTGTTCTCGCCTGGACTTGTTCAATACTGCTCTCAACATTCTTGTGTAATTTCCGTCTAGTTTCTTCTCCAGCCGTTTAGTTAGTGTCCATGTAGTGCATCCATATAGCAGTATCGATACAACCGCTGCTTGGAAGAAACTGCGTTTCATTTTATCGGTTAGGTCTGATTTCCGTATGATCGAGAGCCTATCGATAGCCGTCTATGCCTTCGTCAGTCGTATGCAAAATTCTATATAGTAACTGTATTTTCAGACCAAACTTTATTTATTTCTGAATTTAATTGTCATTAAGTGTGTGTGTGTGTTTGTGTGTGTGTGTGTGTGTGTGTGCACAATTACTGGTCCTGAAAACTGTACTTACAACAGAATAATGAGAAATCCAATGGTTATGCTAGTACAAATTATTATTTAACTAACCATAGTAAATACAAGGGTCAGCTGAAAAGTTCATAAGCTGACCAAGATACTCTCTTGAAATGTTATCCAATGATGTGTATATGAGGGTCAACTGAAAAGTTCATAGGCTGACTAAGATACTTTCATGGAAGATAACCAAATGAGGTTTATTTTTCAACATAGTCTTCTTCGTGGCAGCCCACGTACTTCTTCTATTGTTGTTGCAATACTTGCACCCCATTGATAAAAAAGTCATCTAAAGCAAACGTGACATTATCATATGAACTTTTCAGCCAATGAACTTTTCAGCCCAGTCAAGTATAAGTAAATATGTTATTTGATTTATTTTTTAAAATAAGTCCTCCCATAATTCAAATATATCTATAAATTTTTTAATGTAGACAATATAACTTAATCTTTAGAAATATGTTTGACAATTAAAATGTATACTCATTTTAAACTGAATTGTTTGAAATAGAACAGATTATTTACATAAAAATAGATTTGGTGTTAAATAGCCTACAAAGGTTGATATGCCGTAAAAACTCAACCAACCAACCAACCAACCAATAATGGACAACCATTGAATAGCACCAAGACAAGTAAACTGCAGATTCATATGGAAATAATCTTGTCATTTATGATGCATGTGATGGTAGTATCAATATAATTACCTTGAAGTTGTTTAAGCGACACACACACGCGCACACACACGCACACACACACACACGCACACACACACACACACGCACACACACACACACGCACGCACACACACACACACACACACACAACAACACCACCACCAACAACAACAACAGCAAAATTTATGATTTGCAGCTTTTTCACAAGTTATTTGTTCAGTTTTCCACTCAAGAGTTCATGCATATATCTATACTCAAAATATAAACAACTTCCTTGCATGAACCATTGATATTAATATATTTACAAGGTTTCTTTCCCAAAAAGCAGCTGTTCCATATCCACAATTAATGCCATGTGCAAAATAGACATATAATGTTTGTAACGATAGAACACATAAATTCAAAATTCGAAAACACGCAACGACTTCTTGTTCAGGTACAAAACCTTTTTATTAACTTTGAGTTAAAGGTTTCGACATAAGGAGGAGAGATACAATCTTCTATGCTGTCTTATTCATTTGGCCCCCATCTCAAGCAGCCCCCATAGGGCGCAAGTTTGCCTCGCGTCTGCGAGCTCCAAAAGTCAATCCAAAAGTCAATTTGGTGTCTAAATTTCAACTCCCTAACTTTCTTCAAATCTCCCCAAACCTCTGCGTGCTTCCAGTGCATGACGTCACTCGCACTCCATCACCTGTTTTGTCTCAGACTATTGTGACATCTCTGAGAGACACCTTCGTCCGCCCACGCGTGCCCGCATTAACACCTGCATCAATGTTTGCACCTAACTAACCCATGTGCAGAGCCGAAAGGTTCTCAGCCTAACTAAACCCAAAGGCATGAACCGAAATCCCTCAGCCATTACATTATACAGCGTCTTGGATATGATGCTAGACTGCATCTGTTAGTGAAGCACCAGATCTGGAGATATGGGAAATGTGGAGTACCCTATTATTGCAATTACTCCAAAGCCCACTCTGACCCAGAGTGGCTGTACCTGTCAAGGTTCCATCTACGGGTCAAATAGATCTGTTTAAAAATTATTTGTATTTGATAGGACAGTATGCAAAAAAACTCTTAAGAAACAACTACACAAAAAATATAAGTATGAATCAACAATGAATGCTATTCCCTCACCTCTAAGCATAAAATAACCTTAGACAAGTTGAGATGTCATTAAAATCAATTAATCAATTATCAACAAGCTTTATTGTTTTTCATTAAGTCTTTTATACTATTCCATTTAGTAGATTTGCATGTTATATATTTGCATTTTTTACATTCATGCAAATATCTTCATAAGTAAAAAATTCCATTTATGTGCAATTAGGGAAAGATAACTCTTGCAACACTTGGCTCTTCATATTTTTCTTTGTTGCTACATTGAAATGTTTGCAAAAATCCATTAATTTGTAATCCTTAATATAATCATTCCTGTTGATTCTTTCCGTTATCTTAACAATTATTCATACAGATAACTAAAGGTACAATTCATAAAAAAAGTTTGGAAAAATCACTACAGCCTGTTCAGAATAAAAAATCTTCTTTTCCTCATTCTGGTTCAATAGCTTGTAACCTGGTTTGTGAATATGGCTTTAGAATCTGGGAATAACCAAAATGGTTTTAATCCTGAGATATGAAAAAAATGAATTAAAATCATTTAAAAAAAATACCAGGTCAGGCTTATCTCGTAAAAACAATGAGTGGGCCACCAAAGTTTTTCACAATGGTTGTCTAACTTCGTGAAACACAACTTTTATGGCATATCAACCATTGTAGGTTATTCAATGCCAAATCCTCTTTATACATATATATTAAATATATAGGATTTGGTTTAGTTGGGTTTTATATATCAGTCATTGTAGGTTATTTAATAACAAATCTTTTTTATCCATATATGTATAATATATAGGATTTGGTTTGGTTGGGTTTTATGGCATATCAACCATTGTAGGTTATTTTATGCCAAATCTTCTTGGTACATATAGATAAAATTTATGTATATACGATTTGTAAACACATTTCCTAAATGAGCCTGAGCTCTTTTTTGCACACAGTTAAATAGTTTCAAGTATTGCTATATAACAGTCACAATTTAACATCAGTCATTTGTTTGCATACAGTTTGTTCTATTTGACCCATAAATAGGACCTTATCAAGTGCTACCACTCCAGGTTAGTATGGACCTGGGAGCAATAGCAATGAAAGTGTACTCCACATTCCCCAAATTTCCAAAGCTGGAGCCTCACTATCAGAGAGTTTAATATCTTATCAAGGACACTTGCTGGTGGGAGGAGGGGCGGTCTTATCCCTCTGCAGAGATGCAGTCGATGTATTCTACAGCTCCTGTCAACTGTGTTTGATGTACAACTTGATCAAGTCAAACATGTTAGAAACTTCTTCAGACTTTTCCTTATTACAGACAGCACCAATCACATATGTGTGTATACTGACTCATAAACTATTTTTTTTCCTTTTCTTTAGCATGAAATTAAAACCAACTACTGACAACATTACAGAAATAATGTTAATCAATGAATAAGGGTTGGATTGGTTTGGTTTGGTTTGGTTTGGTTTTATGGCATATCAGCCTTTGTAGGTTATTTAACGCCAAAGCCATTTTATGTAAATGATCAGTTCTATTTCAAACAATTCAGTTTAGCATGAGTACGCAGTTTAAATATAAGTACAGTTTAATTCAGAAAAACATTTCTATGTCAAGCTATTCAGTTTAGTCAAGCAGTTCTAATTCAGATAATTCAGTTTAGTATAAGTAAGGATTTTGTTTACACACACTTAAAGGTCAAAACAGTTCTATATTAAACAAATCAGATTAGTGTAAGTACAGTTTCAATGTCAAAAAACAGTTCTATTTCAAACAATTCATTTTAGCATAAGTATGCCGTTAGTTCTATTCAACCCATAGATAGGGCCCTATCAGGTGCTGCCATGCCGGGCCAGAGTGGACCTGAGAGCAATGGCAATGAAGGGGTGCTCCACATTCCCCAAAGCTCCACCATCACTGGAACCTCACCATCAGATTGTTTAGTGTCATATCCAGGACACTCATTGATGGGGTCTTACCCCTCTGCAGAGAAGCAGTCGGTGTATTCTACAGCCCCAGCCAACTGGGCAAATGAGGGTCGGATGAAAAGTTCATAGGCTGACCAAGATACTCTCATGGAATGTGACCAAAAAAGGTTTATTTTTCAACATAGTTCCCATTGCAGTCCACACACTTCTTCTATTGGTGTTGCAGTACTTGGATCCTATTGGTTCAAAAAGTCATCAACAGCAGATATGACTTCATCATATGAACTTTTCAACCTATTAACTTTTTGGCCCATCCTCATAGTTTGTTGGGGGTAGAGAAAAAATGATAAAATAATATGTGAAATAAAATTTTAAAAAATAGAAAGTAAAAGATAAAATTTTTTCCATTCATGCACAGGATTTTGGTCACCTGACCCCTCCGATCAAGAGCCGTGCTCTCCTTTCGTTTTTCTGGTCTTTCTTTTTGCCACCAGCCTTGCTTGAGGAAAGACACCTTTCTCAGCATCTCCTAGAATCTGGAGATATCAAAGTAGCACACAAGCACTCCAACCCACTGATACAATGATTTGGCCAGGTGCTTACTCTAAATTATTCTAAATCTTCATACAAAGGAACTGAATATCAAATATTGTGAGGACTTTATTCCAAGGAATAGAAAATTAAACCAGTACTTGAAAGTCAAATCCTTCAGAAGGGAATGGTCATTTTTTGTGAATGGTATCAAACTCTTCAGAATGGAGGTTTGTGGAGGTCACCCTTATCTTAAAGCAGAAGTAGCACCCTCATGTTTGCTAAAGGGGTGGCGACCTTAGTCGAGAGTGACCAGAAGGCTCCCTTTTCAATAGCTATAACACCGAGGTAGAGGGGAGGGCGTTACTCCTTTCCCTGGATTGCTCCACTTTACCCTTGATACGTAGCTTATATTGCTGAGTGTTAAGCAAGGAGGTATCAAGTACCATTTTTAAAGTCTTTGGTATGACACGACCTGGGATTGAACCCCTGGCAACCGAACCATTTGCGAACACAGTACTCCTTAGACCAATGGCCCGGTAAATTTTGGTACTTCACTTATATAAGCAGCATTATATCCTCTAATAACAAACTGTATAGAAAGATAGAGATAATCATATCATATTTACCCAACCCCTCTGCTCGGGCAGGATACGACACAAGGTCATTTTTTAAGCGGAGTTTAACAGGTTTTGAATTCAGAGTTTTCCTTCTAGACTAGTTGCCTCACCAAGGCTGAAGAACCCAGTCTGCCCTACTATTTACCCATAGCTGGAGGGAGAATAATTGGATTCATACCTTTCCCAAGGGTATTAGTGCTATGTTAAATGTAATCAGTCTCGTCCAGGATTTGAACTTGTGTCGCCGTGTTCATTTTCTACGACGATAACCATTACACCACGGGCAGATAGATAGATAGAGATAATAGATTGCTAAAGAAGAACTTAGATGACACAAATGTATCTAGAGAAATATGATCATCAGGTTCATTGACTGAATGATTGATTGATTTTAATGGCATATCAACATGTCTTGGGTTATTTTAAGAGCTAGAGGTTTAGAAAACATATTTGTACATTTATATTTTTATTTTTTTTTTACAGTTGTTTCTTAAGAGTTTTTTTTTTAGCATACAGTCCCATCAAATAGGAAAATTTTTTAACAGATCTATTTAACCTGTAGTGGGCACTTGAACAGGTGCTACCGCTCAAGGTCAGAATGGACCTGAAAAAAATGACAATGAAAGGATATTCTACACTTACCAGATCTCTAGAGCTTGCACCTCATCATCAGATGCAATTTTATTGTCTTATGCAGAATAACCCTTTTTATGGGGACAAGGGGCATCTTAACCCTTTTCAGGGAATACAGACAACAGATTCTAAGCCTCACCAATAGGGTGGCAAATCAAAATTAAAAGACCCAAAATATTGGATGCAGTTAAGTGTCATACCAATGACACTACATTTTGGAGGGATAAGAGTGGGGGAGGGGTCTTATCCCATTTCAGGGGATACAGTCAGCAGATTCTAAACCTCACCAACACAACAAAAGAATGTCAGGAAAGATACATAAAGAAATCTACAAAGCCAATGTGTCATTCATCTTTTTACATCAAGCTAAATTCAAAACCACATACCAACATCCTCTTTGCCAACTTAAACAGCTTAATGAGTGTTTCCTCTATTTTCAATTGGCTCTTCTTTTGTTTGGTTTTATTTGTTTAATAACATATCATCTTTTTATGGCTTATTTAAAAGGGAAATTTGATTTATTTCAAGAGTTTGATTACATTCTATTTTCAAAGTTCCACAGTATTTTCTGGTTTGGTTTGATTTCATAGCATATCAACTATGCTGGAAAGCTTACCTCTTCCATAGAGGACATACTGGTGATTCTTTTGCAGTTGATGTGGGAAAGCTTGTCTCTTCCTTCGAGGACTTACTGGTGATTCTTTTGCAGTTGATACTGGAAATATTGCCTCTTCCATAGAGGATCTACTAGTGATTCTTTTGCAGTTGATGCTAGAAAGATTGCCTCTCCCAAGGAGGACCTACTGGTGATTCTTTTGCAGTTGATGCTGGAAAGCTTGCCTTTTCCTTGGAGGACTTACTAGAAATTCTTTTGCAGTTGATACTGAAAAGATTGCCTCTTCTATAGAGGACCTACAGGTGATTCTTTTGCAGTTGATACTGAAAAGATTGCCTCTTCCATGGAGGACCTACTGGTGATTCTTTTGCAGTTGATGCTGGAAGGATTGCCTCTTCCATGGAGGACCTACTGGTGATTGTTTTGCAGTTGATGCTGGAAAGCTTGCGTCTTCCATGGAGGACTTACAGGTGATTGTTTTGCAGTTGATGCTAGAAAGATTGCCTCTTCCATGGAGGACCTACCGGTGATTGTTTTGCAGTTGATTCTGGAAAGATTGCCTCTTCCTTGGTGGACCTACATGGTGATTATTTTGCAGTTGATGCCAGAGAGATTGCCTCTTCCTTGGAGGACCTACATGTGTTTGTTTTGCAGTTGATGCAAGAAAGATTGCCTCTTCCACAGAGGACCTACAGGTGATTGTTTTGCAGTTGATGCTGGAAAGATTGCCTCTTCCATGAAGGACCTACAGGTGATTGTTTTGCAGTTGATGCTGGAAAGCTTGTCTCTTCCATGGAGGACCTACTGGTGTTTGTTTTGCACTTGATGCTGGAAAGATTGCCTCTTCCATGGAGGACTTACTGGATACATGTGAACCAGCAACAAATACGGAAAATCTTTGTTTGCAAACCCAAACCAGTACTAAAATTTTAAGATTATTTATTTTTGACTTTACCTAAGTCATTTATGCTCTTGATATGGTAACTACATTTAGAACATGAAGACATGAACAAGGAATTCAGTTTTCTTGACAAAATTTGCAGATTTTGGATTATTTTTAAAGTTAGAGATTATAAGCTGAAAATTTCAAAAGCTGACCAAAATACTCTCATGGAATGTAACTAAATGAGGTTTTTCAACATGATCCTTCTTGCAGTCTACACACTTCTTTCATCAGTATTGCAGTGTTTGGATCCCATTGACAAAAGATGTCATCAACAGCAGATATGATGTCAGCATATGAACTTTTCAGACTCCACTTGTCATATTATCTGTAATAAGACTTGAAGTTTGAATCCTACCAATGGCGGCTTCTTCTTCTTCTTCTTCTTCTTCTTCTTCTTCTTCTTCTTCTTCTTCTTCTTCTTCTTCTTCTTCTTCTTCTTCACCACCATCTCCACCACCACAGTGAACTAAAAAAGATATTGCAAATATTGGTATGCTTGTGTATGCTGGTCACTCTGAATGTTTCTAAAAAAAGATAAAACATTAAATACAAAAATGTATATTAATTCAATCTTGTGATTAAATATAGCATCTTTTTACATCTGTTGTTTTCATCTGTTGTTTTCATCTGTTGTTGTTTGTCAAACTAACTTTGCTACCGTTAATAAAAAAAAAAGTCTGTCTAAAAATATATCTGACATTTGTAATTGTACTGGGAACCCCATCCCACTGGACAGTGAGGTGGGGTTGGGAATTTTATCAAAATACAACAGTAATCATCATCATCATCATTGTTATTTAATGTAATTTTCTCGACTTTAATATGAATTCACTCTGCTTTTAAAATATTCTATTTTTTTAAAAGTCTGTTGTCAATTTATTTATTATAGCAGGAGGCTTAAAACTTTGCTTTGAGAAATTTGCAACAAATGGATGAAAATCAGAGATCGATATGATTTCATTTTCAGTGTTGATGTGAACGTGGTTGTTTCAGTTTGAATCCATGAGCAGGCATCTAGGCATGGAGATGCTTGTGGTGTAACAGTTATCATTAAAGAAAGTGGACTTAACAGTCCAAGTTCAAATCCTAAACAACGCTGTTTGCCTTTCATGAATATCCCTTAGGAAAGGAATGAATCCAACTATTCCCCTGCCAACTATGGGTAAATAGTAGGGCAGACTGAATCTTTAACCTTGGTATGTGTTGTGACATTACACTTCATAAGGTGGTCAGGGCTCTTTAGTTTTTGTTAATGAAGATGGGCTGAAAAGTTAATACCATGACATCTATGGTTGATCTTATTTACCAACCCCTCCGCTCGGGCAGGATATGACACAAGGTCAATTTTTAAGCGGAGTTTAACAGGTTTGAATTCAGAGTTTTCCTTCTCCTAGACTAGTTGCCTCACCAAGGCTGAAGAACCCAGTCTGCCCTACTATTTACCCATAGCTGGAGGGAGAATAATTGGATTCATACCTTTCCCAAGGGTATTAGTGCTATGTGAAATGCAATCAGTCTTGTCTAGGATTTGAATTTGTGTCGCTGTGTCCATTTCCAACAATGATAACTATTACACCACATCTGCTGTTAATGACTTTTTTGACCACTGGGATGCAAGCACTGCAATACCAATGGGAGAAGTATGCGGACCAAAACGTGAAAGTGCATTTAGTCATAGTACAGTAAACAGTTCAAGAAATCGTGTCATATGTTACTAGAATATTGCAAAATTTTTGGCTCACTCTTGTTTGAACAAATATGAAAAATACAAAGTTTGATTCTCTGAATAATTTCTGTTATGTTAATGATGACTCCTCGCAAAATTATGGTCAGCAGAAAATGTTTAATGAGGCTGACATTTTGATGATGTGCTTCAAAAACAGCAGATTCCTTCGATTTTTGAAGAGTAATTCATCTTTTTTACATTATAGTCAAGTTGGTGACTGTACTTGAGGGTGACCCGAAGGCTCCCTTTTTGATAGCTACTACACCAAGGTGTAGAGGAGGGGCGCTACTTCTTTCCTAGGATTGACCTGCTTTACTCTTGATCCGCAACTTTCAATGCTGAGTGAAGAAGAAGAAGAAGAAGAAGAAGAAGAAGAAGAAGAAGAAGAAGAAGAAGAAGAAGAAGAAGAAGAAGAAGAAGAAGAAGAAGAAGAAGAAGAAGAAGAAGAAGAAGAAGAAGAAGAAGAAGAAGAAGAAGAAGAAGAAGAAGAAGAAGAAGAAGAAGAAGAAGAAGAAGAAGAAGAAGAAGAAGAAGAAGAAGAAGAAGAAGAAGAAGAAGAAGAAGAAGAAGAAGAAGAAGAAGAAGAAGAAGAAGAAGAAGAAGAAGAAGAAGAAGAAGAAGAAGAAGAAGAAGAAGAACTATGATGTGGGAAAAAGAATGTTGAAGAAGAAGAAGAAGAAATTATTATTATTATTATTATTATTATTATAATACACCCACAGAATCAGTTTGGTTGGAAAGAGGGGCAGGCTTCTGGGTTACAAATGCCTAAGATCCAGACTACATTTTAGTACCAAATTTCTGCACAGGACTTCGTTACTCTATACAGACTGTTGAAGAATGTTAAACAAAAACCTTCAATATAAAAGGTTGTATGTGTGCATGTGTCTATCTATCAGTCTGTGTGCATGTGTGTGTTGAAAATAGCAAAGCTATTAAATGGAATGAGCTTAAATTTCACACACATGTTTTTGCATTTTTTGCTTTTCCACAAAATTACAGAAAGGCATATTAGAATTCTGCTAAATTGTTATTATTAAAAAATGTTATTTTAACATGTATCTGATTAATAAGAAACTATTATCTTAACGATATCAGTCACTTAATACTTCTTTCTTTCTTTTTTTTTTTTCACTTGCTATGACTATTATTTGTGGTACAATTTAATAAGTTGTCCTTTTTTTTTTACTCCAGTAGAAAAGATAGTTAAATTGTAATTTCCACTTTGAGGCCAGTCTATGAGTCACCAACAGTTTAATCATGTTTGTACATTTTGTTAAAAGTAAATTTGATAAAATCCAACAAAGTTGTAGCTTAGTCAGCTGGGGCCGTTAAATACACCACGGCATATTTTCAGAGGGGTAAAACCTCACTCAATGAGTGTTCTGGATATGATGCTACACAATCTAATTGTGAGGCTTCAGTAATGTTGGAGCTTTGGGAAATGAGGAGTACCCCTTCATTGCCATTGCTCCCAGGTTCATTCTGACCCAGAGTGGTAGCTACTGAGGAGTCCTATCTCTGGGTCAAATAGAACAAATTGTGTGCAAACAAATGACTAATGTTAAATTGTGACTGTTATATTACAAATTCTTGAAACCATTTAACTGTTTGCAAAAATGTTTCTTCCGGCTTGAGTAAAATTTCTTGAAACATCTGATTATTGTTCTGTGATCAATTGGACCTTCTTCTTTTGATACAAATGTTTTTTGGCCAAGTTTAAACTTGTAAAGCATAAGTTCTCAAATTAAACTCCATTCATCTGTTTGGGTTGGTTTGGTTTGGTTAGGTTTTATAGGATATCAACCATTGTAGGTTATTCAATGCCAAATCCTCTCTCTCTATATATATACAGTGTATCACAAAAGTAAGTACACCCCTCGTATTTCTGCAGATATTTAAGTATATCTCTTCATGGGACAACACTGACAACTTGACACTTCGACACAATGAAAAGTAGTCTGTATGCAGCTTATATAACAGAGTTAATTTATTTTCCCTTCAAAATAACTCAAAATATAACCGGACTATAATTAACTCTTCCTATTACTCTTATAGGACTTTACACTCCTATAAATTATTTTGGGCGGTATGCCACTTGTTCCCACAAAGATGGCGGACGCTCAATATTCAATCTCGGGAAACCATTGGCCAGGAGGACCACGTGATATGCTTAAAACTACGTCGGCGCGCGTAAATTCAAGTCCTGCGTTTTTGAGCCACCTGCAAGACGCGTATTTTCAATAAATACGTCGTCTTCAAACACCCTCTTTCTGTTTGACCAAATTTCTTCGCAGCAGCAACACACTCCTTTCAGCGTGAATCAACAGGAGAGAAAAGCAACACCATGGATGGGCCTCGCAGACATTCATATAAAATGACTATGAGACGCTTTCCAGTCTCTGAGAAACTGCCCGTTTCTAACCATAAGAAAAGGACATTTTTAACTTGCAATTCTTTTTGTAGATTAGTTGTGTTAGACACACACACACACACACACACACACGAACAAGCTCACACATATACACACACTATTATTTTGTTAGATGAGTCAGTAATATTTTTATGTATCACTGTAAATTTTATTGTCATAGAATATAAATTTGTTTTTGTTCGTCGCCTTGTTTTAAATGTTCATTTTTGTCCGTACCATTTTACAACCTTTATTTATTTCATATGCTTTATTCATTCACTAACTTTTCCATGTGCTTATTCAACCTTTTTTCTAAAACACCAAACTTATATAAAACTTCAACATTAAACTTGTGGGGAAGCATAAATATTACACCTTATTCTAAATATCAAAAATTAACGTTAAATAGTCGGGTACCATATAAATAGCAAAAATACATTCACTCACTTACACTCTGAATACCGGGAGAATATTCATCTCGGTGTTAAGTCAACTCCATCAGGGCACTTCTAGTGGTGTAACGTTTAGCAAGCTAGACTTGGAAACCTATATGAGTGAGTTCAAGTCTCATTGGGCGCACCATTCATTCGACCTTGTGTCACATCAAAGTAAAGAGCTTTTAAATTATTGAGTCAACTCCAGCCTAACACTTCTGCAGTCAGACTGACGTTCAACACTCTTTTACCTAAGATGTATTTATCCTTTCGTTCATTATATTTGTTTCACGTAATCTCGAGTTCATGTCTTTCTTCCGGACCTTTTACTGGTCCACAACAATAACATTCTTAAACAAACCTGAGGTCTTTTTTTGCTATTAAAAAGGGAGCCCTCGGATTACCCTTGACTATGGCTGGCCAACTTATATATTTGATAGCCAAAAGAAATTGCTTTTTGAGAGATTCACATACCTCAAAAGTAATAATAGCATGTACCAAAATATTGCAAAACTTTTGACTCACCCTAGTATCTATGAAAATTCAGTTATACATTAAATGTAATTATTATGAAATGATAATGAAATAAAACAATAGAAATTCTTGAGCGTTGATTCATGAATCTTCTTTTATGACTCTTCTGTTGTCATAAAATGAACTTATTCCATCTATTCTGATTAATGTCAGGCATTTTTTTCAAAGAGCATCAAATTATTTTGGATAATGACTGACATAAAGTGATTTTTTTTTGGTATAATCTATGTGTTTATACTAGGAGGGAATCTCGCCGGAAAAACGTTGGGGTGCAAGAGTCTTGTGATATGTGGCGATTTAGGAATTACCAAAAAACTCCCAACCGGATATTGACTCGTCGGCTGCCTGATACAAAATGTATAAACGCGTCGCCACGCAAAAGGCTCTACGCATCCATCCGGTTAAAATCAGAAAAAAGAAAAATAATAAAATGTAAAGTAGCCAATGAGAAGCGGTCGCGCCAAAATTAGAAAAATTTTCGTGTGGCGAATTTGGAGCCGGTGAAGAGAGATAAATACTCAGGTTTTCTGTGAACCGACCCCTTTTCGGGTAGTGACGTCGAACCGACAACACCGTTTTTACTATCTGGTGTTTTGGGCACCACGCTATGTCTTTAGACGTAGCGTTGGTTAGTCCATTCACCAGGTAAATAAAGGAAAGTATGAAAGAAATGTTTTCGTCCCTTGTCTGTTTCTATCTTTTCTTTGTGTATATTTCTTTTGGACTTTCTTTGGGCAAGGCATTGCGCCAGCCACGTCAACGTGGGGTAAAACTAAATAACCAAAATATGGAGTCAGATATCTTACGGCAACACAGCCTTGCCCTTAGCCACTGACCACCATAAAACCTCAAACCCCACAGACACATGCGCAACGAGTTTTCTCTGGGCACGGTTTTTTTTCCTTCCTTTTTGGTTCGAGATGTGGAGAAGAGAAGATGCAGAGAGACAGCAAGGAAGGATTCGTGGTAACCTAGGGATGTTGTAGCTGCCGAATTGAAAACGCAATTTTTCTCCTGCTGAACTGGTTTAAACATGAGTAGTCGTTCACCTTATATTTTTCTTGTTTGGCCATTCAAGTTTATAGGATAGTGGCTGTGTGTTTTGTTATTCTCAAAAATTTCTTGCTGTATTGAATAGCGATGGGGATATTATTATTATTATATTTATTAGGTTTTTGGTTTAAGTTGGTTTTTACGTTGGTTATGTTGGTATTACATTGGTTGTGTTGGTATTACGTTGGTTGTGTTGGTATTGCGTTGGTTGCGTTGGTATTTCGTTGGTAACGTTGGTATTACGTTGGTTACGTTGATATTTCGTTGGTAGCGTTGGTAATACGTTGGTTGTTATCCCCTCGCTAAATGTTGATAGAAAATAATGGTGGTGGAGAAGAACGAAGACGTCGTTAGATTTTAAATGAAGGTTTTAATGGCAGCATGGAGTAAGGGGTTTATGCTGGTATGCTGCGAGTCTCATCGGAAGGAAAGAAGGTAGGAAGTTCTTAGAGTGTATCATCTAATTTGTTTTTAACTAGGATCCCTTGGTCTAGAAAAATAGACGCAAGGGGGTCCGTAAACTAGATGGTTCTACTCATAGTGGTTGATGCTGCTGCCGCTATTCAAGAGCAAACAATAAAACGTCTGTTCCTATTGACGATTTCTGAGGGAGAGAGAGTTTCGCGGGCTTTCTTCAATTTTTGGTGCTGCTAGGAAATATGGTTCGGGGTGAACAGGACAGGTCATCCTGATTGGGTGAAAATGTTCGGTGACTCTAACGGTCAAATTAAATTACACGCCAAACAAAAAATACAAGGTTCTTTCTGCTAAAATTGTTGCCTAACTTCATATTATTCACTAATTCGCTACACTTCTGTAAATAAACAATAAAAAAGAAATATAAATTCACGACAATCTATTTATATATAAGACTATAAGAGATAACATCATCATCAGCATCATCATGTCGTGCTGCTAGCACGGATATCCCTGACCCTCTCTCGCCACTTCTCCCTATCCTTCATCGCCTCTGGCAGGTCTTCAGGACTACATCCCATATCCTCACATAGCTGCTGTATGTATGTTCGAGCTGGTCGTCCTGCTTTTGCTTGGCCATATACGGTGGTCCATATGAGTACATCACTTATGAGCTCCAGCAGTGTCCTGCATGTCTGGTTCGACTAGCTTGGATAGTTTTAACAAGATTGTATTATTTCTAGTGAAACATTAAATTGCCTGGACATATGAAAATATCTCTTGGAAAAAAAACATTTTTGAACTTTCTCTCCACCAATGAAAACATTCCTTTACTAAACTTTCCATAAATTTTTAAAATAGACTTGAACACCCAAATATCAAGGCACCAGATTTATTAAAAAATGATCGTTCATATGGATGTTTTCAGGAACAGATGATGTGACCCAAAAAACTATATTTTCCGTCCTATGGTAATAAAGACTAAAATTCTACAATTCTGGAGCCTAATTGTTATGGTACCCAACCTGTGGACTGTAATGAACTCTTCCTGTGGCTATTAATACCGGGAGAATATTCATCTCGGTGGTGAAGTTTATTCCAGCCTAACACTTTGGCAGGCAATCAGACTGACGTCCAACACCTTTTTATCTATGTTGTATTATACTTTCGTTAATATACTTTGTTCCATGTAAACCTGAGTTCGTGTCTTTCTTCCGGACCCTTTACTGGTCCACAACACAAACAAATTCTTATAAAAACAGCAAAAGAAACCTTACATGACCAGTGATAACATTGGGTAAGTCAAGCACCATCGTAGCTACACACAGAACACTGAGAGACAAATATTCGTTCTTGGACGTTCTAGACAACAAAGTTACGTAACAATCAAGTTTCTCACTGATACATGATTACATACAACGAACCCATTCTTTCCAGCTTAACATTGTAACTATTTCTTTTTCAAGTCTTGTTAATTTCAGCAAATAAGTTTCCATTTAGTTATTATTGCAGACATTCATAAAATGAAGACCACGTTATTCATACACCTTTCTTTTTTTTATTTCTCCCTTTGTCCTTTCTCTCTTCTCTCTATCCTGCTGATAAGGAAGAGAGAGTTTTTCCCACTCTCTTTATGAACAACACAAAGTAAATTTACCTACTTCTAAATTTGCAGCAACACAATCAAAAGAGATATCATTAGGTATTATCTAATGCCAAACTCTAAGTATTAAAAGTTAGTAAGTAAAGTTGGTGACCTTAGTCGAGGGTGACCCGAAGGCTCCCTTTTTCAATAGCTACCACACCGAGGCATAGGGGAGGGTGCTACTCCTTTCTCTGGATTACTCCACTTTACCCTTGATCCTTACCTTATAATGCTGAGTGGCATCAAGTACCATTTTTTGAGTCTTTGGTATGACTCGACCTAGGATTGAATCCCGGTCTCCAAGACCATTGGCGAACACTCTACTCATTGAGCTAATTTCGGTAACTAATAAAAAAAATCAATTTTGGCTTGAAAAAGAGAAAATATTGAATTTTTAATGGCCATGGACTAATTTTTGGACTGCTGTAAATATTCAAGTGTTTCAATATTGTAGAGTTTGGTAATAATACCAAATGATACCTATTTTGATTGTATAATGTTCAACTAGAAATATGAAAATTCCAATTTCTTTATTTTAGGAGTAAAATTAACATTTTTTAAAAAGATTGTTAGAGGTTTACATATTTATTAGCAATTCTGTGTACAAGGGTAGGCCGTAAAGTTCATAAGGCTGAAAAGTTCATACCTGCTGTTGAAGACTTTTTTACCAATGGGATCCAAGAACTACAACACTAATAAAAGAAGTGTGTGGACCGCAAGGGGGACTGTATCGAAAAATAAACCTCATTTGGTCACATTCCATAAGAGCATCTTGGCCAGCCTATGAACTTTTCAACCAACCCTCATATATATATATATATATATATATACATGGAAGTAAAAAATGGAATTGAATCTGACAATACAGAGAAAAATTGATAAGGTAATCCAAGCAGAAGGAGAGAAATAAAGTTGATATTCTAACGTTTCAGTTCAAATGAACCATTATCAAGACTAGGAAGAATGATATCTAGTGATGTTAGATCTGCGATGGATGTTTAATAAAATGTTCACTGGCTCTGAAGCACTTTTTTTTTTCAAAGAGAGTGAGAAAAGATACTTCAAGAAACATTGCATTCTATTATTGATGATTTTCCAAAATGGTTATTGCCCAGTCAGCTGGGGCTGTAGAATACACCGACTGCTTCTTTGCAGAGGGGTAAGACACCCCCAACGAGTGTCCTGGATATGACACTAAACAAATCTGATGGTGTGGTTCTAGCAGTGCTGGAGCTTTGGGGAATGCGGAGTAACCCTTCATTGCCATCGCTCCCAGGTCCACTCTAGCCCGGAGTGGTAGCACGTGATAGGGCCCTATCTATGGGGTTAAATAGAACTAACTGCATACTTATGCTAAAATGAATTGTTTGAGTAAACTGAATAGCTTGAAATAGAAATGTTTTTGACTATTAAACCGTACTTACATTTTAACTGCGTGCTTATGCTTAACTGAATTATTGGAAATAGAACTGTTTTTCGACTTTAAAACAGTATTTACTCTTAACTGAATTGTTACATATAACTGCTTGAATAGTTTGAAATGGAAATGTTTTTGACAATTAAACTGTGTACTTATGCTAAACTGAATTGTTTTAAATAGAACAGATTATTTACATGAAAATGGAATAATATTAATAATGTTGAATAACCTACAAAGGTTGATATGCCATAAAACCCAACAAACCAAAATGTAATTTACGAAGCTCTTTGCTTCGATGCGGCACAAGGCCGAATGAATGGGGCACCCAATGAGACTCGAACTCACTCTTGCAGGTTTGCTTGTCAAGCTTGCTAACCATTACACTATCCGAGGTGCCCAAACTAAAATGGTTAACAAGAATTAAGAGTTTTTGAATAATGATTTCAACTTTGTTTTTTCTAGCAATAAAACATTTCTAAACATAAAATGTTTCTCTATGCAATGCAAAATTCCCGAACTATATTATAAAATCCTTGTTTCTGAACATATGTTGCTATCTATCTATCTATCTATCTATCTATCTATCTATCTATCTATCTCAGTTTGTTTCTATCTATCTATCTATCTATCTATCTCTTTCAGTCTACTTTTTTCTATCTATCTATCTATCTTGTTGTTCGTGTGGGAGAGGACTCTAGATAGAGACAATGCTTTTGATATCAAACTGCTGTACCCTTGTTGAAAAAATCATTCACATATTGACTCCAGAACCACAGTTTGATACACAACTTCAGCAAGTTGGCTAAACCATGAGAGGGGGTGGTGTTGAAACTGGACCCCGGGGCAAAGGAGATGAGCTACAGCCACTAGTCAGAGAAGGGGTATAAAAAGAAAGGGAAAGTCAAGTGTATTGGACCTAAAGGCAATCCACATCTTACACTCTAGGTTTCAGCTGTCAATATTTAGAGAGGAGATGGAGGCTACCAAAAATCACAAGGTCACTGAAAGAACATGAAAATGGAGAAACAAATGAACCCCAAGGATGGGGTGTGGGTGACCTCCATGGATCTTTTCTTGAGTTGCTGTCAACAGAAGAGCTTTGAGGAAAGTGTCGGCCTTTTTAAATTCCATGTCCAGCAAATGACTTGCGAGTTGCGGGATTAATGATGATAATGATGATCATCATAAAATATATTAGGTTGGTGCAAAAATAATGTCGTTTATGACGTTCAACTTCAAGAGATCATAATTCCTTTCATAATAATTTTTATTAATCGAAATAAGAACCATTAGAATCGACACATTTTTGCCAACGAGAAACAAGTTTATTTATCCCATTAGCACAGAAATCCGGGGTTCTGGAAGCGATGAAGTCATTGAAGGCCGATTCGGCATCATCTCGGCTTTTGAAGCATTTTTCGCGCAGGAAGTTGTCAAGATGCTTGAAAAAGTGATAATCGGTGGGCGAGAGGTCTGATGGATATGGCGGATGAGGCAGAGTCTCGTAGCCCAATTCATTCAGCTTCTGCAGGGTCAGTTGAGCAACATACGGGCAAGCATTGTCATGGAGGAGAATTGCTCCCTTCATATTGACTAATCTCGGGCACATACGTTGGAGCTTCTGGTGCATTTCGTCAATTTGTCGGCAGTACTTCTCCGCCGTAATCGTTTCGCCCGGATTCAAGAAGCTGTGATGGATGAGACCAGCTGCAGACCACCAAACAGTCACCATAATATTTTTTGGGTGCAATTTCGGCCTTGGGAAGTGTTGTGGAGCTTCTCCGGCATCCAACCACTGTGCCGAACGTCGCTGGTTGTCGTAAAGGATCCACTTCTCATCACACATCACAATCCGCTCGAGAAATGGGTCGTTTTTGTTGCGCAGAAGGAGCGTAGAAGACACCTCAAAACGACGACTTTTTTTGATTATCGTTCAATTCTATCATCACCAATTTATTCAACTTTTTTGACTTCCCTATTTGCTTTAAATGGCGAACAACTGTTGAGTGGTCGACCTCGATTTCAACAGCAACTTCTCGTGTGGTTTCGCGAGGATCGGCTTTAATTAAGGCTTTCAAATGTTCGTTCGGCCGGCCGCAACCGTCTTCATCTTCGAGGCTCTCGTCACCATTGCGAAATTTCTTGAACCACCGTTGTGCCACACGTTCGTTAGTGGTTCCTGGGCCAAACGCATCCTTGATATCACGAGCTGTCTCGGCAGCTTTTCGGCCTAGTTTGAACTGGAACAAGAAAATCGCGTGGATTTGAATTTTGTCCATGGTGTCGAAAAGCTAGCAAAAAAATGAATGAAGAGATTGAGAACGGTAACGAATAACACAATTCGATAGAGTGAAAAACGCTCTTCAAAATGATATATAACATGGCTATATATATATATATATATATCAATGAATTAATTCAGAAATCATATATAAAAGTAACATATGTGAGAAAACGACATTATTTTTGCTCCAACCTATTATGTTGGTAAGTGTGTATGTATATGTGTGTGTGTATATGGATGTATATGTGTGTGTATATGTGTATATGTATATGTGTATGTATATATGTGCGTATGTATATGTGTGAATATGTATTTGTGTATATGTGTGTATGTATATGTGTGTGTGTGTATATGTGTGTGTATATGTGTGTATGTATATGTGTATGCATATATGTACGTATGTATATGTGTGTGTATATGTGTGTATGTATATGTGTATGCATATATGTACGTATGTATATGTGTATGTATATGTGTGTATGTATATGTGTGTGCATATGTGTGTATGTATATGAGTGTGTGTATATGTGTGTATGTATATGTGAGTGTGCGTATTTACCAACTCCTCTGTACTAGCAGGATGCAACACAAGGTCAGTTTTTTTAAGCAGAGCTTAACAAGTTTGAATTCAGACTTTTCCTTCTCCTAGACTGGTTGCCATACCAAGGCTAAAAAGCCCTGTCTGCCCTACAATTTTACCCCTAGCTGGACAGAGAATAGTTGGATTAATACGTTTCCCTAGGATATTAGCACTATGTGAAATGCAAACACCTTCGTCTAAGATTTGAACTTGGGTTGCCATCTTCATTTCCTATGATGACATCGATTATACCTCAAGTGCCTTCTGTATGTAGGTATGTATTTGCGTGTATCTATGGGTCATGTAACTTAGTCTCAAAAGGTAGCATTAAAAAAGATTGTTGTTATGATAACACAAAATGACACATAAAGTAAACATGTCTTGTGTTTCTATGGCAACAGTGTTTCTCATTTCTTACAACTGGTGTTGTGGCAAACGTGTTGGACTGCAACCTCATAGTAAGTGAGTTCAAACTCCAATCATGCTATGATTTTCATTTTCGGACTTATACCCTAGAGAAATGTATGAACCCCCTTACCAACCAACCCCATTATGGGTTAAATAGTATCACTGCTGTCCTTCTAACAGGATGGCTTTGGCATTGAATAACCCATGAAGGTTACTATGTCATTAAACAAAGAAACCAAAGTAAAGAACTAATAATCCCAGGTTGCTAAAATAATTCAAAAAGTAAAATTGTTTTTCTGTTTTTGTCTTTTTATTGAATTATTTTTATTTGTTCTTTTATTGTATTTTTATTATTTATTTTTTATTGTATTTTTTTTAATATGTGTTTTTTATTGCATTTTTATTATTTGTTTTTTATTACATTTTTATCAAAATTTGTTTTTATTGTATTTTTATTAATATTTGTTTTTATTGTATTTTTATGTAAGAATATGTGTGTGCATATTTGTGTGTGTGTATATGTGTATATGTATATGTATGTGTGTATATGTGTGTATGTATATGTGTGTATATATGTGTGTGAATATGTGTGTATGTATATGTGTGTGTGTATATGTGTGTATGTATATGTGTGTGTGCGTATTTACCAACTCCTCTGTACTAGCATATTATTCTTCATTATACAGTAATATTTGTTTTTATTGTATTTTTATTAATATTTGTTTTTTATTGCATTTTTATTAATATTTGTTTTTTATTGCATTTTTATTAATATGTTTTTTTTATTGCATTTTTATTAATATGTTTTTTATTGCATTTTATGAATATTTGTTTATTGCATTGTTATTAATATTTGGTCAAAATATTATCAATTTCTTAAGAAATCTGTTTTTATATTTTGATTTGATAACTTGATTATTATAATTTTTAATAATTATTTATTAAGTATAGATTGGTCACCAAAATAGGGCACACAATGAGAGATCCACTAATTAATACTCCTCCTTTTGGAGGTGCCCGTGTTGGAATGGTTATCGTCGCAGGATATGGATACGGCAACACAAGTTCAAATTCTGGACGAGACTGATTTCATTTCACATAGCACTAATACCCTTGGGAAAGGTATGAATCCAAATATTCTCCCTCCAGCTATGGGTAAATAGTAGGACAGACTAGGTTCTTCAGCCTTGGTGAGGCGACTAGTCTAGGAGAAGGAAAACTCTGAATTCAAACCTGTTAAACTCCGCTTAAAAATTGACCTTGTGTCATATCCTGCCCGAGCGGAGGGGTTGGTAAATAGGACTAATTAATACTCCTGAACCTGCAAGATCAGCTTGTTAACCATGATGAAGTGTCCATTAGTTATATATATATATATATATATATATATATATATATATATATATATATATATATATATACTATGGAGAAGTAGCAAATACAACACTCTGATCCCAATTCTAAGGTTGAAGAGGTATACTTTGATCCCAAGCAGAAATGTTGTTTAGTGACACTTTGATTCTTGTCAAAACACACAAATACTACACTCTGATCCAAAGTAGAAGTACTGATTCATACATAGATAGGCATTTATCCAACTCTCACTATGCTGAAATACGAGACAAGATTAGCTTAAAGTGTCTGCCTTGCAGGAAGCTATCCTCCCATGAGATCCAGACAAATAATTCCATGATTTTGATTGGATCTATCATCATCAACATCATGTCACGCCATCAGCACAGATATCCTGGAACCTTTGTCGCCACCCTTCTCTATCATCTATTGCTTCTGAGAGGTCTTCAGAGCAACATTCTGTATCGGCACAGAGCTGCTTTATGTAGGTTCTAGCTGGTCATCCTGCCTTTCTTCGTCCATGTGAAGGGGTCCACAGGAGTACATCACTTATGAGTTCCTCCTTAATTCTCCAACAGTGTCCTGCATGTCTAGTTCATCCAACTTTGATAGTTTTCATGATGGGTGGTAAGTGGCCATACAGCTGCTGCTTTGTGGGGTGCTGCCTCCAGGACTTGTTCAATATTGCTCACAGCATACTTGTGTAGTTGCCGTCAAGCTTTTTCTCCATACGTTTAGTTAGCATCCATGTAGTGCATCCATACAACAGTATCAACACAACTGCTGTTTGGAAATCTTAAGTAAATGTTATCACGTGAAAATTTTGTCTAGATAGTTTTATTATGAATTCTATTAAGATTGTGAAATCCTGTTTAAGTTTATTTAAGAATAAGTAATTTGGTAACAAAAAATGGACCTTAAATTATAAAAATTTAGCACTATCAAATTTGTATGTGGAAACCACTTGTTTGTATCTACCATCTAAGTTTAACCATGCCACCTAGTGACCATCAACAGAACTAGTTAGGAGACGAGGGAGGTAATCCCACTGTATCCTTTCATCTAATTGACCAATATCAGGTGTATGAATATCTTTCGTTCAAAAATATCCCTGTCAAGTAGGCCAATCCATAGTTTCCTGAGACAACCGGATTTTCGTCATCATCTCACTCTTGAAAAGAGTAGATCTAGGTCCAAACTACAAGTGTCACTATTTCCTCTGACAGGATTTGACCGAGACTAACTTCAACAAGTACTCCCATATATAGCTCACTATCATAGAATTACTTTGAAGAAAAAACTTTTTTCAAGGGTAAACTGCTGTGTATGTAAGATTCTATTAATGAGTGAAATTTTGAAGAACTAATTCTAAACAACGTTTTTTTGAAGCCAAAAAGAAAATTCAGCTTTAATAATTGAAATCAACCTGCTGAAAATTCTCTTTAAATCTTCTAGTGCCGTGTATTCAATGACTGAAAGGCATTTTTGACAATAAAATAAAAAATACATTAGAATTTCACAATTACAATATTGGTGATGGAGGAGATTTTGGTGTAACCACTATGTGTTGTAAGAAATGGACATAGTGACCAGAGTTCACATCCTGGACAAGGCAGTTCGCATTTCACATTGCATTAACACTCTTTGGTATGAATCCAACCCTTCTCAGCCCAGTTGGCTGGAGCTGTAGAATACGCCAACTGCATCTCTGTGCAGGGGTATGACCCCCAACTAAACAATCTGATCGTGAGGCTCCAGTAATACTGAAGTTTAGGGCAATATGGAGTATCCCTTCATTCCCATCATTCCCAGGTCCACTTTGGCCCAGAATGGTAGCACTTGATAGGGTCCTATCTATGGGTCAAATAGAACTGTTTTATATTTAAACTGTGAGCAAACAAATGACTTATGCTAAATGGAATTGTTAGAAATAGAACTGTTTCATCATTTAACTGTATGTAAACAAATGACTGATGTTTAATTGAATTATTGGTGATACATAGCAATACTTGAAATCATTTAACTTTGACTTATACTAAATTGAATTGTTTGAAATAGAACTGATTTATAATCTAACCGTGTGTAAAAAAATGACTGATGTTTGTGATACATAGCAGAACTTAGATTTATTTAACTTCGTTGAATTATGTTTGCAAATCATATAGATTTAATACATAGGTATAAAAAGGATTGGGCATTAAATAACCTACAATGGTTAATATGCCAGAAAACCCAACCAAACCAAATCCAATATATTTAATATATATGTATAAAGAGGATTTGGAATTAAATAACCTACAATAGTTGATATGCCATAAAACTCGACCAAACCAAATCCTATATATTTGATATATATGTATAAAGAGGATTTGGCATTAAATAACCTACAATGGTTGATATGCCATAAAACCCAACCAAACCAAATCCTATATATTTGATATATATGTAAAAAAGGATTTGGAATTAACTAACCTACAATGGTTGATATGCCATAAAACTCGACCAAACCAAATCCTATATATTTGATATATATGTATAAAGAGGATTTGGCATTAAATAACCAACAATAGTTGATATGCCATAAAACCCAACTAAACCAAATCCTATATATTTAATATATATGTATAAAGAGGATTTGGCATTAAATAACCTACAATGGTTGATATGCCAGTAAACCAAACCGAACCCCAAACCAACTCTTCTACTTCCAGCTAAGAGTAAATAGTAAGGCAGACTGGACTCTTTAACCGTGGTTTGGTAACCGATTTAGGAGAAGGAAAACCCTAAATTCAAACCTGTTAAATTTTTTTTTAAACTGACCTTGTGTCAATTACTGCTCACGCAGAGGGGTTGAGTAAATACATCCAATAGACTATTGCACAAGTTGATAAGAGAATTTTTTATTCATTGATACTTCTAAAAAGACTGTCTTACTAAAGTTTTAGAAGTACTAAAGTATGGGGTTTTTTATTTTAGTGCTGGGGCATATCAAACAGGACACACTTTTAGAAGGCATATTGCAGAAAACACAAAATTTTTAAGTTGCATCTCACCCTTAGACATTTAGCATATTTAGGTAAATCAATTTGCTCTCGATGGCAAAAGGTTTAAAGAATACAAAATATTATCTCCAAATTTACTGAAGTACACATATCTAGAATGGGTAAAAGATCGAGACCTGAATCATAGATGGTTACTTTTACAATTGTTGGCAATTAAAAATTGACACCAAACAGCAAGGCCAACATTAAGTCAATTGGACCAATTGCTCCTAATTGGACCTCATTCCTAAAAGGGGCCTCATGCTGGAGTGTCATCTACCCTCAGTTTATCAAGTATACACAACACATTACAATATAAAAAGTAAAGTTGGCGACCGTTGTCAAGAGCGACCCAAGGGCTCCCTTTTCAATAGCTACAACATTTCTAATTAGGCCCCACACTTCCTAAAATCAGCCTTGCCAAACAGTTACAAATGATAATTGTTATTATAAAAAATGAATCTACACAACTGAAAAAAAATTACCAATTATATTTCAAGGCACTGGTTAAATACTACCACCACTGTCCAACAAAGATGAATTTGGCGTCAAATAACTTATGAGGGCTTATATGCCATTAAAAAAAATTATGAAGGCTTATATGCGATTAAAAATATTATGATGGCTTATATGCCATTAAAATACTTATGAAGGCTTATATGTCATTAAAAATACTTATGAAGGATTATATGCCATTAAAAAACTCATAAAGGCGTATATGCCATTAAAAAAATAAAAAAATAAAGCAAAGATTATAATTTAATATGAACTTATGAATTATTAGTAATGATCCCCTACTGATTATTATGATTATTTTTATTTGAGACGTCCGTTCAATAAGAACCTCTGTTCTTCATTATCATAATATTTATTTCTAACATCCGTTCAATAAGAACCTCTGTTCTTCATTATCATAATATATTTTTCAGACTTCCGTTCAATAAAAACCTCTGTTCATCATTATCATTATATTTATTTCAGACTTCCGTTCAATAAAAACCTTTGTTCCTCATTATCATTATTTTTATTTGAGGCTTCCTTTCAATAAGAACCTGTGTTCTTCATTATCATTATTTTTATTTGAGACTTCCTTTCAATAAGAACCTGTGTTCTTCATTATCATTATTTTTATTTGAGACTTCCTTTCAATAAGAGCCTCTATTCTTCATTATCATTATTTTTATTTGAGACTTCCGTTCAATAAGAACCTCTGTTCTTCATTATCATTATATTTATTTGAGACTTCCTTTCAATAAGAACCTCTGTTCTTCATTATCATAATATTTATTTGAGACGTCCGTTCAATCAGAACCTCTGTTCTTCATTATCATAATATTTATTTGAGACTTCTTTTCAATAAGAACCTCTGTTCTTCATTATCATTATATTTATTTGAGACTTACTTTCAATAAGAACCTCTGTTCTTCATTATCATTATTTTTATTTGAGACTTCCTTTCAATCAGAACCTCTGTTCTTTATTATCATAATATTTATTTGAGACTTCCTTTCAAAAGAACCTCTGTTCATCATTATCATAATATTTATTTGAGACATCCGTTCAATCAGAACCTCTGTTCTTTATTATCATAATATTTATTTGAGACTTCCTTTCAATTAGAACCTCTGTTCTTCATTTTCATAATATCTATTTGAGACTTCCTTTCAATAAGAACCTCTGTTCTTCATTATCATAATATTTATTTGAGACATCCGTTCAATCAGAACCTCTGTTTTTCATTTTCATTATATCTATTTGAGACTTTTGTAGAGAAGAGGAAAATCTCATATTTTGTTTTGGCGCGCAATTTAATTCAACACTGAATTTCACCCAATCAGGATGACTTATCCCATTCAGCCCGGACCTTCTTTTCCGGCTAGCAAAACGGGTGAGCGGCCAAACACACTCTCTTCGGCTTGAGACGGCGACCAGAACGGACGTGTCTCTGGTCGCCCCTGCTTAGCGATGCTTTTTAGCTAAACAAGCCACCCAGTGTGGACATATCACTGTGGCTTTAACACTAGCAGCAGCAATATAGACACTCAGCGAGGGAACCTTCTAATTCATGGATTCTTTGCGTCAAATATTTTAGACCAAGGAATCCCAGTTGAATATGAATTAGATACGTTCAGCATGCCTTCCACAAGCACCACAAAAATTTACTATGTCGATCCGAGCGTCACTTCGCTCTCGACACAAAACTACACGGTGACCTTGAATACTTCCCTCACACGTCCAACGACACGCTGCAATCTCAACATCTAGCTAAGCCATTTCGTCTCAAACATCCAACAAGCCTAAACACCACGAGTCTTGCAGCACAAAGAACAAACCGCCTCAAAGCTGCAAATAAAGAACTTTCGTTTGTTGTGTATTGTTAAACAATAGTTTCGTAATTCATTTCTGTGCCTATAAATTTACACGCTATACTTCCTTTCAATCAGAACCTCTGTTCTTCATTTTAATAATATCTATTTGAGACTTCCTTTCAATAAGAACCTCTATTCTTCATTATCAAAATATTTATTTGAGACGTCCGTTCAATAAGAATCTCTGTTCTTCATTATCATTATTTTTATTTGAGATATCCTATCAATAAGAACCTCTGTTCTTCATTATCATAATATTTATTTGAGACGTCTGTTCAATAAGAACCTCTGTTCTTCATTATCATAATATTTATTTTTGACTTCCGTTCAATAAGAACCTCTGTTCATCATTATCATTATATTTATTCGAGACTTCCGTTCAATAAGAACCTCTGTTCTTCATTATCATTATTTTTATTTGAGACGTCCGTTCAATAAGAACCTCTGTTCTTCATTATCATAATATTTATTTGAGACGTCTGTTCAATAAGAACCTCTGTTCTTCATTATCATTATTTTTATTTGAGATATCCTTTCAATAAGAACCTCTGTTCTTCATTATCATAATATTTATTTGAGACGTCTGTTCAATAAGAACCTCTGTTCTTCATTATCATAATATTTATTTCTAACATCCGTTCAATAAGAACCTCTGTTCTTCATTATCATTATTTTTATTTGAGATATCCTTTCAATAAGAACCTCTGTTCTTCATTATCATAATATTTATTTGAGACGTCTGTTCAATAAGAACCTCTGTTCTTCATTATCATAATATTTATTTGAGACGTCTGTTCAATAAGAACCTCTGTTCTTCATTATCATAATATTTATTTCTAACATCCGTTCAATAAGAACCTCTGTTCTTCATTATCATTATTTTTATTTGAGATATCCTTTCAATAAGAACCTCTGTTCTTCATTATCATAATATATTTTTCAGACTTCCGTTTAATAAGAACCTCTGTTCATCATTATCATTATATTTATTTGAGACTCCCGTTCAATAAGAACCTCTGTTCTTCTTTATCATTATTTTTATTTGAGACGTCCGTTCAATAAGAACCTCTGTTCTTCATTATCATAATATTTATTTGAGACGTCCGTTCAATAAGAACGTCTGTTCTTCATTATCATAATATCTATTTCTGACCTCTGTTCAATAAGAACCTCTGTTCTTCATTATCATAATATTTATTTGAGACGTCCGTTCAATAAGAAACTCTGTTCTTCATTATAATTATATTTATTTGAGACTTCCTTTCAAAAAGAATCTCTGTTCTTCATTATCATTATTTTTATTTGAAACCTCCATTCAATAAGAACCCCTGTTCTTCATATGGAACAAATACTTTTAAAGCAAAAACCTTTCTCTTGGTTCTATGTTCTTTTTAATTGTTAACTTGTAAATTCAAATAATCTTAAAAATTTAGTCATACAAAATGTTTTGTTGAAATTTCTTGACAGTAATCAGAGTGAATTGAAGACAATGTCTGTATTTACCCATCCCCTCCGTTATAAAGAGGATGCGTCAGAAGTCAATTTTTAAGCGGAGTACAGCTGGTTTGAATTCAGCATTTTTCTCCTCCTTTTATGGGCTAAGGGAGGTGCGCATGGTGTCATGGTTATTAACATCGGAAATGGACACAGTGACACAAGTTCAAATACTGGATAAGGTTGATTGCATTTCACATATTACTGACACCCTTGCAAAAGGTATAAATCCAATCATTCTCCTTCTAGCTATAGGTAAATAATAGGGAAAGCTATGTTCTTTAGCCTTGGTTAAGCAACCAGTCTAGGAAAAGGAAAACCTGTTAAACTCCGCTTGAAAATTGACCTTGTGTCACATCCTGCCCATACAGAGGAGTTGATAAATGCATACATGGGCCAAGGAACCTAGTCTAACCAACTATTTACCTACAGCTGAGATGGGGAGAAGAGATGGATTCACGCCATTCGCAAGGGCATTAGCACAAAGTGAGTGCAAACATCCTGTTCCAGGATTTAAACTGGGGTAGCCTACTACATTCCCTATGATAAATCAAAGACAAAGTTTTTATTTAAAATAAAAACTGAAATGAGACAAAAACCAATGCATTTAGTTTTGTAACAAGATCACGAACATTTCATTGATGATTTTTAAGAATTTGTTACAACAATGGATGCTTCTATTGAAGAATTTACCAATGAAGTGAAATAATCAATGCATTCATTAAAATAATGTTTGAAGATAGAATTGTGTGATAAAATAAAGAAGCATTTTACAATGTTATTCACATTCTCTGTTTCAATTTTGTTTTTTAAAAATATATATTGACAAAAGTTCTATAAACGGACTATTCTATTGAACTACTAACTTAATGAACATGAAGGTCAGCTGAAAAGTTCATTGGCTGACCAAGATGCACTCATGGAATTTAACCAAATTGTTACATAGCCATATACATGAATATGGCCATGTGCGAAACGGATATTGAATGTTGGTAACATGTATACATAATGTAGAACACAGGAATCTAGAAATTCGAAAACACGTAACGACTTCTTTGTTCAGGTACGAAACCTTTTTATTACTTTTGAGTTAAAGGAGAGAGACACAATCTTTTTATGCTGGCTTCTTCATCTGGCCCTTATCTCGTGCGGTACCCATGGCGTACAAATTCGTCTCGCCTCTGCGAGCCCCAAAAGTCGAACCCCCCCCCCCCGTTCGGCGTCTAAATTTAACTCTCTTAACTTTCTTCGAAATACCCAAAATCTTCCGCGCACTTCCGGTGCGTGACGTCACCCGCACTTCGTCACCCGTTTCATCATCTCAGGTTATTGTGATATCTCTGAGTGACATGTCCGCTTTGTTCGCGCGCATGCGTTACCACCTGCATCAAGGTTGCACCTAAATAACCCATGTGCTGAGCCGAAAGGTTCTCAGCCTAACTAAACCCAAAGGCATGAACCGAAATCCCTCGGCTATTATATTACATGCCTATCCAACCACAAATAAAATCATTTGTCATTGATGACGACAAATTATTTTCTTAAACTAATGTGCCGCTCTTCCTCATGTCGAACTGATCAACAAAATCTTCAGCAATACAATTTTCACAAAACAATATAACAAAAAACATGCATCAGTCCCAAACTCAAAAGTCATTGAAATAAAAGTGTTCGTATTGTCCCTCATTTTCTTTTTTTTTTCTTTTTTCAACCACATTTTCTGGTTCTTTTTTTCTCTTTTTTTTTTTTCAAATTTTTTCAACAATCACTCGTTCGGCATGTATATTTTTCAGTCTTTAATTTGTTCTCTTATTTTTTCTCTCGGGTCAATTGCTCATTATGTCTTTTGCACTTTTGACTTCCTTCTACGTCTGTACTCATTACTTCTAACTTTATATCTCCTTCTCTCGTAATCCCTGTCATTAATTAATGTACACATTTTAACCTTCCACAACCAAGCATAGCTCGTAATCAAAACAAGATACATGTTTCCCCGTTTTTTCCAACTTTTGACCACCGTCAAACGGTCTATCTCACATCTTTTCAACAGCTTACGAGTACCCTTCTTTCTTATCTTCTTACTTTCTTTCGCTTTTAAAATACCGGGTGTTCTTTTCTAAACCACCCAAACCTTTATCAATTCAGCCAACAACATTTCTCCCTCAAAACAATTCAAAATCGAGTCCATGAATTTTCGAACACATGCAATGAGATCACCAAAACTCCGCGCACATCTGAAATATCTAATCTCCAAACCCATGCTTCCGAACATCTTCCCCAACAAAACCCCACAGCCCCACTCCAGGGGGGGGGATTCACAAAATAACCGTCTGCCTTGTCAGACAGAAAAAAAAACATCTGTCTCTTCGTTGCTCTGCCCTTTGGCGAGATATAATCGAGACAATTTTCCAGTCGTTACGGACAACGAAAAGTCCGAAGCGTTCAACCGCTCCTCCGAATTAGTCGGAATCGACAAACATCCACAAAAAACCGGCCTGATTTCACCAGCGCCCAAAATATCGATTCTCCCAACTTCACAAACATCGAAACCTGTCCCAAACGTCTTAACTATAGATATGCGACATTTTTGGTCAATCCCATCAATGAGCGAAATCTTCAAGATCTCGAATCGAAACTCCAATCTCCAATTATCACCCGCTAAGACTTCATTGACAAGCTACTATAAATTTTCATTCATAAAAAACATTGTTTACTATAAAATTTCTTTACAAAATATTGTTTGCTATGGCTGTCAATCATGTGCGCGACACAATCCTCTGTCTACACAGCAGCCCTCTGCCTTTCCTTTTCTTTGCCACCCGCCTGCTTAATTCCCTGTTACTCTTTCCTTCTCTCCCCCTCAGTACGGTACAAAGTCACATATAGTAGTAATCATAATTTTCCATGCTACCAATGATTTTTTCAAAATTATTTTCAATTCTATCTTTTACAAAGTATTGTTTATTAAGACTGTCCATCATGTGCGCGACACAATCCTCTGTCCACACAGCGACCATCTTTCTTTCCTCTTCTCTGCCACTGCTTGCTTAATTCCCTATTACTCTTTCTTTCTCTCCCCCTCACTACGATACAAAGTCACATATAGTAGTAATCATAATTTTCTATACTATCAACGATTTTTTAAAAAAATTATTTCCAATTCTATCCCCCACAACCATTCAAACTCTATTCATAAACCAAACTATGACTGACGTAGAAAAATTTTTCGAATGAACAAATACCTTCTTATTCTTTTTTTTTTTTTCATGCCTTTTTTTCTTCTTTTTTCTCTTGGAGCTGAGCTGTTTCTCCTCCTCTTTTCTTTACTTTTTCTGCTTGGAGCGCCGCCTTTCTTCTTCTCGTTTTTGGAGTTGAGTTTTTCTTCTTTTTCTCTTTTCTTCTTGGGTCGCTGCCATTCTTCCTTCTTGTTTTCGATGTTGGACCTTTCTCCTTCTTTTTCTCTCGGGTGTGTGTGTGTGTGTGTGTGTGTGCTGCATTTGTTCTTCTTGTTTTTGACTTTTTTTTCTTGATTCTTATTTTCTGGGGGACTTGTGTTTTCTCTCTCTCCTTCCGTCGCCTGAACAAGCCGCTCTGAAATAGATTCCTCGTTGTTCTTAGCCTATTTCTCTGATCGTCTCCGTGGAACCCGGTCGTACCATACCCATGATACGGATATGCCTAGCTCTTGCACCAAATATGTATATATGTAACATGTATATATAAAGAACATATACGCATAGAACATAGGAATCTCGAAATTCGAAAAAAACATAACGACTTCTTTGTTCAGGTACGAAACCTTTTTATTACTTTTGAGTTAAAGGTTTCGACATAAGGAAAGAGTCACAATCTTACTATTCTGTCTTTATCATCTGGTCCCTATCTCGCGCGGCACTCATGGCGCGCAAATTCGTCTCGGCTCAGCGAGCCCCAAAAGTCGAACCTCCTCGTTCAGCGTCTAGTTTCAACTCACTTAACTTTCTTTGAAATCCCCAAAATCCTCCGCGTGCTTCCGATGCGTGACGTCACCCGCACGTGACGTCACCCGTTTCATCATCTCAGGCTATTGTGACCTCTCTGAGTGACATGTCCGCTCTGTGCGCGCGCACGCGTTACCACCTTCATGAAGGTTGCACCTAACTAACTCATGTGCTGAGCCAAAAGGTTCTCAGCCTAACTAAACCCAAAAGCATGAACCGAAATCCCTCAGCTATTATATTACAAAATAAGGTTTATATAAGAGTTGGCTGAAAAGTTCATAGTCTGACTAAGATACTCTCATGGAATGTGACCAAATGAGAGTTGGCTGAAAAGTTCATAGTCTGACCGAGATACTCTCATGGAATGTGACCAAATAAGATTTATTTTTCAACATAGTCCCCTTTGTGGTCCACACACTTCTTTCCTTAGTAAAGCAGTTCTTGGATCTCATTGATCAAAAAAGTCAACAGCAGCAGGTATGATGTTATCATATGAACACTTCATCCAATGAACTTTTCAACCCAACCTCATAAGTTTGTTACTTCTCTTCATAGTGGGACTATTTTTAGAAGGATTTTACAATGTCATCGGACACTTGCTTTTGGGTGATTTTATACTCAAACTAAAAACAGCACAGTTTATTTTGTTTCAATGTCAGAAAATTTGTAATGAGTTCTGAAAGCATAAAAATAAAGAATTATACAAAAAAATCACCTATAATTAATTCATTAAAATTGTTATGTTGAGATATATTTATTATAAAATATATTGCCAAAAGAAATGGATTCAGCTGCCCAAGGTCAAATCCTAGATGAAGCTGTTTGTGTTTCACGTCATGCTAGTTCCCTTGGAAAAGGCATAAATCCATGTTTTCCCCTCATCTATTAATAGATAGTTGGGCAGACTAGGCCATTTAGCCTTGATGAGGCAACCAGTCGAGAGTAAAGAAAACTCTGAATTCAAAGCAGTTTTACTCAGCTTAAAAATTGACTTTGATTTGGTTTGGTTTGGTTTTATGACGTATCAACCTTTATAAATTATTTAACACCAAATCAATTTTTATGTAAATAATATGTTCTATTTAAAACAATTCAGTTTTGCATGAGTACACAATTTGTCAAAAACATTTCTATTTCAAACTATTCAGTTTATTCAAGCAGTTATATATAACAATTCAGTTTAGTGTAAGTACAGTTTCAATATCAAAAACAGTTCAATTTCAAATAATTCAGTTTAGCATAAGCACGCAGTTTAAATATAAGTACCGTATAATTATGAAAAACATTTCTATTTCTAGCTCTTCAGTTTAGTCAAGCAGTTCTAATTCAGCTAATTCAGTTTGGTATAAGTACAGATTTTGTTTACACACAGTTAAATGTCAAAACAGACCTATGTTAAGCAATTTAGTTTTGTGTAAATACAGTTTCAATGTAAAAAAAACAGTTCTGTTTCAAATAATTCAGTTTAGCATAAGCATGCAGTTTAAATGTAAGTACAGTTTAATTGTCAAAAACATTTCTTTTTCAAGCTATTCAGTTTAGTCAAACAATTCTAATTGAAACAATTTAGTTTAGCATAAGTATGCAGTTAGTTCCGCATTTCCCAAAGCTCCAGCATTGCTGGAACCTCACCACCAGATTGTTTTGAGTCATATGCAGGACACTCGTTGGGGTGGGGGGTCTTACCTCTCTGCAGAAAAGCAGCCGGTGTATTCTACAGCCCCAGCCGACTGGGCAATAAAATTGACGTTGAGTCACATCCTGTTTTATATAAGAAAAATATGTACCTGAGCAAAAGGATAATATTATTGTAAAAACTTTTAAAATATTGAAGAAAAACATCTATCATAAAATAGATGAAAAATACCCATGCAAAACTGCAACTTTTGTGAAATGTATATATATATATATATATATATATATATATATATATATAGATATAGATATATTATCATCATCATCAAGTCATGCTGAGAGCACAGATTTCCATGATTCTCACTTTTTAACTGTCCCTATCATCCATTGCCCCAGGCAGGTTTCAAACTTCATCCACTGTCCACATAGAGATGACGTAAATAAATTCTTGCAGCCAATACTAGCATGTCAATGTGTTGGAATCCATAAACGAACATTACTTATGAGTTGATCATTGCTTTTCCTGCAGTGTCCTGCATGTATTGTTTGTCTTACTCGGATGTTTTTAGATGGGAGGTAAGTGGCCAAACAGCTGCTGTTTTGTGGGGTGCTGCTTCCAGGATTTGTTCAAAATAGCATGTAGCATACTCGTTAAGTTCGCATCTAGCTTTTTTCCATGTATTTTGTTAGCCTCCACGTGTTACATCCATACAGTAGTATTGAACAGTGACAGCTTCGGAAAATCCTGTTTAATTTTTCAGATAAATCAGGCTTCCGTATGAGTGATAACCAGTTGATAGTAGTTCATGGCTTTGCTAGGCATATGTTGACATCACTTTCAGTTGATGAGATAGTGCTACTGAGGTATGTAAACTTGTCTACTACTTTTAAAAGCCTACGACTAAAAGTGGAGATGGCTCCTCCTCATTTAAAATGTATTTACATTCATATAGAGGCCAATGACTCCTGCTGCTTGCTCTAGACTATGTAGTAGGGATTCAGCTTGGGCTGGTGTATTTGCAGAAAGTGCCAGATCATCTGTGTAGTCTGCATCTGTTATAGTTCCAGCTGGATATCATCAACTTTTTGCTTTTTTTAGTATAAAGCTATTTTCTTTGATTAGATCTTTCAATGTTCTAAATATGTAGATAAAAGAAAAAAGGGTGAGACACAAACTTAATGATGCTTGATTATATTCTAACTGGGATCTACATATGCTCTATCACCAATATTGAGCACTTTTCATCCATGGTCCAGGAGACTGGGGTTCAATCCCAGGTCGAGTCATACCAAAGACTCAAAAAATGGTACTTGATGCTGCCTTGCTTAACACTCAGCATTATAAGGTGGGGATCAAGGGTAGAGTGGAGCAATCCAGGGAAAGTATTAGTGCCCTCCCCTACACCTTAGTGTAGTAGCTATAGAAAAAGGAGCATTTGGGTCACACTCAACTAAAGTCGCCAACTTTTATTTATCATATATATATATATATATATATGTGTGTGTGTGTGTGTGTGTGTGTGTGTGTGTGTGTGTGTGTGTGTGTGTTTAGGTTTTTCCTAACTTAGAATTTGTAAAACAAATTCTGATTTTGAACATATATTTACTCTTTTACTTTATTCAACAAAAAATACGACTATAACATGAATAAAAATAGATTCCTACCTCAGAACCTATAAACACTCAAACATACAGACAAATGCAATTTTTTTCATTAAGAAACATTAAGTCAATTATTTGCATTTACAATCGATATCATCAAAATATTTATTTATTTGTGCAGCTGCCCATTCGACTGGGGCTCTAGAATCTCTGCAGAGAGGTAACTCCCCCTCAATAAGTGTCCTGGATATGACACTAAACCATCTGATTATGAGGTTCCAGTAATGCTGGAGCTTTGGGGAATGCAGAGCACCCCTTTATTGCCATTGCTCCCAGGTCCACTCGGGCCTAGAGTGGTGGCGCTTGATAGGGTCCTATCTATGGGTCAAATAAAACTAATCTGTGTACTTATTCTAAACTGAACTGTTTGAAATAGAACTGGTTTTGACATCTAATTGTGTGTAAACAAAATCTATACTTATACTAAACTGAATTGTTTGAATTAGAACTGTTTGACTGAACTGAATAGCTTGAAATAGAAATAGTTTTGACAATTAAACTGTGTATAAATGCTAAACTGAATTGTTTGAAATAGAACTGATTATTTGTATAAAAATGGATTTGGCATTGAATAACCTTCAAAGGTTGTAATTTACTAAGCATTTTTACTTAGATGTGGCACAAGGCCATATGAAAGGGGCACCCAATGAGACTCGAACTCTCTCGTGTAGGTTTGCTAATAACCTTCAAAGGTTGATATGTCATAAAACCCAAACAACCAACCACCAACTAGTACAGCCAAAATTATGATATATGTGAAACTGTCATTACAATTATAAGGTTGTAACATATGAACCTTTAAATATATTTTTCAAGATCTACGTGTTAATCAATGTAAAATAATAATTCAAAAAAAGTATTATGACACAAGTGTAGCATATGAAGTTGCAAGCCACTACTAAACAAATTAATGTTTATTTACTCTTGTAAATGCTGTGTTAAAGAGAAGTGACTCGGTATTCATTCCTTCGATATCTCCCTTTTTTTCTGGTGGGGGTACAGATATAAATGAAGGTACAAATAGATGTGACATTTTATTATTGTAAGTACAAGTATTTTATTTTTGTAAGTATAAGTATTTTAGCCATAAGTTTGAAAAAACAATTTTAAGCATATGAAAAGCTTATGATTTTACATCTACATACACACATACATACACATGCATACACATACAAACACATACATATACACATATACACATACATACAAACTGTCATTTTCCTTGACTATCGGAGATTTTTTGTGTTCATTGTTTTTATATAATGTTGCATGATATCATTCTAAATAACATCTGGGTTGTAACTTACTTTTTATAATTTTGTTGTATAATTAATACTACGATGTCTGTTGGATAAATTATATAACCTATATTTTCAGAAGACTGAAATTCCCAGCCCACTCAAATGGTTTTTAAAATAAATTTTTCCTCTGAGTAGATTTCAATTCCCACAAGATGATTTTTTTAGTTTATTTTTTTCTTGTGAATTGGTTAATGCATATATATATATATATATATATATATATATATATATATATATATATATATATCATAAAGTTTAGTTTTAACCTTGAAATAGGCAAAGTTTTCTGGGAAAAATGAAAACAATTTTGGTATTTAAGAAAAAATCTAAAGTTTCTTATTTTGTGAGCTAAGAGAACTTAGTTATTTTCAAGTTCAAGATTATCAGCTTTAAATAAACTTTCTTCTAATTTTAACTTAAATTTCTTTAATAAAAACTTTTTTCTATATTCTTATTCTATAAACTTTCTTATTTGACAATTAAAACTTTGTTATATAATGGAATAGATAAAATATATCTAATTTAACTGTGTAGAAACAATTGCAATGCCAGTGTGCAAATTAATTCTAATCTCATTTAAAAATGAAATTACCAACAAAATAATCTTGAATATCATGTATATCTATTCAAATGTGTGCAAACAAATGCCCGATGTTAAATTGTTACAGTATCATAACAACACTTGAAAACAATTCACTGTATACAAAAAAATGAGCTCAGGCACATTTGAAAATGTTATCAACAAAATGTGTTTACGAATCATATATATTTGATACATACGTATAAACAGGATTTGGCATTGATTAATCAACAATGGGTAATACACCATAAAACCAAACCAACCAAACCTAATATATCTAAAATTATTATAGTATAGGAAAAAAATTACTAATTCAAGGATTTACATATTTAAAAATGTACATATTTTAAAATTTTCACACTTACAAATTGTAAAAAAAAGCAGGAGGTATGTAGGGTACACTTAGCTTCTCTGTTTGCCAAAAAAACAGACAAAAACTCTTAGGAAACAATGTCACAATGAAATTTAGATATGAACATACAATGAATGCTATTCCCTAACTTCAAGGTATAAAATAACCCTTGACGGGTTGACCTGCTATTACAATCAATCAATAATCTTGATTATTAATATGGATAAACATAATCAACTATTAATATCATATACTTATTTTCACAATGTTCTGTAAACGCTTTGTATATATTCATATAGATATTTGTGTAAGTGCAGAAAAACATTTGAATTTCTTTTAAAAAAGTTCTTTTTCTACATCAGTACACACATAAACTAAAATAAATTTATTTGATTCTTTTATTTTTATATAAAAATAAAATTCAGCAAAAGTATGAAAGAGAACAAGTTTAATTGTATCGAAGCAAATTACAGTAAACGAGATGAAGAAGAAGAAATCTTTATTTCTGTGAACATTTTTAGATCTTTTCTCAAATGACAATCAGACAAAGCTCTCCAGAAACAATGCTTGCTGGAATGTGTTACATGTGTAATAACTTTGAGATGTGTTACTTATGTGTGTCCAAGGTCAGGTATTTTGCCAATATACATGTTTGCACTGAGGCCAACAATTAACTCCTATCAATCCACTCAGCAACAAAATTACCTTTTTATTATTCAACTTTCAGTCATTCTTTCAACACCTTTTTTTGTTAGTTTTTTTTTGTTTTTTTGACAAACTTTTTTCTTATTCTTATTTTTCCTTTACAACATTGGTTGTTGTTGTTGTTGTCGTTGTTGTTGTTGTTGTTGTTGTTGTTGTTCTTCTTCTTCTTCTTCTTCTTTAACAAAACTTTTTATTTTCTAGTCTTCATGATTTTTTTCTTTATTTGCTTCACAGCCTTTGATATTAATCTCTGTTTTGGCTCATGCAGAAAGAAGTATTTCATATATAAAAAAAAATGTTCCTTTTCTCTCTCTCTCTCTCTCTCTCTCTCTCTCTCTCTCTCTCTCTCTCCCAAATAAATAAATAAATAAAATAAATGAAGAGGAAACAAGTTAGCACCCACAATCTTATATCATATTTCTCTCCCTGTCAAACTTTTTCTATTTCAGCACCATTTGGATATGTGGTGGTGGAAGATGGGGGCGATTCTGCATCTATTCTTTCTGTCTTTCTTTTCTCTCTTTGGCATTGTTCCAAACTTGTTGTTCGAGTTTGTAGTTCTTCCCTATTGTGTTCACTGAAATTTTCACACTCCCTCTCTTTCTCTCTCTCTCTCTCTCTCTATATATATATATATATATATATAAAGTATAGTTGGCGACCATAGTCGAGGGTAACCCGAAGGCTCCCTTTTCAATAGCTACTACACCAAGGTGTCGAGGAAGACGCTACTCCTTTCCCTGGATTGCTCCACTTTACCCTTGATCCGTACCTTATAATCCTGAACGTTAAGCAAGGAGGCATCAAGTACCATTTTTTGAGTCTTTGGTATGACTCGACCTGGGATTGAACCCAGGTCTCCCAAGCCATTGGCGAATACTATGTATATATGTATATAAATTCATATGTATATTTCATTAAACAATACAGGCATCTTTTGTCTACTCATTTTTGTATATGTCCTTTTGATTTGCCGCATTGATTTTATGGTATCTGGCAGGAATTGGTAAATGAATCTCCCTAGTACTTTCTGCCTGATCTTGGGCCATCATCAGGGGTGTGTATACTGCAAAAGCGATGCGACCTTTGCATGAACATTGCTACTTTATAAGTGTTTATTATTTTGTACTGGTGTGTTGTAGCATTTTATCTTTAAATTTGTTTCTATAAGTAGTAGCAGCAGCTAAAAACATTTAAATATGTTAGTACTGGATTCAAAATTAGTAATGAGGGTTTCATTAACCAATTTCTGTTGGATACAATAAAATCAATGTGGCAACTTGAAAGGACATATACAAAAATGTGTAGATAAAAGATATCTGTATTGTTTAATGAAATATACATTAATGAAGAAATGCTGCCCAAATGCACACACACACACACACACATATATATATATATATACATGTATACTTAGTCCAGTTAAACCGGAGTTAGGAGTAATTCCATCAGGACAAGAAATTATTCATGAATGAATATTTAAATTTTCCTGGTAAAGAGCTCAATGTACTAATAATACAGAGCAATAATTTCTTTAAGAAAAAACAACGAAACCAATCACAAAGGATTATAAATTTATTTCCATCCTGTTACGCATTTTTGAAATTTCCAAAAACACGAAAAAAAATTAACAGGACTTCTTCTGATCTTTTTGATAAAAAAAACTCTTGTTTTTTCTTAAAGAAATATATATACATGTATATATATCATCATCATCATCATCATGTCGTGCCGCTATCACGGATATCCCTGACCCTTTCTCGCCACTTCTCCCTATCGTTCATCTCCCTAGGCAAGTCTTCAGGGCTACATCACGTATCCTCACATAGCTGCTGAATGTATGTTCGAGCTGGTCATCCTGCTTTTGCCCGGCCATATGTGGGGGTCCATAGGAGTACATCACTTATGAGTCCGTCCCTGTTTCTCCAGCAGTGTCCTGCATGTCTGGTTCGTCTAACTTGGATAGTTTTCATGATAGGAGGCAGGTGGCCGTATAGTTTGAGTATACTGGTCATGTATGCCCATCTCAACCAAGGCAAATGGGTTTCCCCCTTGGTACATTCTCAGCACAAGTTAGACTCCATATTGAGCTCTGTGGTGGGTAGTGGAGCACAGGGCCAGCAAAAAATTAACATTACTTATAGCGTCTTCTAACAAAAAAAGAAAAAGAAATCTATCTGAATCAGATTCAGAGAATGAAGCAGCTGACTTCCACTAATTCATTGTCTTTGAATCTTTGGAGGAGATCTAGTTGGCAAAGTTCTTTTCTTCCCTCATAGAAAAAGTTATAAAAATAAGGGCTACTCCAAAAAATGTAAGAAAAACAAAGAGCAGAAACCTGCTTGCTGAGGTGGACAGCAAATAAACCGTCTCTTAAATTACAATGTGAAAAACTTACACTCCAATACTACCCAAATTTATCATCATGCCCTCTAAACCCAGCTTACAGTGTTACTTTCTAACTACAGTACACAGAACTTTTCCAGCAAAAAAGAAAAGTCCATCAAACTTTTGAGTTTACCCATAAAAAAGATCATACTAGAGAACCAGATAGATATAATGCAAATTCACAAATCAATTATATCACTGTAGCGGGAGGAAATTTCGTATTTTGCTTTGGCGAGCAATTTAATTCAACGCATAATTTCACCCAATCAGGATGACTTATCCTATTCAATCCGGATCTCCTTTCCAGGCAGCAGAAATTGGGTAAGCTGCCAAACACATTCTCTTTGGCTGAACAACTCCGTCCAGTACAGACGTCTCACTGGCGGTTCTTCAATAGCAGCAGCAGCATGGACACATGACAGAACCTATCTAATTTATGGATTCCTTGTGTCTAATTTCTCTTAGACCAAGGAATCCCAGTTGAATATGAATTAGATACATTCAATACGCCACACACAGGAACAACTTCATGTCACCCCCAAAATTGGCTATGTCGATGCGATGCCTAATCCCGCTCCCGGCACCTAGCTCTCATTTCACCTCTGGGCAACATTAATGGAGACACGCACACCTCTCTCCAAAACCACCTAACACACAAAACCACGGTGACTGCAAAGTTTATTTCCTCCAATGGCAAACAAGACTTTCGCTAAACTAAGGCAAACACAATCCCTCGCACGTCCAACGATACGCGCTGCTTTCCCAACTCTATCATATCTCCATTTCGTCTCTTTACATCTTTCCTTTTCACGAGGCTTGCAGCACAAACGCAAACCCAATATTCCATGCTGCCAATAAAACCTTTATGTTAAAACTAACGGCATCTTCATCGTTGTCTTACTCCTCCATCATCCTTTTATATACCCAAAACAACAACAAATTTCTCATGCTAAATCACCTACACCTCCATAGATCATAGACCAACCTTAAATAAATATAGACCTTACAAGATATCCTAAATTCAAAATGAACCCAATCTGAAATTCTCAATATAAAAAAATAACCACCCAGACCTCCCTTATATATATATATATATATATATATATATATACAGAAGGAGCATAAATGAAAATAAAGTTGGATGCGTTACCATGCTCAAAGGTAATAAGCAACAGAAAAGAATTACAAACAGCTTCAATATAGTAAAATTGGCAACCGTAGTTAAGAGCAATCTGAAGGCTCTCTTTTTAATAGCTTCTTCATTGAGATGTAGGGGAGGGAGCAACTCCTTTCCCTGGATTGCTCCACTTTATCCTTGATACATACCTTATAACGCTGAGTGTTAAGCAAGGCAGTATCAAGTACCATTTTTTGAGTCTTTGGTATGACTCGACCTAGGACTGAACTCTTGTCTCCTGGACCATTAGCAAACACTCTACCCACTACAGTGCCAAAATAATTGTTATTAATTTAGTACTTGACATAATAATGACATAATAAGCAGAACCTCAAGCAATAATTTCATAATTTTCGCTGACTCCTTATCCGCACTTACTGCATTAAAAAATAAAAACGTAAGTGTTATGTCCTCGGAAAAGGGCATAAAATTAATACGATAAACAATGTCGCCAATGTAGCTATTTGCTACCAACTCACTAAGTGAATTACAGTTTAGCCAGAGTCCGGGCTGAATAGGATAAGTCATCCTGATTGGGTGAAATTAAGTGTCGAATTAAATTGCGCGCCAAACCAAAATACGAAATTTTTCCTTTCTCTACAACAGTCAATTGTTATATCTTTATTGGAAGAGTCCATTGTGTATTGAAATAGGTAAGATTCCACATCACTAATTGATCCGTTAACCACACAAATACTAAACAGAATATACCACTTATCTAAAAATAAAGAAATAATCTTTTATTGGATCCCAAGCCCCCTTGGTATGCCTGGAAAAGACAGGGCTAACTCGGAAGCAAAGAAAGCTATGAAAGACATAATAACAAAAACAAAAAATCATATACTGACAATAAAACGATTGTGAATAAAATTATCATTTAAAAAATGGCAATATCATTAGAATATAGTCATTAATAACAAACTTCTAAACATTAAATCTACCATTGGAGATTTGAACACAAAATAGGACAAAAATGGAAGAGAATAGGTTGTGCTAACCCATCTTTACATCAGCCATATATACATCCCTCTTCATCATTTACTAGAGGGCACAGAACCCCCAATATGCCCTACATGTCACGAGAGATTTACAGTGAAACATATACTGTGTAGATTTTGATCTAGAACGAAGAAAACATTATCAAGCAAGTAATCTGAAAAGACTTTTTAAAAAATACAATCATCCAGGATTTTATATTTCCTAAAAGAAGTACGATGAAGGACTATACTCAAAAATGAGTAATTGAATAATAGTTCAATATATATATATATATATATATATATATATATATATTTGGAAAAAATTATTTGCTCTGTGGATTTTATTTAGATTGAACTCTTTACCAGGAATATTTGAATTTAATATTCTATTTTGGAATATTTCATTTGTCCTGATTGTAATTATTCCCTATTCCAGAATAATATATATATATATATATATATATATATATATATATATATATATATATATATATATATATATATAGTATAGTCCTACTTCTTCTAATTATAATTTTAAATATTACATCCGAAGATGGGTTCTGTAAGAATTATAAATTAAAATTTGAACTTATAAGAATTTGTAGGAGCCTGAAATAAATTTATAATGATACCAAGAAAGTAATTTTTTTTCTTTTGTCCTCATGTAAAAGATTTCTTAGCTCTACACGTGTTGCGTAGCCATATACACGAATATGGCCATGTGTGAAATAGACATGTAATGTTCATTAACGATAGAACATATAAAGAACATAGGAATCTCGCAATTCGAAAACACGTAACGACTTCTTGTTCAGGTACGAAACCTTTTTATTAACTTTGAGTTAAAGGTTTCGACGTAAGGAGGAGAGACACAATCTTCTATGCTGTCTTATTCATTTGGCCCCCAACTCGAGCGGCCCCCATTGGGCGCACGTTCGCCTCGCGCCTGCGAGCTCCAAAATTGATCCTTCTCGTTTTGTGTCTAAAACCCGACTCTTATTTTCTTCAATTTCTCACACAAACTTCCGCGTGCTTCCGGTGCGTGACGTCACCCGCACCTTGTCACCCAGTATCGTCTCGGACTGTTATGACATCTGAGTGACACCTCCATCCGCTCGTGCGCACCCACGTTAACACCTGTTTCAACCCATGTGCTGAGCCGAAAGGTTCTCAGCCTAACTAAACTCAAAGGCATGAACCGAAATCCCTCGGCTATTTCATAACACACGTTGAGTGTTGATGATTCATTGATCCCAAATTAATGATACATCAATAGCTGTTAGTATTGAGCACTCATATTGGATACTTCTACTCATTGGATTTCTTGCCCAGTCGGCTGGGGCTGTAGAATACACCGACTGCTTCTCTGCAGAGGGGTAAGAACCACCCCCAACGAGTGTCCTGGATATGACACTAAACAATCTGATGGTGAAGTTCCAGCAATGCTGGAGCTTTGGGGAATGCGGAGTACCCCTTCATTGCCATCGCTCTCAGGTCCACTCTAGCCCAGAGTGGTAGCACTTGATAGGGCCCTATCTATGGGTTGAATAGAACTAACAGCATACTTATGCTAAACCGAATTGAGCAAACTGAATGGCTTGAAATAGAAACGTTTTTGACAATTAAACCGTACTTACACTTAAACTGCGTGCTTATGCTTAACTGAATTATTTCAAATAGAACTGTTTTTCGACATTAAAACTGTATTTACACTTAACTGAATTATTACATATAACAGCTTGAATAGTTTGAAATGGAAATGTTTTTGACAATTAAACAGTACTTATGCTAAACTGAACTGTTTTCAATAGAACAGATTATTTACATAAAAATGGACTTGGCGTTAAATAACCTACAAAGGTTGATATGCCATAAAACCAAACCAGACAACCAGATCCTTGGATTTCCTACGTGGATCATAATATATATATATATATATATATATATATATATATATATATATATACGGGTGTGTGTGTGTGTGTGTGTGTGTGTGTGTGTGTGTGTGTGTGTGTGTGTGTGTGTGTGTGTGTGTGTTTGCATACATGCATTTTCTATCAAATTATTGGTTTGAATCTATTTTGAAATGACCCCCTGAGGTTGATATGCCATAAAATAAAACAAACAAATAAATCTAGCACTCAACATCTCTGATAGCAACCACAAATGTTTTATCATATTCTCAGACCCATTATCTATCTTACTCTCACTGAGAAATTAAAAAAAACCCTGAAGACCCCCCACCCACCCCGGCTGCCAATCATGGAACTCCTGAGTTGATTAAACTCCATGTTCAAGAGATTCTGATATGCTGGATTCTAATCCACATTGGAATGAGGGGAAATGAAAGAGCTGCCTCAGTCGTCAAATCAACTTCAGATTTGGCCCCCCAACAAATTCAAAACTCTACATACTGACTTGAAACATGAAGTTTATAAATTCGTTCATAAAAAAAATGACACAATGTTGGAATAACAACATCCACAATAGACTCTTCTTGATCAAACCAACTTTCGGAAAAAGGAAACCAGCCTTCCAAAAATCCAGAAAGGAACAAGTCACTATATCATAATTGTGCATTGGTCACACAAGACTTACACACTTCTTTATATTTCAAAATTTTTTATTTAAATTTTTAACAAGAACAACAAGCTCAGGATATAACATGTCAAACACCCTGTACTGTTAAACATTTTCTCAGAGAATGTAGAGCTTTCGCTTTTATTAGAAAATGCTTTTTCAATACAAATAATATGAAAGATCTATTTGAAAATATTAACTTGGATGACGTTTTATCCTTTTTGAGAGAAATAAAATAATACCAAAAATTATTCATATAAAACCGATCAATACCATACAAAGTAACTCTACAAACCATTCCTGAACTATTTATTTGAAAGAAATTTCAGATGATGAAAAATTAAAAAAGAAAAAGAAAATTAAAAAAAAAATCTTAACAACCAAAAGTGTAAATATAGATCTACAATGTGCATTATTCCCAAATTTCTAGGTATAAAATAACCCCAGATGGGTTGATATGGTGTTAAAATCCACTAATCAACCAACCAACAAACCTTTCATTGTATGTGAGTCTGTATGTATGTGCATCCACCTGTGTGTGTGTGTGTGTCTGTGTGTGTGTGTGTGTGTGCACATATTACATAAAATTATTGCATCAATATAATTGCCGTTTCGATCATTGAGATGTCATTCTTCAAATTACTTTAGTCTAAGGAACTTTTACTCACAGGCAGCACTCATCGCTGCTGGGTACTCAACATTAAACCAACCTTTTGTCACCACCCAACACCACATGTGTGAGAGGGGTGGAAGTTTGTAGGGAACGAATAAATAAATAAAAAATTAAACTTAAAAAAAAATAAATAGATAAAAAGAAAACTATTAAATTTGAAGAAACACCCAGAGGTCTCTAACGGAAAAGGAGATGACGCATGCGTAAAAAGAAAAAAGGATTTTCCTCTTGAAAAAGGAGACGATATTATCTTTCTCTTTCAGGCAGTGTCTGTCAAACCAACAACATCATTTTTGCTGTCTGATGTTTTGGGCACCACGCTACGTCCTGGGACGTAGCATTGGTTTGTCCCTTAACCCAATAAATAAAGGAAAGTGTAGAAAAAATGTTTTCGTCTCTTATCTTTTTTTCTATCTTTTCTTTTTGTATATTTCTTTTGGGACTTTCTTTGGGCAAGGCATTGCGCCGGCCAGTCAACGTGAGGTGAAACAGTGTAACCAAAATATGGAGTCAGATATCTTACGGCAACACAGCCTTGCCCTTAGCCCCTGACTTTCAAAGCCTTCAAAATCCCACAAGTTAGATACCATTCTTGAAAATACTTATCCTTTATATATAGCAATATGCTTCCTATACTTTGGGCAACATAGCAGTTCTTACTTAATGTGGTTCAATAATTTGCATTTTCAGTATTAAAAATCAATTTGTCACTAATAACTAGTTTGTTGTTTATTTTCAATGTTTGCTTTTCAGGATGTTAATAAACAAACAATTGTTTTGTTGATAGTGTTTAAATGGCTTTGTAGAGAAGAGGAAAATCTCGTATTTTGTTTTGGCGCGCAATTTAATTCAACACTGAATTTCACCCAATCAGGATGACATATCCTATTCAGCCCGGACCTTCATTTCCGGCTAGCAAAACGGGTGAGCGGCCAAACACACTCTCTTCAGCTTGAGACGGCGACCAGAATAGTCGTGTCTCTGGTCGTCCCTGCTTAGCGATGCTTTTTAGCTAAACAAGCCACCCAGTGTGGACATCTCACTGTTGCTTTAACACTAGCAGCAGCAACATGGACACTCAACGAGGGAACCATCTAATTTATGGATTCTTTACGAGGAATCCCAGTGGAACATAAATTAGAAACATTCAGCATGCCTTCCACAGGCACCATTTCTTGTCACCCCAAAAATTTACTATGTCGATCCGAGCGCCACTCCGCTCTCGACACGCAAAACCACACGGTGACTTTGAATACTTCCCTCACACGTCCAACGACACGCTGCCATCTCAACATCCCGCTAAGCTATCGCGTCTCCAAAACTAACAAGCCTAAACACCACGAGTCTTGCAGCACCAAGAACAAACCATATTCAAAGCTGCAAATAAAGAACTTTCGTTGTTGTGTGTGTTGTTAAAGAATAGTTTCGTAATTCATTTGTGTGCCTAAAAACAATAGTGTTATCCTCAAGAACCGCTATAGCTTCATTTTTCAAATAAAGCCATTTTTCCCCTCTAAAACTGCTAACAGACTTGAGCTTTTAGACAATGCCTTGGGTTTCTACTGAGGAGTAAGCAATTCTTGAGATTTGTTTTAATTGTACAATTCAAAAATTTTAGAAATCCAACCTTTTTATTTATTTATATTTGTTGGCTGTTGTAGTATTCTAGTATAGCAGTTTCGGGGAATTTGTTATTTTCCCGAACACAACATTTTTTAGGCACACAAATGAATTACGAAAGTCTGCTTTAACACACACAACAACGAAGGTTCTTTATTTGCAGCTTTGGATATTATTTGTTCTTGGTGCTGCAAGACTCGTGGTGTTTAGGCTTGTTGGATGTTTGAGACGAAATGGTTTAGCGGGATGTTGAGATGGCAGCGTGTTGTTGGACGTGTGAGGGAAGTATTCAAAGTAACCGTGTAGTTTTGTGTGTCGAGAGCGGAGTGACGCTCGGATCGACATAGTCAATTTTTGGGGTGACATGAAGTGGTGCCTGTGGAAGGCATGCTGAATGTTTCTAATTTATGTTCCACTGGGATTCCTCGTAAAGAATCCATAAATTAGATGGTTCCCTCGTTGAGTGTCCATGCTGTTTGCTGCTAGTGTTAAAGCAACAGTGAGATGTCCCCACTGGGTGGCTTGTTTAGCTAAAAAGCATCGCTAAGCAGGGACGACCAGAGACACGTCTGTTCTGGTCGCCGTCTCAAGCCGAAGAGAGTGGTTTTGGCCGCTCACCCGTTTTGCTAGCCGGAAATGAAGGTCCGGGCTGAATGGGATAAGTCATCCTGATTGGGTGAAATTCAGTGTTGAATTAAATTGCGCGCCAAAACAAAATACGAGATTTTTCTCTTCTCTACACTAGGTTTGTTCATAAATGCATCGAAAAAACTCCTTCCTCTCCGATATGTGCACTCTTTTTTTGCAACTGTTGTGAAAGCACCAATTTACACATGTATTTCCTCCTCCCTTGGTTGGCTGGTTGGGTTTTATGGCATATCAACTTTTATTGGTTATTTATTGCCAAATCCATTTTCATACAAATAATCAGTTCTATTTCAAACAATTCAGTTTAGCATAAGTACACAGTTTAGTTCTATTTGACCCATAGATAGGACACTATCAGGTTGGTTGGTTGTTTGGGTTTTATGGCATATCAACCTTTGTTGGCTATCTAATGCTAAATCCATCTTTATACAAACAATCAGTTCTGTTTCAAACAATTCAGTTTAGAATGAGCACACAGCTGAGTTGTCAAAAACATTTCTATTTCAAGCTATTCAGTTTAGTCAAACAATTTTAATTCAAACAATTCAGTTTAGTACAAGTATAGTTTTTGTCCACACACAGTTAAATGTCAAAACAGTTCTATTTTAAACAATTCAGGTTTGCATAGTTATACAATTCTATTCTATTTGATCCATAGATAGGACCTTATCAGGTGCTACCACTCCTGGTCAGTCTCCTACTGACTGTTTTTGGCAATTGTAGTGAAAATAATTATATATAATTATAAATAATTAATAATTATAAATAATTATATGCACATGCCAAGTTGGAATATTTGTTCATATATTTTGGATTTTACGTTTATGCTCGGAGGGAATCTCGCTGGAAAAAACGTAAGGGTGCGAGAGTCTCATAACACATGTGCAACAAGCCTTCTTGGAGCATGGTTTTTTCTTCCTTTTTGGCTCGAGACGTGAAGAGGAGAAGACGCAGAGACAGCAAGGAAGGATTCATGATAACCTCAGGATGTTGTAGCTGCCGAATTGAAAATGCGATTTTTCTCCTGCTGAACTGGTTTAAACATGAGTAATCATTCACCTTATATTTTTCTTTTTGGCCATTCAAGTTTATAGGATAGTGGCTGTGTGTTTTGTTATTCTCACGGTGAAAGAAGCGTGCGAAGATCCCACCCAAGTTTCGAGGTCTGAAGGAAGAACTAAAATTACTTGCTGTATTATTACCAACCTTCATTTTTTTAAAATTCACAACACTTCTGTAAATAAGTAATAAAAAAAGAAATATAGATTCACTACAGATTTTAAATCCAAAATGAATAAAGAATAAAATCTACAAAGTGTCAGAATACAGCTACAAGGGAAAAATTGAAGTTACCTTGTATGGAGCTGTAGTGAGCCTGACTGTAATAGTCATAGATAACAGTATCAATGACTTGAGTTCAAATCTTGGACAAGGGTGTTTACATTTCACTTCAAACTGTAGGCAGGAACAGCCACAAAAGGCATTGTTCTCTAAATGAACTCATAAAACAGAGTTCATATGTTTTAATCAAGATGGTGCTATATCCTTAGGAAAGGCATGAATCTATTTCTTCTCTCCCATTGTTAAATATGTTGTAGAGCAAACTAGGTTGTTTAGCCTTGGTTAGGCAACCAATCTAGAAGAAGGAATTTAAAATCAGCTATACCTCACTTAAAATTAGATCTTGTGTCACATCCAACCAGAGGTTGTGTGGAGTAAATATATACTTTGTACACATATGGTTATTGTGCTGAAATTAATGCTTGTTACTGTTCTGGTCTTTTGATCCAGACAATGTTTGGTACTTCCACTAGTATTTAATAGTTTGTTCTGTTAGCTTTTCAAAGTTCTTATCATTTTTGTATTTTTGTCTACTTTGATTCCAAGATAATACCAAGGAAAATTATACCATATACAGATAATCAAGTGCTTCTTGCAAGTACACCTGCTCAAGCCAAATCTCTGCTTTATAGGCAGGAACAGCCACAAAAGGCATTGGTCTCTACATGAACTCATAAAACAGAGTTCATATGCTTTAATCAAGATGGTGCTATATCCTCTTCATTAAATAGGAAGCCTCTGAAATTAGTTAATCAATTCATATACCCTGGTAGCAATATCTCATCAACTGAAAGCAATGTCAACATATACAGAGGCAAATCATAGACTGTTATTGACTTGTTATTGATTACATGGAAATTTGATCTCTCTCGGATGAAATAACACAATAATTCTTCAAAGCTGTAGCCATGTCAGTACAATTGTTAGGTTGCACTCCTTGGACTTAAACAAAATGCTTGGAGAAAAATGTTTGATGGGGATTAGACAAGGATGCTGTGTTTTGAATGAATCCTGGAAGCAGCACCATACGAAACAGTTGCTGTACGGACACTTACCTCCTATCTCACAAATCATCCCAGCAGAAACTTTTTGCTTCGATGAGGCACAAGGCCATATGAACAGAGCTCCCAATGAGATTCAAACTCCCTTGTGAAGGTTTACTAGTCTGGCTTGCGAACCATTACACCACTCAAGAGGAGCAAGAAATGCCGGCTACTACTAGCAAAATAAGGATGAACTCATAAGTCACATTCTCATATGGACTCCTACACGTGGACACACCAGTGTTAGCCGACCACCAAAAACTTACATACATCAACTCTGTGCAGACACTGGATGCTATCAAGAGGACTTGCAAAGTGTGATGACCAATTGAGACAGATGGCAAGAGAAAGTCAAGGTCTGGTTTGGCTTGGTTTGGTTTGGTTTGGTTTGGTTTTATGGCATATCAACCATTATAGGTTATTTAATGCCAAATCCTGTTTATACATATACATTAAATATATATATGATTTGTGAATATATTTTGTAGATAACATTCTTAAATGAGCCTGAGCGCTTTTTTGCACACAGTCAAATGGTTTCAAGTATTGCTATATTATAATTACAATTTAACATCAATCATTTGTTTGCATACAGTTTGTTCTATTTGACCCATTGATAGGACCCTATCGGGTGCTACCACTCTGGGTGAGAGTAAACGTGGGAGCAATGGCAATGAAGAGGAATTCTACATTACTCAAATCTCCTCACGATCAGATTGTTTAATATCATATCTAGGACACTTATTGGGGAAGGGGATCTTACTCCTCTGCAGAGATTCTGTCTGTGTATTCTACAACTGCAGCTGACTGGGCAGGAGAGAGTTAAGGGAATCTGAGCTGTTAGCATATCTTGATGATCATCATCATTATCATATAATTTTTTACTCTGTTAATGTTTCCAAAGTTTAGAACATTGGAATTGTGAACTGGACGTTTCTCCAAGAAAAACTGAAATAGAAAATCAAGACATCTCAGTGAACAGATTACATATTTGGGAAAATAAACAAAAAGAAATTCCAGTAATTTATTGAACGTTGCTTAGTGCGACATACTGGTTACTTACATTATCTACTTTTGCCCAGTCGACAGGGGATGCTGTAGAACACACTTGCTTCTCTGCAGAGGGCTAAGACCCCTCTCAATGAATGTCCTGTTTATGACACTAAACAATCTGATGGTGAGGTTCCAGTAATGCTGGAGCTTCATTGCCATTGCTCCCCTTCATTGCCATTGCTCCCAGGTCCACAGTGACTCAGAGTGGTAGCACCTGATAGGGCTCTATCAATGGGTTAAATAGAACTAAGAACTAGACTGTGTACTTATGCTAAACTGAATTGCTTGAAATAGAACTGTTCTGACATTTAAACTGCATACTTATGCTAAACTGAGTTGCTTGAAATGGAACTGTTTTTGTATGCTGAACTGAATTGTTTGAAATAGAATTGTTTTTGACATTAAAACTGTGCTTACACTAAACTGAATTATTTGAAATAGAACTGTTTTGACATTTAACTGTGTATAAACAAAAACGATACTTATACTAAACTGAATTGTTTGAAAGAGAACTGTTTATGTGTATAAAAATGGATTTGGTATTAAATTATCTACAAAGGTTGATATGCCATAAAACCCGAACAAATAGAAACAAATACTTTTACTAAGTGGTCACCCATCTAACTACTAAACAAGCACATCACAACTTAACTTCAGTAATCAGGCTACATTATGTTGTTATATACAAAGAATTGCTTATAGTCTGACACACAGACATCAGGTTGCTTACATTACCAACTATTACTAAGTGGTCGCCCATTTAACTACTAAACAAGCCCATGAATACTTAACGTCAGTGTAACATATTGACCTTCAATCGAGCCGTCAATCAAGAAACAGGTGAACCCAGTCGAATATATCACCTTGACCTGTGGACAGATTGAATTCGGTGCAGATGTGACGCCCACAAGAAGCAGGTGGGCATCAAACAATTATATGACCCGGTGCCACAGACGGTTTCAGTTAGTTGGAGTCAGTTGCAGTTCGAGTTCGAGTTGCAGTCCAAGGCAGTGAGAACCAGCTCCAGACAGAGGGCTTGCAGCCCTCAGTGACCCCTGGTTGAGCTGCCCAGCAGAATGAGAAAAAGGTACTGCTGTAGTCAGAGGAACTTGGGGTCAATATTTTGCAGTCTGTTCCGTCTCCAACTCAACTCTCACACACACAACCCTTTCACAACCCTTTCAAGAATACAGTGTGAGAGGTATATTTTTCTAAAGAAGTGTGTTTGATCGTCATTATTGTTGATTGTGTTTCCACATGTATATGTATACATAAAGTTGTATCACGGCTATACAACATTCAGTAATCTGGCTACATTGTATTGTTATTTACAACGCATTGCTTATATTCTGACACACAGACATCAGGTTACTTACATTACCAACTGTTCCTAAATGGTCACCCATCTAACTACTAAACAAGCCCATCACTACTTAACTTCAGTAATCTGGCTACATTGTATTGTTATTTACAACGCATGGCTTATATTCTGACACACAGATATCAGGTTACTTACATTACCAACTGTTCCTAAATGGTCACCCATCTAACTACTAAACAAGCCCATCACTACTTAACTTCAGTAATCTGGCTACATTTTGTTGTTATTTACAAAGCATTGCTTATAGTCTGACACACAGACATCAGGTTGCTTACATTACCAACTATTACTAAATGGTCACCCATCTAACTACTAAACAAGCCCATCACTACTTAACTTCAGTAATCTGGCTACATTGTATTGTTATTTACAAAGCATTGCTTATAGTCTGACACACAGACATCAGGTTGCTTACATGACCAACAGTTACTAAATGGTCACCCATTGAAGTACAGAACAGTCTAACAACTGCTTACAAATGTTTCATTATAACTGTTTCATTTGCATATAAATTTCATCCACAAAGTGAGACAATCACAGTACCTATTTACCATTATTAATCCTATTCTGTGTTTTTCCTTTTCTTCTAAACTTTACAATTACAACTTCTAATACTACCACTATTACTAATACTATTACTACTACGAGCCCAATTGGCTGGAGGTGTAGAATATGTTGACAGCATCTCTGCAGAGGAGTAAGACCACCCACATCACAACAAATGTCCTGGATATGACACTAAACAATCTAAGGACGAGGCTCCAGTCCTGGAGCTTTAAGGAATGTTGAGTACCCATTCATTGCCATTACTCCCAGGTTCACTCTGAACCAGAGTGGTAGTACCTGTTAGGGTCCAATCTGTGGGTCAAATAAAACAGTTTAACCATTTAACAGTGTGCAAAAAAAAAAATGATGGATGTTAAATTGAATTTTTTGTGTCAAATAGCAATACTTGAAACCATATAACTGTATGCAAAAAATGATTAATACTAAATAGAATTATTTGTGTTATATAGGAATACTTGAAACTATGTGTAAACAAATAAGCTCTGGCTAGTTTAAAATGTTTCCAACAAACTATTTTTTACAAATCATATATATTTAATCTATAATCATATATCTACATGTATAAACAGGATTTGGTATTAAACAACCAACAAAGGTTGATATGCCATAAAACCCAACCAACCAACAAGGAATAGTTGTGGTGTTGTTATTATTACTATTATTATTTGGAATGTTCACACCAGTTTTAACTAATGGCTCTCACTGAAGTCAGAGTGACAGCAAGTCTCCTCTGTTCACCAGGACTCTTCTCAGTATTCTAGTCTATCACAATAATCCTCTGGTCTGGATAGTGTTAATCTCCAGTTCCTCTAGTCTCTTTTCCAAGTTTTTCGTAATTGTTTTGAGGGCTCCAAGTATCATTGGCACCTTTATATTCCATAATTTTTTCAGTTCTCTAGCAAGGTCCTGGTACTTTGTCAAGTTTTTTTTCTCTTTCCCTTATATTATTATTTTACTCCTAAAAAGTTTTTCACATCAGTAGTAATGAGTGGTTTTCACGGGAGTCCAGGTGACAGAGTCTCCTTGGTACTCCAAGACTTTTATTATTTCACAACTTTTTTAACTCTGTTTATTATTATTATTATTGTTTACTCATTAGAGTTTTTCATATCAGCATTAGCTGATGGTCTTTCACTGGAGATTGAGCGACAGCAAGTCTCCTCAAGTCTCCAGGACTCTTCTCAGTATTCTGGCCGTTTTCAATAATGCTGTTGTTTGGATGGTCTCCACTCGGCTGCCAACTTTCAAATCCTCCAGGTCCTTTAATAATCCTTTTGTTACCATGCCAAAAGCACCAATCACAATTAGTATAATTGTCACCTTCATGTTCCATAGTTTTTTCAATTCTCTAGCAAGGTCGAGGTACTTATCTCTCTTTTCACATTCTTTCAGTTTTATTCTGTGGTCAGCCGATACGGCAAAGTCAACAATTTTGCAGATTTTCTGTTTTTATTGATTATTATTAGGTCTGGTCTTCTGGCCAAGATTAGGTGATCCATTTGTATATCAAAGTCCCATAGAAGTTTGTGTGTGTCATTTTCTAGGACAGGTGCTGGGTTGTGCATATACCATTTGTTGGCATGGTCAAATTAAAATTTCTTGCACATTTCCCAGTGGATCACATTGCCCACCCAGTCGTGTCTAGCCTTGTACTCCTTCTGTGCCAATTTGCAGCATTCGCTTATTATGTGATCGATGGTTTCATCTCTGTCACCGCATAGTCTACGTTTGCTATTTTGTTGCGTCTTATCTATCTTCACCTTGATATGATTGGTTCTTATGGCGCTGTTTTGTGCTGCTATTAGGAGAGATTCTGTTTCTCTCTTAAAGTTTCCTTTTCTTAGTCATGTCCAGGTTTTGTCATGTCAGATGTTGTTTATTCGTCGTTTAAAAGGCTCATAGAGTTGTTTTCCTTCCCATTTTTGTTTCCTAGTTATTATCATTCTGTTATCTATCATGTTGTCAGTATTGTTTCTGATGGCCGTAATCAGTCCTCATTCGTGTTTTTCTATGTAGTCTTTGAGTCGTTGTATCGAAGTGTTATTATTATTATTATTATTATTTCTTCTTTTTCTTCTTCTTCTTCTTCTTCTTCTAATTAATGATAGTTAATAATTATTATTTCTTCTTCTTTTTCTTCTTCTTCTTCTAATTAATGATAGTTAATAATTGTTATTTCTTCTTCTTCTTCTTCTTCTTCTAATTAATGATAGTTAATAATTGTTATTTCTTCTTCTTCTTCTTCTTCTTCTTCTTCTAATTAATGATAGTTAATAATTGTTATTTCTTCTTCATCTTCTTCTTCTAATTAATGATAGTTAATAATTGTTATTTCTTCTTCTTCTTCTTCTTCTTCTTCTTCTTCTTCTTCTTCTTCTTCTTCTTCTTCTTCTAATTAATGATAGTTAATAATTGTTATTTCTTCTTCTTCTTCTTCTTCTTTTTCTTCTTCTTCTTCTAATTAATGATAGTTAATAATTGTTATTTCTTCTTCTTCTTCTTCTTCTTCTTCTTCTTCTTCTTCTTCTTCTTCTTCTTCTAATTAATGATAGTTAATAATTGTTATTTCTTTTTCTTCTTCTTCTTCTTCTTCTTCTAATTAATGATAGTTAATAAGATTAACTTAGTACATTACCAGGCCAAAAGTGTACATTTCCCTTCCATCTCAGTGATAATAAAAAAGCAAAAAGTAATTTCTAAGAACCTTCACAAATCACCCAATGTTTTACTAAAATGTAAGTATTTCTTTATTTTTATTCTATAAGAGTTGATTTTAAGTTTGGTTATGTTTAGTTTTGTAACATATCAACCATTGTTGGTTATCTAATAACAAATCCTGTTTTTCATATGTATTAAATTACGGGATTTGTAAACACATATTGTAGATACACACAGTTAAATAATTAAACAGTTCTATTTCTAACAATTCCAATTAGCTTAAGTCACCAAAATTAAATGGTTCCAAGTATTGCTATGTATCACTAACAATTCAATTAGACATCAGTCATTCTTTTACACACAGTTAAATGATCAAACAGTTCTATTTCAAACAATTCAATTTAGCATTAGTCATTTGTCTGCACTCAGTTTAAATATGAAACAATTCTATTTGACCCATAGAGAGGACCCTATCAGGTACAACCACTATGAGCTGGAGTGGACTTGGAAGCAATAGTAATGAAGAGGAACTCCACATTTCCCAATGTTCCAGCATGACTGAAGCCTCACTATCAGACTGTTTAATGTCATATCCAGGACACTTGTTGGGGGTGGGGGTTACTCCTCTGCAGTCTGTGTATTCCACAGCCCCAGCTGACTAGGCTGAATTGATTTTATTAGCATATAAATGTATAAATATTATATAAGAGAGTCAGTTACTAAGTTTGACACAAGGCCAATAGTATGGAGCACATAGTGAGAATTGTACTCATTAGCAAAGGTCTAGCGTACTGACCATTACACCATTGAAGGTGCCCAGAAGTGTCTATAAAGTAGAAATACTTAAAAAGGAAATGTAAAATTTAAAACCTATTCCTTACAGACTTTGAAAATAACTGGAGGTCATGTTACATTCATTCATTTTGATTGGATTATGTTACATCCATTCATTTTTAATTGGATTATGTTACATTCATTCATTCTTAATTGGATCATGTTACATTCATTCATTTTTAATTGGATCATGTTACATTCATTCATTTTAATTGGATCATGTTACATTCATTCATTTTTAATTGGATTATGTTTCATTCATTCATTTTAATTGGATTATGTTACATTCATTCATTTTTAATTGGATCATGTTACATTCATTCATTTTGATTGGATCATGTTACATTCATTCATTTTAATTGGATCATGTTACATCCATTCATTTTAATCAGGAAAATATTGTAATATAACTAAGAATAACATAAAAAGAATTCACCAAATGTCTTTTTTTGTCTACCATTGGATGGTGACAATTGAGGCTACCAAATTTTCTTCTGTTACTGATAGGATTATAGAGGCACACTTAGTATAATGGTTATCACCATAGAAAATGGAATTGATGACCTGAGTTAAAATCTGGGACCAGGTGGTTTACATTTTACTTCATGCTCCTGTCTTTAGGAAAGGCAAGAATCCATCTCTTCTTTCACTGGCTATGGGTAAATAGGAGAGCAGAGTAGGTTCTTTGGCCTTAGTTAGTGTTGTGGCCCCAGAAAGGGTCACTAATGAAAACACAAACACGGATATGAGATAACAGATTATATTACACAAGAAAGATAGAGTTACATAGAAAAGGTAAAATGTCTCGTACTGTTTGGATAACACCGATATTGATCTGCCTCTGGTAGCGAAATCTCTCAGTACTAATAACAGCGAGAAGAGTACATTATGGTAAGATGGGTAAGGCTCCCACAACAGTTAAGCAATCAGTCTAAGAGAGCAAATTCAAACCAGCTTTTCTCAACTGAAAAATTGAACTTGTGTGCCAGTGGTACACAACCCTTCAACCAGTGATAGAGGGGATGGGTAAATACACATGAATAAAAATTCAGAGCAGAATTTTAGAACATCAGTTTTTGAAAATTCCATTTTTGGGGTGTCTCCAGTGCTAAGGGATAAACTTACGAGGATCATTAAATAAGTTTCCAGACTTTTTTTGTATGAGCACTTTTATTGATAGTACACACATGAAACTCTAGTCCCCTTCAAAGCAATCTCTTCCGGCTGCAATACACTTGTTGTACTGTTCCAACAACTTCAGGAAGACCCCATCAAAGTCCTCTTGTGTGAGCGTGTCAATGACCTTCATCACAGCCTCTTTCATCTCCTCAATTGTCTCATAACAACAGCCTCTGAGCTTAGGGAATAAGCAAAAGTCATAGGGAGCAAGGTCTAGACTATAGGGATGGTGACGAACTGTCTTGATGCCCATCTTGGTCAAATAGTCTGTGACAAGGATAGAGTTGTGGACTGGTGCATTGTCCTGGTGGAAATGCCACTGACCCGATTTGAAGAGTGCTGGCCTCTTTTGATGGAATCTCTTCCTGAACTCCCTTAAAACCTCAACATAGTAACCCTAACCCTAACCCTTTAGCCAATCAACTGTGGTGTATTGACTTCCTTACTCCTCCCACACCTCTCATCATCCCTCACAGACTCCCTGCCTTCCTTGAATCTCTTATGCCACTCAAAAACTGATGCTCGATTCATGCAAGATGCTCCAAAAGCAGTCTGAAGCATTCCATACGTTTCTGTGGCATTTTTTCCAAGTTTAAAACAGAATTTTATTGCATATCGTTCTTCTAAAGTGTCCTCAGGTCCAGATTGCAGGATTTTTGAAATTCACCGGCTGTGATAATCAGGCTTTAGTAGGGTGTATTCCAATTACTGCTATAGCTGTTAATTTGAAGTTGAAATCATAAAAATTGGTCAGTCATCTCATAAGATGTATAGCAATAACATAGTGAATTTTCAAGAGTCTATAACAATTTTAAATGCTTGTACAAAAGAAGTCTGAAAACTTATTGAAGGCACCACGTAGCTCTGCTATGCAGGTACTACCTGGGGGGAAGACTCCCTTACACCAGGCAATCAACTTTAACCTACCTGGCAAGAATGTTAGGTTGTTCCTGTCAGTTGGGCTCTGGACAGGCCAGCTAAGTATGATATGATGTTAAACTAGAACCTTTGTGTCAAGTAGGGTTAGCTAAAGCAAATCTTTACCTTTTTTGTTCAACTGTATAAATTAGACATCTACTCAAAAATGTCCTGACCAAAAAACCAAAGAGATAAATTTTTCCACAATTTTTTTCCAATGGTTTATTGTTTCTGGAAAATCAAGGAATGGAAAAATCATGTTTACATCTGTAATACAAGCAGGAGACACCAGAATTGACATAGACATTAACCTCTTGATAACATTTATTCACTTCAAAATAACATATATTCGAGTGTTGCTAGATTCTGTCTGTTGGGTGGGGTTTTCTTTTTTTTTGTATTAATTACTTTTTATTTAAAATTCAACCTAGAACATTTTATACTGCTTAAAAATTTTTCCTCTTTTTTTGTTGTACCTTTGTTTTATCATACTCAAAACACAAAAAAAATGCTATTTCCAAGAAGCAATGAGTCACTGATGCTGTCAGCCAACAGCTACCTAGGACCTGATTTTTAGGGAACCAAATGACTTCACATAGACCATTTTTTTAAAAATAATAAATTCAGCCAGTCTTTCAAAGGACAGTTCACAACTATAACACAAAATATATAGTAATTAAAAAAAACTTGTTGAAGTAGAATGAAGTCTCTCATTACCATTTTGTGATAATAAGCAAATTCATTCTACTTTGACAACTAAGGATAGTAACACAATGTTATACATAAAAAGTGAAACCTTATCAGCAGAAGCTGCCCATGACACACTGCTCCAGGTTTCCTCTTTAGCCAACATCCTGATTCCAGCCAGCAGACGACACAGAAATACTACCAGCCTCTCAGCTTAACAGCCTTTTCAGAGCTAACTCAAAAAGTCTATTCTAACACCTCCTGAGACGGCACGATGCAGTGATCCCGACAACCAGCCTCTCAGTCTAACAGCCCTTTTCAGGTTAATTCCGAAAGTCAAATCTAGCACCCTCTGAGATGGCATGACGCAGTACTTTCCTGCACCAGTGACCACCTTCCTGCACCAGCAGCTACTAGTACTGCACCAGCGACTACCTTCCTGCACCAGCAACTACCTTCCTGCACCAGCTACAATCCTGCACTAGTGACTACCTTCCTACACCAGCAACCACCTTTCTGCAGCAGCAGCTACGTTCCTGCAACAGCAACTACCTTCCTGCAGCAGCAGCTACCAGTCCTACAACAGCAACTACCAGTCTTGCACCAGTGACCACCAGTCCTGACTACCAACGACTACCAGTCTTGCACCAGCAGTCCTGTCCTGCACCAGCGACTATAAGTAAGTAAAGTAGGCGACCATAGTCGAGGGTGACCTGAAGGCTTCCTTTTCGATAGCTTACTACACCAAGGTGTAGGGGAGGGAGCTACTCCTTTCCCTGGATTGCTCCACTTTACCCTTGATCCGTACCTTATAATGCTGAGTGTTAAGCAAGGAGGCATCAAGTACCATTTTTTGAGTCTTTGGTATGACTCGACCTGGGATTGAACCCAAGTCTCCCGGGCGATTGGCGAACACTCTAACCGCTAGGCCAATGTCCGACTATACCCTGCACTAACTATCGATTTTATGAACCAACATCAGCCGTACGATTTCTGATTACGATTTGCTATAATTGCCTTTCGAAACAACCACCTTGTTTTGTCATTCTTGCCTAGTTCGTTGTCAATCACTAATATTTCAAAAGTTTGTGAGATCGATATATTTATTGGCTCCACAACAGTCTGTTGGTTTAATTTTCTGCTGATCAATCTGATTCCAATCTCTGTAGCTATAGAATCTATCAGCTTAAAAAAACTTAGTGAAAAGATCACCTTCACTTTAAGTCCATGGTTTCAAATATACAAGGGTACTATTTACCAACCCCTCCGCTCGGGCAGGATATGACACAGGGTCAATTTTTTTAAGCGGAGTTTAACAGGTTTTGAATTCAGAGTTTTCCTTCTCCTAGACTAGTTGCCTCACCAAGGCTGAAGAACCTAGTCCGTCCTACTATTTACCCATAGCTGGAGGGAGAATAAGGGGGTTCATACCTTTCCCAAGGGTATTTGCCCGAAAGTAAACGTAATAGCGCGACTGGAGTACGAACTCGCGTACTACGATTCCGCAGTTCATCGCTTTAACCATTACACCACGAGGACACCCCCAAATATACAAGGGTAGGCTGAAAAGTTCATAGGCTGATGTCATATCTGCAGTTGATGAATTTTTTTTACCAATGGGATCCAAGCACTGCAACACCAATGGAAGAAATGTGTTGACCACTTGGGGGTTTATGTTGAAAAATAAACCTCATTTGGTCACATTCTATGGAAATATCTTGGTCAGCCGATGAACTTTTCTGTCAACCCTGATATGTATATATTTGATCTCTTTTCTTTCTTTATCTCTTTCTTTGACTTTTATTTCTTCATTCTTTTCTCTTTGCTTTCTACTCTACTTCTTTCTCTCTTCTTTTCTCTCTCTTTCCCTTTCTTTTTTTTTTTTTCCTTTTTGTTTTTATATATTTCCTTTTTGGCTCTCTTTCTCTTACTTGATTCTACTTGCTTTCTACTCTACTTCTTTCTCTCTTCTTTTCTCTCTCTTTCCCTTTCTTTTTTTTTTTTTTCCTTTTTGTTTTTATATATTTCCTTTTTGGCTCTCTTTCTCTTACTTGATTCTACTTGCTTTCTACTCTACTTCTTTCTCTCTTCTTTTCTCTCTCTTTCCCTTTCTTTTTTTTTTTTTCCTTTTTGTTTTTATATATTTCCTTTTTGGCTCTCTTTCTCTTACTTGATTTCTCTTTCTCCCTCTATTTCTCTCCCTCGTATATTTCTCTTTTCTCCCAATTATTTTCTTTCCTTTTCTCCATACACAACTTTTACATAACAATTTTATACTAATGGACATGTCAAACCAGTTCAAGGCTTTTGTTTGTCAAATCCTGATTGACATTTTTCATTCAATTGATTAACAGATATTAATTTACTTTCTCTATAGATTTGCCCTGATGGGACATAATGAGTTATTCAGCCCTGATGGGACATAATGAGTTATACAGCCCTGATGAGGCATAATAAGTTTTATAGACCTGATGGGGCATAATGAGTTATATAGCCCTTATGGGGCATAATAAGTTGTATAGCCCTGATGGGACATAATGAGTTATACAGCCCTAAGACATAATGAGTTGTACAGCCCTGATGAGGCCTAATCATATTTACCAGGATATGACACAAGGTCAATTTTTAAGCGGAGTTTAACAGGTTTGATTTCAGAGTTTTCCTTCTCCTAGACTAGTTGCTTCAACCTAGTCTGTCCTACTATTTACCCATAGCTGGAGGGAGAATAATTGGATTCATACCTTTCCCAAGGGTATTAGTGTTGATGAGGCATAATGAGTTGTATATACCTGATGGGGCAAAATAAGTTGTACAGATTTTTTTTCTTAACTAACCTGATTTTCTAAATCAGGGCTTCTCAAACTTTTTAGCCGATACACCCCTTATAACCAAATTCATTTTATATTCACCTCCAAATAAATTAATTGAATTTTAAATTACAAAACATAATTATTTTATCAGTGTTTAATACAATTTACAGGAGAAAAGAATCAGTAAGCCATAAATATAAATGCTTCTTTAATTCTAGAATTATTTTTTTATGGGAAAGATGAGTTTGGTGGGCACCGAGGAGATCACAAATATCAGGTTGCAGGTTTGTGAGTGTGAACCACAAATCCCCATGTTCTATTTTTAAAAAGTGCTTCTCTGTTTGCTTTGAAAATAATGCAAATGGCGAAACTCAGATTCCACCATATCTGAACTTGGAAAACAATCAAAATGAGCTCAACACTTGCACTAAGCTTAAGATATTTTGCTACAGTTTTCAATATCTAACTACTGCTCTTCATAATCCAGTGATTTTTGTCTGCTTGTTTAAATTGATTTATAAATGCAAAATAGTAAATTCACCCTTTGTAGATCGCAATGCTTTTATTTACACTGCCAAAATTTTATACAACCTTAGAGATCTATATAGACCACTTTGAGTAGCTCTGTTCTAAATAGAAATCTTCTCTCTTTTCAAAACATTGTTAGTGTTCTTGTTTTCTGTTTAAAATGATAAAGAAATTTTAAGGAAAAAATTAACAAAATTCATTGTCATTCCTATCAATTCTATAATTGGGGAGTCCCTATGGCGAAGTGGTTAATGTACTGGACTGCAACATTGTAGTAAGCAAGTTCAAACTCCAGTCGTGCTATTATGTTTATAGGGTTTCAAAGGTAATTTTATGTTATTGTTTGGTATCTAACTCTATTCTGGGTTATTCTATTCTTACCCCACGTTATCTTGTTGTGGTTTAACTTCTTAGATATGAAGGCCGTAAAGGAATTATATGAAAGAAGAAGATAGTAAAAGATAGGAGACGAAGATGTCTTTTATATTTTTCCTTTATTTCCGGGTTCAACAACCATTCAGTGGGTAAGGAAATTCTTCCTGAATACAAATGAAATGGTTGAATCTCCAAATCAAGGTGTTAAAATGTGTTAATCAGTTTTTGGTATATATGTCCAAATTTGGTGTTCAAGGCATTAACAACCTAGAGATGTGTCTAAATCTGGTGTTTTTCAATTGTAATTTTTTTAAGTCCATTATATGGTGTCTTAATAGTGATTCTGACAAGTCCATTATTTGGTGTTTTAGTCATGGGTCATTGGTAAAGGAGACAGCTGATACTCGTGGAAAGGTTAGCCAATGCATCATCTAAAGATGGCACATGGCGCCTTCCACCAGTAGCAAGAAAAATTTAGGTATTGTCACTCCACTGGTCACTGCTGAAAGAGGACAGCATTCTTTTTGTCGGGACGGCTCCTATTCTTTGCACATGCATTGCCCCTCCTCCTGTCAGGGGCTTCTGGGAGTTTCTGCATATTTTTAATAACTATTTTTAATCTAATTAGATTATGTTTTTTCTATTCCCTACATCTTCACTTTCAGACTAATACCCTTTGGAAAGGTAGGAATCCCTTTATCCCTATCAGCTATGGGGGGGTTAAACAGTACCACTACAGTTCTTCTATTAGGATGGCTTTAACATTAAATATCCCATGAAGGTTGATATGCCATTAAACAAATAAACTAAACCAAGCCAATTTTATAAATATTATATTCAATCTCTCCAGAGGTAGACTGACAGTGATCTAGGACCCCTAAGAGAAAGAATTTTAATGACACCTTAACCAATATCACCCCCTATCATTTATTCCATACAGATATGGACTATTCTAATCAGACATTTATTTCTAAAGTTGTGTTGTTTATTTCCAAGGTTGCCCAGTACCATTATTTGTATTCATAAAATGCCAAGAATTCCAAAGCATTAAAACATCTTAGCGATTTGATTCATTTGAGACCACTTGAAAGATGATGGTTTTGTCAAGTTTTATGGCATATCAACTATTGTAGGTTATTCAATGCCAAATCCTCTTTATACATATATATTAGATATATAGGATTTGGTTAGGTTGGCTTTTATGGGATATCAACCATTGTAGGTTATCTAATGCCAAATCCTCTTTATACATATATATTAAATATATAGGATTTGGTTTGGTTGGCTTTTATGGGATATCAACCATTGTAGGTTATTTAATGCCAAATCTTCTTTATACATATATATTAAATATATAGGATTTGGTTTGGTTGGGTTTATGGCATATCAACCATTGTAGGTTATTTAATGCCAAATCCTCTTTATACATATATATCAAATATATAGGATTTGGTTTGGTTGGGTTTTATGGCATATCAACCATTGTAGGTTATTTAATGCTAAATCCTCTTTATACATATATATATGAAATAAATGATTTATAAACACATTTTTTAAACATTTTTAAATGAGCCTGAGCTCTATTTTTTGCACATTGTTTAATGGTTTCAAGTATTTTTTATCAAACACAAATAATTCTATTTACTATTAATAATTTGTTTGCACAAAGTTAAATGGCTTCAAGTATTGCTATCTAACAGTAACAATTTAACATCATTCATTTGTTTGAACACAGTTTAAATGTCAACAGTTCTATTTGATCTATATATAGGACCCTATCAAGTGCTACAACTCCAGGTCAGAGTGAACCTGGAAGCAATGGCATTCCACATTCTCTAAAACCCCAACACTAGAAGAGCCTCACTATTAGATTATTTTGTGTCATAGCCAGAACATTTGTTGGTGGGGGGTCTTACCCTTCTTCGAAGATACAGTCAGTATATTTTACAACCCCGGCTGATTAGGCTATTGAAAGATGACTTGCTATTTTGGTTTTTTCAAGTTTTGAGTCCTTAGACAAGTCAATCATTAAAACTCCAGAAATTACATGGCCAATTGATTTTTATCAAGTTTTTATTTTTTCACAAACGAACCAATTCTTTTACATTACAATCAGCAATTGCCTCGACTTGATGATGGAATGGAATTTGATATTTTACAGAACTAATTACTTCTCCAAGGAGAAATGCTGACCAATTCTTACTGAATGCTCTGCATTTGTAGTCTTGAACTCAAATAAGCTTCGTTTAGTATGGTTGCTTATACATACACACACACACACACACACACACACATATATATATATATATATATATATATATATATATATATATATATATATTGACCAAGTGGGTAGAGGGTTTGGCAATGGCCAAGGAGACCAGGGTTCAATGTCAGGTTAAGTCATGCAAAAGACTGAAAAAAGACTGAAAAAATGGTACTTGATGTCACCCTACTTAACTCTCAGAATTATAAGGTATGGATCAAGGGAAAAGTGGAGCAAATCAGAGAAAGGAGGAGCGCCCTCCTCTACACTTCGGTGTTCTTATATTATTGTAGCAGTGCTTTGATCCCATTGGTAATATATATATATATATATATATATATATATATATATATATATATATATATATAAGTGGTTTATCGTTCTTACTAGCTCACTTGGTGAGTTAATGGAGGACCAAATGTTGCAGCATTATTAAATAGTGCTCAATATCAATGATGAAGCATTTACATACAGAAATATATATATACCATAATATAATATATATATATATACATATATATATATGTATGTACATATATATATATATATATATATATATATATATATATATATATATATATATATATATTACACACACACACACACACACATATATATATATATATATATATATATATATACGAGGATAATTAAATAAGTTTCCAGACTTTTTTCGTATGTGCACTTTCATTGATAGTACACACATAAAACTCTATTCCCCTTCAAAGCAATTTCCTCCACCTGCAATGTACTTGTTGTACCATTACAAAAACTTCTGGAAGGCCCCATGGAAGTCCTCTTGTGTGAGCGTGTCAATGACCTTCATCACAGCCTCTTTCATCTCCTCAGTTGTCTCATAACGACAGCCTCTGAGTTTAGAGAATAAGCAAAAGTCACAGGGAGCAAGGTCTGGACTATTGGGAGGGTGACAAACTGTCTTGATGCCCATCTTGGTCAAATAGTCTGTGACAAGGATAGAGTTGTGGACTGGTGCATTGTCCTGGTGGAAATGCCACTGACCTGATTTGAAGAGTCCTGGCCTCTTCCCTAGGAATCTCTTCCTGAACTCCCTTAAAACCTCAGCATAGTAACCCTAACCCTAACCCTTTAGCCAATCAACTGTGGTGTATTGACTTCCTTACTCCTCCCACACCTCTCATCATCCCTCACAGACCCCCTGCCTTCCTTGAATCTCTTATGCCACTCAAAAACTGATGCTCAATTCATGCAAGATGCTCCAAAAGCAGTCTGAAGCATTCCATACGTTTCTGTGGCATTTTTTCCAAGTTTAAAACAGAATTTTATTGCATATCGTTTTTCTAAAGTGTCCTCATGTCCAGATTGCATGATTTTTGAAATTCACCATCTGTGACAATCAGGCTTTAGTAGGGTGTATTCCAATTGCTGCTGTAGCTGTTCATTTGAACCTGAAATCATAAAAATTGGTCAGTCATCTCATAAGATATATAGCAATGACATACTGTATTTTCAAAAGTCTACGACAATTTTAAATGCCTGTACAAAAAAAGTCTGGAGACTTATTGAATTCATCACGTATATATATATATATATATATATATATAAATATATATATATATATATATATATATATATATATATATATATTACATGGTAGTGTCTATGCCCCGGGGATTCATGCATTTTTTTGCATTTATGAATCCAAAATGCAAAAAAATGCATGAACCTCAGGTTCATAGATACTACCATATATATATATATATATATATATATATATATATATATATATAATGGTCTGATTTTTGTAAATATGCTTTTATTCAACCATTCACACATGGGCAGGATGTCATACAGGGTCACTTTTTAAGCAGTGAAAAGCTGGTTAGAAATTAGAGTTTTTCTTCTCTTAGATTGATTGCTAAAAAAAAAAATAAACAAAGAAATGTCTTTGAAGGTTTGGACCATTTCTAAATATCATTGAATGAATTAATAAAAGCTTAGTAAATTTCATTTGGAATATTTTTATCATGGGAATTTAACTCAAGAAATTATGAACCAACGATTTTTAAAAATCTATAACACTTGGTTTAACTTGAATTAATAGAATGAATGTTTATAGATATAAATTGAATGACAACAAAACTTTAAAGAAAGGAGAAATATTTGATTCAAGTGTGGTTTAGAATAAGCCAGAAATTTTATTTTCAAGGATGTCATTTTTTAATTTTTAGGGACAATTTTTGTATAGACAGGAATAAAATTGTGTGTGTGTGTGTGTGTGTGTGTGTGTGTGTGTGTGTGTGTGTGTGTGTGTGTGTGTGTGTGTGGTATACTCATCAGTACAGATTGAACTGGAAGTGATTGTCACCAGTGATCTAGAACAATTAAAAACTAAAGTTAAAAAAGTCGTATATGAGTTTTTATTTACTGGAAGGGAATCAAAAACTCATTGCCCAGTCAGCTGGGGCTGTAGAATACACTGACTGCACCTCTGGTCCTGGATATGACACTAAATAATCTGATGGTTAGGTTCCAGCAATGCTGGAGCTTTGGGGAATGTGGAGTACCCCTTCATTGCCATTGCTCCCAGGTCCACTCTGGCCCAGAGTGGTAGCACCTGATAGGGCCCTATCTATGGGTTAAATAGAACTAACAGCATACTTATGCTAAACTGAATTGTTTGACTAAACTGAATAGCTTAAAATAGAAATGTTTCTGACAATTGAACCGTACTTACATTTGAACTGCATGCTTGTGCTTAACTGAATTGTTTGAAATGGAACTGTTTTTTCGACATTAAAACTGTATTTACACTTAACTGAATTTTTACATATAACTGTAACTGTTTTTTGGCATTAAAACTGTATTTACACTAAACTAAATTGTTTAACATAGAACTCTTCTGATATATAACTCTGTGTATACAAAATCTGTACTTTTACAAAACTGAATTAGCTGTAGTAGAATTGCTTGACTAAACTGAACAGTTCAAAATGTTTTTTTTTACAATTAAACTGTACTTACATTTAAACTGCATGCTTTTGCTAAACTGAATTGTTTGAAATTGAACTATTTTTGTCACTGAAACTGTACTTACACTAAACTGAATTGTTATATATAACTGAATAGTTTGAAATAGAAATGTTTTTGACAATTAAACTCTGTACTCATGCTAAAGTGAATTGTTTTAAATAGAACTGATTATTTACATAAAAATGGATTTGATGTTAAATAACCAACAAAGGTTGATATGCCATAAAACCAAACCAAACCAAATCAAAAACTCACAATTCAAAAATAATAAAAATTGAAACTATCCAATCATTATCCAGATACACTTGATACATTTAGACCAATCACATTGACTCCAGCATCTTTTCAAAAGGGTAGGGAATCTCTGAAATCCATCCATTGTCTCTATAAACTGATGACCAGATCGAATGCTAAGAAATACCTTTGGTCAAACCACCTGGCATTTGTGTGCTGGGCGATCAGAAAAGTCATGATCATTTGGCCTCAGGGGCCATGCTCCCAGGTTTTTCTTTGCTTGCAGGACTAAGTTCATTGTTTGGTTCCTGAGGCACCCCAAAAGGGGACAGCCAATAGGGTCAAGTAATTTTTACACCAGCTGTGCATGAATCTCAATTTATACATGGTCCCCTCATAAAAACAACTTTTTGTCAAATCCTACCTGGTGGGATTTATGGATAAATATTGTCCTCAGGCCCCCTCATAAAAATGACTTTTTGTCAAATCCTACCTGGTGGGATTTATGGATAAATATTGTCTTCAGCCCCCCTCATAAGAATGACCTTTTGTCAAATCCTACCTTGTGGGATTTATGGATAAATATTGTCTTCAGGCCCCCTCATAAAAATGACTTTTTGTCAAATCCTACCTGGTGGGATTTATGGATAAATATCACCTTCTGGCATTCGGGTGGGTGATTGTCTGTTGAACACTTGGTCTCAGGACGACCATCCCCTCAGGGTTTACCTGTTTCGTAGGGCTATGTTGATTATTCGGCGCCCCAAAAGGGGAATGCCGACGGGGCTAAGTATTTTGGGGATCAGGCGCGAATGCGTATTGATTTGTGTATGGCTTCCTACAACAAAATGGTCTTGTGCTACATTCTGGTTTGATGGAAAGTCAGTTAAATGCCAGCAGTGACAATTCTATCATCACTCGAAACAACCCACAGGTATGTCCCCCCACCGTCAACACACACTTGTTACTGAACATTATAATTAAGCAAACCTTACAGAAGTTTTTTCATATGTTGTATGATGGACTCAATTACAAGCGGTTTATTAATTATTAAACAAGGATATTTATTTTCTTAATTTGTGTTTTATTCATTTATTGTCTTCATATCTATCTTCCCTTTCCATCTAAAATGTATAAGTTTGTCGTATAACAAAAAGCAAAAATCCTTGATTCGTGTATAACCTTCTGACTTTTTACCGCTTTCCCACTCTGAACTTTGAAATGTTCATCATTTGTCAACACTGAAACATGGGGGAGACGAACTAATAGTACACTGAGATTTCTCAGTCACGCTGACTTTTTTTTTAAACTGATATTCTTTTTTTTTTAATCGTGTTTCATATTTAAAGAATAAAGACCAAAATAAATTGTTTGGAGTCAGATAATGTTTATATTTATATTACATTCCTGCAACACAACTTTAAAACAAGCTATTTAAAAATGTGTTTCGCTTTTCTTTAAACATTGGATGGACAGCATAACTTGCCTTGAAAATCAACTTTCGAAATCCTGGCTTTAATCGGAAACATTTATTTCTAACACTGGTTGGAAATTTATGATCATCACTGCCACGACGAGTTGTTCTTGAGTAAAAAAAAAAAGAAAAAAAAAAAAGAAAGATATGTCTGTTACAAATCTACGATAGCGGGCTCTCTGTAAGAATCAAATTCATAGCTAGACAGGCGCTTTATGAACTACGGCAGGCGCATTATTAGTGGTTTTTCTGCTCTGATCTAATATTGAAGTCTAAAATTCATTTAAACTAATAATTACTACCTATTTTGTAGGTACGATTATTATGTAAAATTTTCATATATTTTAAAATTTAAAACAGACAAAAAAGTTAACCCTAACCAAATAACGAAATTCAGAAAAAGCAACAATCGCAACCAAAGAAGTCTGTATTAGATATTATGTTAATACTAATTTTAAATAAAAATTATCATCTTAACATGAACAATATATCACTTACATTAAGAAAAAAAAATATTTATAATTATTTATTTACTTTTTTTTTTTTACTATTCTTATTGAATCGATGCAGTTCATATTGTCCATATATCATATGCTTACTGATTTAAAAATGGAAATTCTGAATTTTTAATTCAAAAATAATTCGGCTGAAGACTTGTGATATACACGTCACCTTAATTCCTCTGTACACGAATATTACAAGATGTCAGCCACCAGGATGATTTGATCAAATGTTTGGAAGCTCTACACAAATCTACAACTTTATTTGTATATTGGTCAGTTTGATTATTTTCTATTATCTTTAGTATTATCCTTTGAAGCATATTATTTATGTACTTATTGATTGAGTTTTATTGTAAAAGTGTGTAAATAACATTACTGTAGGGCCGATTTAACCATACCGTCACATGTTCACACTTTTGATACAAATAAAAGAAAATGAAAAAAAAAACAGAAAATATTTAGTTAATAACTTTTTAAACTTAAAGGATATTGCCTTGTAAAATTAATAAGACTTCACTATTTTATTTTTCATTTGTTTTTTGTTTTCATTTAACAATTTGTTTTACCAAATCTAACATCAATTTCAACCTTAACGTGTAACCTTTGCATTTTTTCTTATATTGCAAAGGAAAGTTTATGATAATAAAACATTTATGAGAATTTATTACTTGATTTGCATACTTAAAGTTTTTCTGTGTACACTATATATGATTGTCTTAATTAAAAAATTATGCTCTTGTTAGATTTGCTGATTAAAATCTTATTTAACCATTGTAATACACTATTGACACGAAACATCTTATACGGTTAAATGAATTACAAAATAAAAAAATGATTGTTGCTGATTAACTCAAAAAACAAATTGGCCTATTAAAAAAATCACATGGTAAATATATCATTCCTGTTTTAGTGTTAAGTCCATGATTGTCGCTATTAAAATTCTTTCAACAACAGGAAAATATTTTCTGTTGGTAGGGGATTTCTACGAAATCAAGTCACAATTTATTTTCTTCTTAAACCTTGTCATTATTTTTTATTTATTATTCAGTTGTGGTCGTCTAACGAGTAGTCATTTACTAAGCCTAGTTTAATTTGGCACAAGGGCAGAAATATGAGGGATTCCCCGTTGTGTAGTGGCTAACTTGCTGCACTGCGACATCGTAGTAAGCGAGTTCGATTTCCAGTCACCCTACGACGTTCACTTTCGGACTAATTCCCTTGGGGAAATGTATGAAACCCCTTATCCACCCTCCATTACTGTCCTTCTACAAAGATTGCTTTGGCATTGAATAACCCAGAAAAGTTGATATGCTATTCAACAAAGAAGTCAAACTCTACCACAGGTATTAGGGTACTCAGTGAGAATCTAGCTTACTACCCACCAATATACCATGCAACTCTCAGCAGTTGATCGCATTCTATTACCGCACGAACGATTCACGTTAACACGGTCATATTGATTGCTTAGCAATTATATCCGATGTCATTACTTTATCGAGTTACATTCGCTTGAAAGTTTATTTTTAATTCCTATTAGTTATTTCTATACATGTACAAAAACATCCACTTTTTATCGGCAATGTTATGATTTTTTTTTTTTTTTTATTTAAAGTGATGTGCTCGTTCTTCAAAAGTAGGAATAATCTATTTTTTAATGTTATTAAATTCTTGGAAAAGGTTTATCTCCCAAGGTATGCTTTTTTATATTGGTTATTTTTGTGGGTCTCTGTAGACAAAATATTGTCCAATAAAAAAACACACACACAAAAAAAACCCAAAAAAAAACAATGACTAAAAAGTATTATTTCAATAGAATAATTTTTTACCTAATCAGTCCTAATCATTTATTTATTCAGTATCTTCACAATAATTAACGAAATCCTAGTCAATTGCAGTGAATGCAAGAGTTTAATCTATGGTCAATTTTAAACCTCTAAGAAAACATTTAATTTGAATTTTTTTCTCTTTTATTAACTATTATATAACAAGAGGGCAGATGATATTACCATTTTGGCATAAATGGTAATTGACGTAGTATCATTCTGTTGCCTCTTGTTGTTTTTATAGAAAGGAAATGAAAATGAACATGTAGATACTGATGGCTTTCAATCTAGTAGTTTAATGACTGCTTGAGAGAAAGTTTTCCTTATGCCGTGAGTTGAAGATAATGGGAAAAAACACTTATAAATGGTTATGTGAGAGTTTAATGCTTAGCCAGAGGCATCGGGTCCATTTGGTTTAGGAGGGAGAAATAATTGACCAGGAAATGGTCTCCTAAGGTATGCAGAGGAACAAATGTTGAAGTGTGCTCTCTAAGATGGATAGTCCCTGTCTGCTGTTGGAATTGTCCCGAGTTAGAGAGAGAAATGTTATCTCTCGTGTTGGCTGGTCTTACCTAGCTGCCAGCCAAGAGGAATAAGAAAAGAAAAGAGAGGGCGCACATGGTTAGCGCTGCCTTTTATGGTGCCCGGGCAGAATGCCATGGGTCGTTCTCATTGGATGATTTGTATAATTTCAAAATTCCAATGGCAAAACAATTCCCGTACTAAATAATGGTTTTAAATTCTTTCTGCTACACTATATTCATAAAAGATTAAACTAAAATTTTTTTAAATCCTTATAAGAGCAATATTTTATCTTATTTTACTGTTTTGTTTTTAACTTAAAAAATAAGGCATCATGTCAAGAGCGGGCGTAAAAGGCAACAAGAAACTGATTCTTGTATTAATTCAAGAGAGGAAACTGTTGTTAGTTTCAGGGCGTATTCAGTTGAGCGCTCTCTCCCTCTCTCTCATTAGCTGTTCCTTCTCTCTCGCTTTCTCCCTCGTACTCCTTCCTGCCGTCTTTCTCTCTCTCTCCTTCCGGTTCTCGCCTTCCTTCCTTCTTTCCTTCCTTCCTTCTTTGAGTTGTAACACGTTCGTCGGGCAACACACTCAGAACAAATCCGCCCCATTCAGCCGTTACCGTGCGTATTTGTATGTTCGTGAGATCTCGTAAGAATTTGCATACGTGCAAATTACCTCTCGCTGGTTTGAGATCTCCCCTCGTCAAATATGCTCGAGGCAGCCATATCGGTTTCCGCTCTACAAGCCAGACACGTTCGTGCGTGCTTCGAATGCCCAGGTACGTTACCTTCTCACATCAAAATAGACAAACCATTATAGAAAAAAATATAAATAAAATCTAATTCTCTATGGAATTATTTTTAAAACTTGTCAAAATCATTTTACCCGCACCTTCATTAAGTGAGTCCAATTAACAAAATGATTGAAGAGGGTGTTGGTGCATGACAACAAAACAATTAAAAAATACGTCTTCAGAATTTTTAGGAATTATTATTCACTGATGTGCTTTCACTCGTTTTCTCATTTTGCTTGTTAGAGTCACATTTCAGCTATTGTATTCTCTTGCTTTATTCTGTTCATATGGAAATTTTGAAGGTGAACCTTTTATTCAATTGATGGGAATAGATTGTTCTCATTCTACAATCCATGCTTAGATGATACCTCGTATCAGTTTATTCTTTTGAGTTAATTCAACAGGCAGTGCATTAAAAAGTCATCTACATGATAATGATTTATTACTGAGGAGGTGCCCGTGGTGTAATGGTTATCGTTGTAGGAGATGGACGCGGCAACATGAGTTCAAATCCTGGACGAGACTGATTGCATTTCACATAGCACTAATACCCTTGGGAAAGGTATGAATCCAATTATTCTCCCTCCAGCTATGGGTAAATAGTAGGGCAGACTGGGTTCTTCAGTCTTGGTGAGGCAACTAGTCTAGGAGAAGGAAAACTCTGAATGTTAAACTCCGCTTAAAAATTGACCTTGTGTCATATCCTGCCCGAGCGGAGGGGTTGGTAAATATGATTTATTACTGAGACAAGAAACTCCATGTCAGCTGGTGTGAGTTTACACTTGATCTGGATTCTGTATGGATACAGCTGAAGATCTTTCTTTAATATTCTTTGCAACAATGCGTGTGAAAGACCATGGACATTGAAATTAGAAAGTCATCTAATCTGGTTGAATCGAAGAAACAAATAATATCTCCAAGCTAGATTAACTAGGAAAGATTAACTGATATGAGATATCCTCTAAAAATGAACAGTAGAATGAAAACAATGTATCCCTATTGAACGTCTTTGGAGAGACTTTTTCAGATTCTTTCAAACAGAATCTCTCACTGCATCCACATTATTAGGACATCTTGCAGTCAACTTCGAGCCGGATCTGTGATTTTCTGCCTTCTTGTTGAGGTTGTTTACTGACCCTGTTGCTTGAAATTTGTGTACCCAAGAATAAATTTGACTTTTATGGGGTTAATTCTTAAATCTAAACTTCCTGTGAAATTTTGATTGGACAATTTTGAATGATTTTATTTTGAAATAAGTAGTGAGGCAAAATATTTTTTCCTCTCTTGTCTAAGGTATTGTGATTGAGGATTAATAGTTGTTATAGTATACTATTTTCAAATCTGAAGCAAAAAAGAACACCACATTATTATTAGTAGAGTTATTAACAGTCACTTTGGTTCCATGTATATTGAGACACCCTATACCATGGTTCAGTGGAAGAGACAAGTGATATCTCCAGGCTGGATTAACTTGGAAGAGTTAATTGATATGAGATATCCTCTAAACATGGACATTGGAATTAGAAAGTCATCTAATCTGGTTGAATGGAAGAAACAAATAATATTTCCAAGCTAGATTAACTAGGAAGGAGTAACTGATATGAGATATCCTCTAAAAATGAACAGTAGAATGAAAACAATGTATCCCTATTGAATAAAGGGTTTGATAAAAAAATTTCAGAAGGCTTCACATTATAATTGACACCTGTAGAAAGCTGGAGAGTACAATAATTGAAATGTTATAACCATAATAACTAAAATACAGACTCTAATAATAATAATTCCTATAGAAAGTACAGATGAACTATTGAATTAAGTTCAGGCATTATTAATAGCGATATTGTGAGTATTTTATTTCATTCATCAAATTTGTATACTGAAGTGTAATAACTTAGATCACAACATGAAACCATAAATTCTAACCTCTAAAGTATCTTCTAATACTTGACCTTGACTAAAGCAAGTTGTGACATCAGTTACATCATATTCAAAACATTCAATACACACAAACATAATTTAGTTACAAAGATTTAACTTACCATCATTGAAGAAGTATAACTTTGCTAGAAACATGATATAACAATTATTGTCAACAGTCTAAAATTAGTGACAAGGAAATTGAACTTTGACAAAAGATAATGGGAGGATTTCTGTTGCAGCAAACCAGGTTCATCTAAATTTCTGTTTTAAAAAATGTCCAATCAAACTGATCCTTGAAGAGTGGAGAAAAATTTCAAGAGAAAGGAAAGAGGAAATAACACTATCTTGACTACATATAGGCCGCACTCATTTCACCCAGTCATATTTGCTTAAAGGAAAATATCAACCAAGGTATACAGTATGCCAAGAATGAAATTCATCTGGACGCTGTAAGTCATAAATGCTATAAAGAAAACAATATAAAGATACTATTTGAAAATATTGAAACTGACAACATAACTTCATACCTCAAAGCAGCAAATATATATATATATATATATATGAAAGTAAATATATGGATAAAATCCGACAGTATGGTTACTGAAACTGACATGTTAACATCGACTTTACATCATAATATATTCACCTATTTGGATTATGTTTTTCTGTTACCTTCATATATATATATATATATATATATATATATATAATGACCATCTACAATACGTCTATGAAGCAAAATTGTCTTCTCACTATCTAACAATCCATCTAAAAATAAAAAAATATTTACCTACAATTTATTTACTTACAAATCATATACGATCTGACCATCCATGGCAGGAAATGTTGAGCAGATTGGTTTCAAATGTAATACGAGCATGCAAGGGTCATTCAATAAATAAGGGGAATTAAAAAAAAAAATAGAAATTTACAGAAGAGTGTGATGAATATGGAGAAGCATGTTTTAGTCAGAAAAATGTTTATGAATGGACTAAAGATGGGTCTACCACTATGAGCCTGAGTTAAAAAGATAGTCCATATTGTGGAATCACTTTGACTCTCTGGTAAAGAAAAAGTTCTGGGCACAGCAGTCAGTAAAGAAAGTCATCCTGATTGTCTTCTGTGACGTGAAATGATCATTTGCAATTGATTTCCTTGAAAAAAAATGCAATTGTAAACTTTCCTTTTGCAAAGTTAATCTTATTTATTGAATGACTTTGTATATTCCACATGGTATATTAAAAAGAATAGTCTGTTGCCCGAGTTATAAGTCAGAAAATCAAAATTCAGTTATTTGTGAGATTTTCATGGACAGAGCATGTCATCATCATCATCAGCTGACAGCATGGATTGCCTTTACTATCCCTCACCATCTGTCCCTATCAGGCATAGCTCTTGACAAGTACTCTAACCATCACATAATGTCTGCAGAGAGCTGATGAATATAAGTTTTTGCTGGTTGGCTAACACTGGTGTGTCTATGTATAGGAGAATATTGCTTATGAATTTGTCTTTGCATGCCTTGTTTGTCTTGTGAGATAAGAGGTAAGTGGCTGTATAGTTGTAGTGCTGCTTCCAGGATTTGTTTAAAACAGCACACAGCATCCTTGTCTAGTTCCCATCTAGCTTTTTCTTCAGGCATTTTGTTAAAGTTCAAGTGGTGCAACTGTACAACAGTACTGAAGAATTTCCATTTTATTTTATCAGGCAGATCTGATTTCCATTTGGTCAATAGCAGACTATGCCTTATCTATGTGTATGTTGATATCCTGTTCAGTAGATGAGCTGTTCTTACTGAGCTATGTGAACTGGCATATGAAAGAAATAAGCATCTTTAATGCTTTGGGTGTCTGTCTGTCTGTCTCTCTTTCAGTTAAAAAGATTAGATATTTCATACAGTTTTTAGCATTCAATCCAAATACAATCTTGTGCCTCATTACTGTAATAAATCTAGAATGTAGGTTCTTTAGATCAGTATTCCCAGGAGGAATTTGTTAAAATTCAAAAGGGATTTTGTAACTGTTCTTCCTATCATAAAATCCATTTCATGAAAAGTATGTATTTACCCAACCCCTCCTCCACCAGCAGGATATGACACAAGGTCAATTTTTAAGTGTAGTACTGCTGGTTTGCATTCACAGTTTTCCTTTTCCTAGATTGGTTACTTAATTAAGGTTAAAGAACCCAGTCAGCCCTACTATACCCATAGTGGGAGTAGAACAGATGGATTTATACCTTTTTCTAGGACATCAGTGCAAAGTAAAAAAACAAACAGCCTTGTGTTGGATTTGAACTCTGGTTGCTGGTTTCATTTTCTACAACAACCACCATTACGCTAAGTAATGGGTGTCCTCGTGGTGTAATGGTTAAAGCGATAAACTGCGGAATCGTAGTACGCGAGTTCGTACTCCAGTCGCGCTATTACGTTCACTTTCGGGCAAATACCCTTGGGAAAGGTATGAACCCCCTTATTCTCCCTCCAGCTATGGGTAAATAGTAGTACGGACTAGGTTCTTCAGCCTTGGTGGGGCAACTAGTCTAGGAGAAGGAAAACTCTGAATTCAAACCTGTTAAACTCCGCTTAAAAATTGACCTTGTGTCATATCCTGCCCGAGCGGAGGGGTTGGTAAATAGTACCATTACGCTAAGTATACTTGTCATTTCATGAAAAATATTCAAATGAGATTCATTCCTATTTATTCCCATCAATCCTGAGAATTTTCAATTGGAATTCAATTTTTCAAATCTACCGCAGCCTTATTTTCTCGACATTTCATCACACTTGTCACAGGTTCCATTCAAAAAGCTACCACCCACTCCAACCCAACAGAACAGCTGCATCGTCTAACAAACACCCTTATTGTTGTTTATTTGTTCAATATATTTACCGCTTTAAATTCAAGGTTAACCAGTATCTTAACTAATTGTTGTTGTTTTTTTTTCCACTTTTATTGTTTAAATCTTTTATCAGTTATAAATTTTTTTATTATCATGTTTCGTTTACTGATTTTATGGATTAATTCGATAACCACTTTTCTGTAATTATTTGATAAGAAGTGATTGAAAAGGCTTGTTTTGGCCCAGTTGACTGCAGCTGCAGAATACACCAACTGCATCTCTGCAGAGGGGTAAGACCTCTCCAATGAGTGTCCTGATTTATGACACTAAGCAATACTTAGTACCCCTTTATTGCCTTCGCTCCGAGGTTCACTCTGGCCTGGAGTGGTAGCACATGATAGGGTCCTATCTAGGGGTCAAATAGAACTAAACAGGGTACTTATCCTATTTACCAACCCCTCCGCTCGGGCAGGATATGACACAAGGTCAATTTTTAAGCGGAGTTTAACAGGTTTGAATTCAGAGTTTTCCTTCTCCTAGACTAGTTGCCGCACCAAGGCTGAAGAAATCAGTCTGCCCTACTATTTACCCATAGCTGGAGGGAGAATAATTGGATTCATACCTTTCCCAAGGGTATTATTGCTATGTGAAATGCAATCATTCTCGTCCAGGATTTGAACTTGAGTCACCGTGTTCATTTCCTATGACGATAACCATTACACCACGGGCACCTCCACAAACAGTGTACTTACTTATGCTAAACTGAATTATTTGAAATAAAACTTTTTTAGACATTTAAACAGTGTACTTATGCTAAACTGAATTGTTTGTAATAGAACGGGTTATATGCATAAAAATAGATTTGACATTAAATCACCTAACACATCACTCAATAAGTCTCAGGCCTAACATTGCCCAGTTGGCTGGGGCTGTTGAATACACTGACGGCTTCTCTGCAGAGGGGTAAGACTCCCCCAATGAGTGTCTTGGATATGACACTAAACAATCTAATGGTGAGGTTCCAGTAATGCTGGAGCTTTGGGGAATGCGGAGTACCCCTTGCTGTTGCTCCCAGGTCCACTCTGGCCCAGAGTGGTAGCACCTGATAGGGTCCTATCTATGGGTCAGATAGAACTACATTGCCTACTTATGCAAAACTGAATTGTTTGAAATAGAATTGTTTTTGACATTGAAACTGTACTTAGGCTAAACTGAATTGTTTGAATTAGAACTGCTTGACTAAACTGAATAGCTTGAAATAGAAATGTTTTTGACAATTAAACTGTGTACTCATGCCAAACTGAATTGTTTGAAATAGAACTGATTATTTGCATAAAAATGGATTTGGTGTTAAATAACCTAAAAAGGTTGATATGCCATAAAACACAAACAACAAACCAACCAGGCCTAACTAATGAAACAACAACTTTTAGGAAAAATTCGACTTTATTCATCAGCATAGTCTCCTTCCAGGGTGATACACTGATTCTAACGCTTCTTTAACAATCCAATACCTTTTTTGTAGAACAATTTGTCTTTTGCCTCAAAATACCCCTCAGTTTCCAATATCACTTCTTCATTGGAGCCAAATCTCTTTCCCTGGAGCATTCTTTTGTGGTCTGCAAACAGCCAGTAGTCACTGGAGGCCAGATCTGGAGAATAGGGTGGGTGTGGAAGCAATTTGAAGTGCAATTCATGTAGTTTTGTTGCAATCGACTTGTGACATGGTGCATTGTCTTGGTGAAAGAGCACTTTTTCCTTCTTCATTTGTGGTCATTTTTTTGGCGATTTCTTCCTTCAAATGCACCAATAATGCTATATAATTTTTGCTATTGATGGTTCTTCCTTTCTCAAGGTAATCAATGAACAAAATACCTTGAGCATCCCAAAATACAGAGGCCAAAACCTGTTGATGTTTGCATCTTTGGTCACTTTGGACGGCTTTCACCTGCTGCTGTCATTCCAGAGTGAAGTGGTGGATCCATGTTTCACACATTGTCACATATTTACACAAAAGCTCCTTTTTGTTGCATTGAAACAATGGCAAACAATACTCTCAATCGTCGACATGTTTTTTGATCGACTGTGAGCAAACGCAGCACACACGTTGAACACAGCTTTCTCATTGACAAATGTTCATGCAAAATGATGAATACATTGCCTTCTGATATCTTCAACTCCTCTGCCATCTCATGCAACTTCAATTTATGATTGGCCAAAATGCGTTTGTGGAGTTTTTTGGTGTTTTCTGGGACAACTGCCAAATTTGGGTGACCTGAGCATTCAGCATCATTTGTGTCTGTATGACTGCATTTAAAGTCAGAATACCACCTCTTAACTGTTGTTTCCGATGGAGCAGAGTCCAAATAACACTTATCAAGCCATTGCTTTGCTTGAACAGTACTTTTCCCCATCAGAAAGAAATGCTTTATCAACACAAAATTCAGATTTTTCCATTGTTTTGAAAATTTGCAACAGTAGCTTCACTTAAATAACTGTAATTTGTAAACTAATTATCAAATTGGGCTCAAATTTTGACATGTGCCATTTGAACGTTAGTATTTTATAAAAATCATATGAATTTTTTATTAGTCGTGCCATCTATATGTCAGGCCTGGGACTTATTGAGTGATGTGTTACAATAGTTGATATGCCATAAAACCAAACCAAACCAGGTCTACTCTAGAAGTACCTGTTAGGGTTCCATCTATGGGTCAAATAGAACTGTTCAATCATTTACTAAGGATTATTATTATTATTATCAGTTATTTGAAACCATACAGATGTGTACAAGTTATTTGTATTAGATTGGAATACTTGATAAGTAGAATTACTAATGTTAAATAGCAATACTTGAAACCATTTAACTGCGTGCAAACAAATGATTAGTTTTAGATAAGAATACTTGTAACCACTTAACTGTGTGCAAATAAATGAGTTCTAACAAGTTGTTTAAAAGTAAAGTTACCTACAAACTATTCCCTTACAAATCGTGTGTGTGTGTGTGTATATATATATATATATATATATATATATATATATATATATATATGATTTGGCATTGAATAACTCAGAAGGGTTGATATGCCATAAACACCAACCAACCAACCAACAATCTACAGGAGATGTCACATTTAAATGGCTTACATAAGTTGTGTTTTTTCATAGTAATTAGAAGAGTCATCTTTCCCAGAATGCAATGACAATGGCTATTTATTTCAAACTGGAAGTTGTTTGTTGTTTATACCCAAGAGAATAATTCAACAGTACTAAATAGAAATTGTTATAATTTATGAGCATCATATAACATCTGGAGAATTTTACATGCTTAAAATGCAGATTCTATTTGAGTGTGTATAAGTTTATATGTTTATTCATTTTTTTAATTTTTAAAAAATTTTTTTCTTTTTTAGACAAAATCTTTCTTGATAGAAATTGTTGTTTATGAAAATATCTTTGAATTTCTTTTTAGAAAATCTTGTGATTTGCATCATGTCATCCCCAGAAGTTGAAAAATTTGAAGTGACTGATTATGATCTGGAAAATGAGTTTAATCCAAATCGAAGGCAGCGTCGACAAACGAAAAACCAAGCCACATATGGTAAATGAAGTTGATATTTTTTTTTACACACACTTGCACACATATCCTCATACAATGTGCGGTATTAAAAGAAGTCTCACAAAAAAATAATAGAAGACAAATAGGGGAATATATTAAAAATTTGCCAAGAAGCAATAAAATGCTTTCTCTATTCTAACAAGATTTAAAGTCCTTTGTACCAAGTTGTTTTTTTTTTTTTTTTGAAAACCCAATTACAAAGATGCAAGGGTTGGCTGAAAAATTCAGTCTGACTAAGATACTCTGATGGAATGTAACCAAATGAGAGTCAGCTGAAAAGTTCATAGGCTGACCAAGATACTCTCAGCGAATGTGACCAAATGTGGTTTATTTGAGGATTGACTGGAAAGTTCATAGGCTGACCAAGATACTCTCAGGGAATATGACCAAATGTGGCTTATTTGAGGATTGGCTGGAATGTTCATAGGCTGACCAAGATACTCTCAGCGAATGTGACCAAATGTGGCTTATTTGAGGATTGGCTGGAACGTTCATAGGCTGACCAAGATACTCTCAGGGTATGTGACCAAATGTGGTTTGTTTTTCAACATAGTTGAGCTACCATATTTAGCATGCTTAATTATCATAATAATAAAAAAAACAATTTTATTACCAAAACCTGGAACACAAAACGAGAAATAACATATCAACTCTGGGAACAGCTGATTATTGATGTTTAATTTTGCATCTGCTTATTGATATAATTCTTTCACCTGAGAGAAGAGCCATTGACTATTTTTCTCCCCCCCCCCACTTCCTTCCCAATTGTCTAAAAGGGGGAGGAGAGAATATTAATGGGACTACACAATTTTTGTATCTTCACCCTGAGAAGAGCTCCCTGTATCAAACTGACCTAACCCTTCCAGAGATTGGGTGGGGGAGGTAAATAAATACTTATTCATCCCCCAAAAGTTAACCAAAACCCATGTCTCTTTGATTGTTTAGTTGTTTGTTTTTTTTTTATAGTAAAACAATTATCATTTATAACCATTCAATATAAATGTTTAATTGACAGCAAAGATTATAAAATATCTGGCTGTGATTCAAGTCTTAAACAGTTACTTCAGCTATTATTAATTAATTGATTGAAGAGGAGGAGAATGTTGCATTTCACGATAAAGATCACTTGTTTCTATTTTCTATCAATGTTAACAAGGTGAGTGTTAGGTTTTTTAGCAATTTCAGTATAATAATTGATTTTACCACTTATATATTCTATCAAATAAAACAATTCACATGTTTATGTGTCATGAAATATCATGAGCTAATGAGAAAGTAATAAATGATATTATTATGTATAACTTAATTTTTTTAAATATATATATATATATATATATATATACACACACACACACACACACAATTATTGTGTGCATACAATCCAAAGAAAAATCACAAGAAATATTCAAATTATTTGTTTATATCTATTCTCTTTTTTTTTTTCTTTCCTATTTATAAAATTCTTTCTTTCTTTTTTCTTTTTTTTTTTTTTTTTTTTTTTGTAGGTATCTGGGCTGATCCTGAGAGTGATGAAGAGGAAAGGCCTATGTTTGGCCAATCAAATACGAAAAAAGACTACACACTCAACTTTGTTAGTGGTGGATTGAAGCAGTCAGAAAAGTTACCGCCTAAAAATGATGTGAGAATATTATCATCATCACCATCATCTTTATATCTTCCTAATTATTCTATAATTTTTCTGTGAAACATGTTTACTATAATTCAAACAATACTTTTTTTGTCTGTGTCATTACACAACCCAAGGACTTCTAGGCCTATGAGGGTCGTTCAAAAAGTTCTAACCCACATTCAGAAAGACCCATTACTGAATGATTTTGTTGTAACAACCCACTACCACTTTATATAAAATTAATTTAAATTTCTCTCTTAATTTCTGTGCAGTTGAGGCCAATACTAAGGTGAGGGTGGGGGTGCAACAAATCTAAAATCAATATGAGCTTTAGAACTTTTTGAATGACTCAAGTTTAGCCACCAAATCTTTTATGGTTACTTATAGGACCTGGAGAATTTTTTTATTGAATGACCCTCGTAGATATTAATATTGAAATGATTTATAATTTGATTTGTATGTTTTCTTCAACCAAAAAATTAAAATAAATATTGATTTTCATATTCTTTTAATACTTCATATGTCCTGTTTGCCGGGTTGAGAACAGGCTGACTGTATTCCCCTGCAAGTGAGGAGGAGTAAGACACTTCACTCCAAAAAAAAAAGGAGTCTCCTGGATATGACACTAAACTGAATCTGATGGTGAGGCTCCAGTTCTGGAGCTCTGAAGAGTCTGAAGGATCTCTTCATTGACATTACTCCCAGATCCACTCTGACCCAGAGTTGTAGTACCTGTTAGTGTTCCACCTATAGATCAAATAGAGCTGTTTAAAAATTATTTGTATTAGATCAAAATATTTGAAACTAAATAAGTGTGTGCAAATTATTTGTATTAGATAGAAACCAAAAAGTTACCCAAAAGTGTAAATATAAATGTACACGATTTCCTAAACCTCTTGGCATAAAATAACCCTCAATGGGTTGATATGCTGTTAAAATCAATAGATCAATCATTTATTTGAAAATGTTTAAGATTTACATTGAAATGTTAATTAAGTATTTTAATTTGAAATAAATGAAATATATAAATCAAGAACTAGAAAAATATATATTTTTATTTGGTGCATTTGTCCAGAATTTTCAAATGTTTTGCTGCAATGTTATTTATTGCCAAACAGTGACTAAATTCATTTGCTGCTTTCCGTCACAATAAAAAGATCATCTTTGTTTGGACAAGAGGGTGAGTGAGGTGCTTGTTGTCTACCCGAACTGTTGGAGGGTGTGTGTCTCTTTACTTTGCATTTCTCATTTCTTCAACAGCCTACTTTAATCCTTTGAACCTATAAGCCCAATATTTTGGGATCAGTGAAGGAGATCACATCAGATATCCTAATAATAAAATCTTTAATATAGTGGCCATTCACAGACTTTTTAAGGGGGTGTTTTCGTGGTGTAATGGTTGAAGCAATGGACTGCGGGATCGTAGTAAGCAACTTTGTACTCCAGTCGCGCTATTACGTTCACTTTCAGGCAAATACCCTTGGGAAAGGTATGAACCCCCTTATCCTCCCAGCTATGGGTTAAATAGTACCACTACTGTTCTTCCAGGAGAATGGCTTTGGCATTAAATAACCTACAAAGGTTGATATGCCATTAAACAAAGAAACCAAACAAAACCAGACTTTTTAAAATGGGGTAATGGAGTAGATTGAAACAAAAATGTCTATACCTTGGACTGTAGTTCAATTATGTTTTGAGCCTGATCGTTTTTGTAATTTTTTATGCATTCATGTACAGGGTATCTGAGGGCCCAGAGACTTAGGGGTTCAAAGAGTTAAATCAAATATTTCTAATTCATTTAACTTTTAGATGAATAACTATTTTTATTTCATTATTTTATTGTATAATTTAAAAAATCTCTTGTTTCATTCTGTAATACCAGCCAAGTCAGCTGGAGCTGTAAAATAGACAACTGCATCTCTACAGATGGGTAAGACTTCCTCTGACAATAAATGTCCTGGATATGACACTAAACTGTATCTGATGGTGAGGCTCCAGTTCTGGAGCTTTGGAGAATGTTGAGTACCTCTTCATTGGCATTACTCCCAGGTCCACTCTGACCCAGAATGATAGTACCTGTTATGTTTCCATCTATAGGTCAAGCCATTTAACTGTGTGCAAATAAAGCTATTAATGTTAGATTGCAATATTTGAAACCATTTAACTGTGCACAAACAAATGATCTCTGGCTCATTTAAAAATCATTGCTTACAAACTATTCATTTATAAATCACATATATTTAATATATATGTTATTCAGAATTTGGCATTAACTAACCTGCAAGGGTTGATATGCCATAAAACCCCAACCAAACCAAATCCTATATATTTAAGATATATGTATAAAAAAGGATTTGGTATTAAATAACCTACAATGGTTGATATGCTATCAAACCAAACCAAATCGCATATATTTAATATATGTGTATAAAGAGGATTTGGTATCAAATAACCTACAACACCATAAAACCTAATCTAACCAAATCATATATATCTAATATATATGTATAAAGAGGATTTGGCATTAAATAACCTACAATGGTTGATATGCTATAAAACCAAACCAAACCAAATCCTATATATTTAATATATATGTATAAACAGGATTTGGCAATAAATAACCTACAAGAGTTGATATGCCTCAAAACTCAATCAACCATCTTTGTAATACAATCATTTTTGAGTGTTCATTATTTCATTGAATTAGTGATAGATTTTATATAGATTTTAAATCAGGTGCTGCTTCATGATTACAATGTGAGGTGCATCTTTACTGTTGATTGTAAACAGTGTTCTGTTTTATTAATATCACTTGGGGAAATACTTGTCAAATCTTTTTAAAGCAGCAGCTGCATTTATTTATTTATTTAATTATAATAGTTAACAATTAATTTTTACAATTAGCAGAAGGAAAATGCTTACCTCCAAAAAGATATTTTTTATTTTTATGATTACTTAATTTGTATGTGTTAAATATTTTTAAAATTTTATTTTCCAGGCAAGTGATATAGATTCTGAAGAAGAACAACCCGAAATTCCTGTGAAAAAGAAGAAAGAACCACAAGTTTTATCGTACGGTCGTTTTGCTGGTACAAAAGAATATGACGAGTAAGTGACTATATTTATTTAATCTTAGTATTATTAGTTAATGATATCAAACCAACTTTTAAAAGGTGGGGGTTCCTGGGGTGGAATGGCTAAAGGGCTGGACTATGACCTTGATATAAACAAGTTGCAGTATTATTTCAGATTAAAACCCTTGGGAAAGGTATGAACCCCTTCTTCTCCCCCCACCATATGGGTTGAATAGCATCATTGATGTTCTTCTACAAGGATGGTTTTGGTATTAAATTACACACAAAGGTTCATATGCCATTAAACAAAGAAAACAAAACAAACTATCAGGTACACCTTTAAAAAGAGGGTCAAAGTTATCTCCCCTTGACCATTCAAGGGACAGTTCACCCCCCAACTAATAGATGCATTACTGGGCAACAGAAAAGGAAACTCCCGCCATGGCACCAGGAACACAGCACGCAGAACTTTCCTAGGCCCTCAATGATTGTCTTTTTCTAATTTTAACAACCATTAGTTGTACTTATTTTCCACAAAAATTAAATTCTCTCGTTTATTCCCAATATTCAGCAAGTGTGTTATTTTTCCATAAGTTTTATTTTGTTATGTTAAAAACATAACACAAATCAAACCAACTTTTCGGAGTCAATATTACTGGGTGCAGAAGTAAAATATGCAATAATTTTTAAAAGGTTTTTTTTTTTTTTTTTTTTTTTTTTCTGATTCAACTTTTGAGAAAAAAAATGCGATAAATGTAAATTTTCATGATTAGCTTTATTTTTCAAGCACTTTTTCATTAAAACTCATTACCCATTCAGCTGGGGCTGTAGAATACATTGACTGCACCTCTGCAGAGGGGTAAGACCCCCCCCCCCCCAATGAGTGTCCTGGATATGACACTAAACAATCTAATGGTGAAGCTCCAGTAATTCTGAGGCTTTCGGGAATACCAAGCACCCTTTCATTGCCATTGCTCCCAGGTCCACTCTGGCCCGGAGTGGTGGCACCTGATAGGGCCCTATCTATGGGTTAAATAGAACTAACTGCATATTTATGCTCAGCTGAATTATTTGATTAAACTGACTAGCTTAGAATAGAAATGATTTGAAAATTGAACCGTACTTACATTTAAACTGTGTGCTTATGCTAAACTGAATTATTTGAAATAGAACTGTTTTTTGACATTGAAGCTGTATTTACACTAAACTAAATTGTTATATATAACTGCTTGAATAGTTTGAAATAGAACTGTTTTTGACAATTAAACTGTGTACTTATGCTAAGCTGAATTGTTTGAAATGGAACTGATTATTTGCATAAAAGTGGACTTGGTGTTAAATAACCTGCAAAGGTTGATATGCCATAAAACCCAATAAACCAAACCAAACCATCATTAAAACTCAGCCCAATATGAGTGAGCAAGAAAAGAAACAACAAAGAATCTATGATTTGCTTAACACTGAAGCCAAACCCCAAAAAAATTTCTGAAGTAATTGGAGTTTCTTTATGGCCTCCCTCAAGCTCAGATCGTAACCCCTTTGATTACACTATATGCAAGTTCCCAACCAAATATTAGTTCACTTGAGACTACTATTGAGGACAAATGGAATAAAATATCTGAAGAATTTACTTTTAGGCCTGCAAATTGTTTTAAAGGCATGTTGATATAATAATTGAAAAAAAAAATGGCAGCCATATCAAGTAAATTTACTGTTTTGTGTCTATCTTCTTATTTTGTTGTTTATTTTTTTCAAATTGAAATTAAAAATAATCTTTTTTTATAATAAATAAAGTTTATTATAAATTAAAAATAATCTTCTTTTATAATGAATAAAGTTTTTAAACATTTTTTATCATTATTATTATTCCTCCTCCTCCTAACTCAGTGTAATTCCTATGGGATTATTTATTTATGAATTGGTACTTCTGCTTGTCTGGATTTAAGATAATTGTCATTCTGTTGGCAAGGTTTAGAATATGGTTATCGTCACAGGATATGGACACGGCGATACGAGTTCAAACCCTGGACGAGACTGATTGCATTTCACATAGCACTAATACCCTTCCAGCTATGGGTAAATAGCAGGGCAGACTAGGTTCTTCAGCCTTGGTGAGGCAACTAGTCTAGGAAAACTCTGAATTCAAACCTGTTAAACTCTGCTTAAAAAATTGACCGAGCGGAGGGGTTGGGTAAATTGGATCCTTTGCAGAGAGGTAAGACACCCCAACTTAGAAAAAGGGAGGGGCTGGATATGACACTAAACTGCATCTGATGGTGAGGCTTCAGTTCTGAGAGTGTGAAGTACCTCTTCATTGCTATTATTCCTAGGTCTACGCTGATTCATCATCATGGTAGTACCTGATAGGATCCTATCTAAGGGTCAAATAGATGTTTAAAAATTATTCATATTTAATTGGACCGTGTGCAGAAAAAAGAAACCCTTAGGAAACTACAACACAAAAAAGGAAAATATGAATGTACAATGAACACAATTCTCTAACCTCTCAGTATGAAATAACTCTAGATGGGTTGACGTGCCCTTATGATTTGTCAATCAATCGAGATAGTATTGCAGAAGCAGTGGTCGGCTAAAATTCTTTCAAATCTTTTAAAAACAAAAGAACGATTCAAAATGACTCCTTTCTCAACTCCCCAATGCAACCGATGCCTCATCTCAAACGCATAGACAAGGGAGGTAATTCATTTGTAAATATTCTTTTTTATAGAATAATTATGCTAGATTGATGAGTTTTTAACTTTATGATTAAAAGGAATAAAAAGCTACTAATCAAGGGAGATAAATCGTCTTTACGCAATTGACTTTCATTATATTTACATAACATCGTTTAAATTTTTCTAAATTTCAAACACTTTTATTTTTTTAATAAGACAAAAAATTCTTTTTAAAAAAAGTTTATTTCTAAAGAAAGCCAATTATTTCTGATTTCCAATCTCAGCTGAAAGAATAGAAAATGTGTTGTTTTAAAGAATAGCCAGGGAAATTCTCTGAAATAGCCATTCAACCTTATGGAACTTGTTCCTACGACCTGCCTTCTTAGAGCTAATCTGGGAGATTAGGGAATCTCTTCAACAGCCTAGAATATTAGACGTTTCAGTTACAATTGGTACAAAAAGAAATCTATTCAAAAGTGATTGGTACCTGACCAATATACAATCTTCAGTCTGGCTGGCAACAATGAATCTGTTGCTAATTTACCCCCAGAGAAGATGTTGCTAAAGGTGTCATCCCCTCACACAAAAAAAAATTGCCATATTGGAATAGGACAATTATCTAAAATTGTTCACCAATCTCCAAAGAATTAAATAATAGTTGACATTATATAGCATTGGGCTTGAAAAGTTTGTAAGCTGATGTCATATCTATTGTTGATGACATTTTCAACAATTGGATCCAAGTACTGCAACATTGATAAAAGAAGTGTGTGAACTGCAAATGAAATCTATATTGAAAAATAAACCTCATTTGATCACATTCTGTAAAAATATCTTGGTCAGCCTTTGAACTTTTCAGCAGACCCTCATGATTTGTCTTTTGTCTGCAATAGTTGAATACTTTAATATTTCTATCTTTTCATAAAAATAAGAAACTAAAATTGAGTCATTTCTGTATGAAAGTAGATTTCACATATAAATAAAAAAAAAAGGTAGACAGGCAATTTGTTAAACAGTTTGCTTAATTTCATCAAAGCTAATTGAGTTATCCAGAAAAAAAAGTGATTGTTTTTTACTGTACGTTTGTTTACTAGATGAGGTTTGGTTTGCTTTCTTTGTTTAATGGTATATCAACCTTTCATGGGTTATTTAATCCCAAAGCTATCCTAGTAGAAGAATAGTAGTGGTACTATTTAACTCACAGCTAGAGGGGTAAGAGGTGGGGGAATATCTTGGTGGTACTACTTAACTCATAGCTAGAGGGATAAGAGGGGGAAATATCTTAGTGGTGCTATTTAACTCACAGCTAGAGGGATAAGAGGTGGGGGAATATCTTAGTGGTACTATTTAACTCACAGCTAGAGGGATAAGTGGGGAGGCACATATCTTTTCCAATGGTATTAGTCTGAAAGTAAACATGATAGCAGACTGGAATTCAGACTTACTTATTACAAGGTCACAGTCCAGCATTTTAGCCAATACTCGACAACAACCTCCTTCCTCCCATTTACATGTTGATAAAAGAAACTAACAAGAAAATGAACAATCCTTTATTTTTTTAAACTCAAAAATATTCTGATGCAAGAATTCAACAAAAATTGGCAAAAAAATAGACAGTTAAAATGAAAAAGTTTTATTAAGACAATTGATGTAGCTTATGACAAGTTAGGACAATTTATGACCTTTTAATATTTGATAGGATATATCAATTAACATCAGATGCACAACTTCTTTTTGATGATAATTTCCAGTTTTCTTATGATTTTTGAGGAAAACATTAATTGATGACTTCAATTTCTTTGAATTAATATTGCAAATTGACTATCCACATTCATTGTATGTCTCAATTTGATCTTTTTCAAACTCAAACAACTGCTTACTCACCATTAGCAAAGGACTAATCAGGAATTAGGATATCAAATCAAGGAAAAGAAAAATCCAAGAAACTTCCTATATTTTGGCATTTCTGAGAATTTTTTTTTCTACAACTATGGAACTTTGACAATGATAATCAAGGAAAATAATCACTTCCTAAGTCATTGAAGCTTTATTAAAATTTATGGCAATAATAAAAAATGGTTCGTTTTTGTTTTTTTTTTTTTCACTATCTGTTTTTAATTTTTTTTTTTTTTTTTTTTTTTTTTTTTATTGTCGAATACTGTAAGTATATATCTACTTTTTGAAAAATCTACTTTTATTCTTTTTAGTGACAAAAACTTTGGAAAATGGGAAAAACACACCAGAGGAATTGGACAGAAACTTTTGGAGAAGGTAAATTAATAGCATTCAAAGTTTTATTTAAATCATCTCTAATTAACACTTGTAAATTAAATGACAGAAAAAAACTAATTGATCATTATTATTACAAATCTTTATAAAATTTTAAATAAGAAATTATATTTCTTCCTTCTGCATACATTGTACTATAGTTTTATCCATCATAGATAGCTAGAGGTAAAGCCACCAAATTTTCACTGGTTTCTAATGGGATTCTGGAAAAAGGCTTTTTTAGCACATTGATTTTTGAAAATTTCAAAATTTAAGAGGTTTTTGGGAGGACTTTGATTTACAAAAGAAGTATAATGCTAAACTGGACCCTCTCTTTGTGTCTGTCAAGTTAACTAAATTGAATATTTCTCTTTTAGTTTATTTCTTAGCCAGAAGCTAAATTAAATTTTTTTTTTTTTTCAACTATATTTTCCTGGTCACTGGAAAAATTAAAATTTTTAAAAAATTATGCATTTACATATGTAGTACAAACAATGGCCATCAGAAAGCAGTAAATGTTAACCTTTCAACTATAAATTGTCTTCAACAAAACATATCAAGGTCAGCTGAAAAGTTCATAGACTGACCAAAATACTCTCATAGAATGCAACCAAATGAGTTTTATTTTTCCACATAGTCTTGTTTGTGGTTCACACATTTCATCTGTGTTTCAGTGCTTGGATCTCATTGGTCAAAGAAGTCATCAACAACAGATATGGCATCATCATATGAACTTTTTGATCCATTCTCATATTTCCGTTTTATGCTTGTGTTTATTGCAGCAATTAAAATTAAGATGATTCATGATTAGTTTATGTAACTTAAAACTTTTCAACTGGTGAAAAAATTTTTGTTTGGATAAAAACAAATGTGATGATTTTTTTTATGTTTTTGATAAAAATTTGTAAAAAAATTAGCAAATTTACCAGTTATTGTTTTACCTACTGAAATTAACCTGTGAAAATTAATTCGATTTTATTTGATCCACATTTGAATGTAGTGTTAGAATATAACAAAGAAATTGAAAGAACTGATTTGTTGATATAACTCTAACATGGGTTTTATTTTATTTTCATTTCTTAAACCTAAATTTACTCTTCTTGAAGATAATCAAAAATATGATATATAACTCTTAGTAATTGGTATTTTCAACCCTTAAAGTGATCACTAATTGTTTGGAGGACTACCTCCTTATGAACAAAGAAATTAATATTTCTACATCCTAGTTTGGTGTGAATGGAATAATCTCTTCCTCCATTAATCTTAGGGGACACAATCAGGAGAGAGAATGAAAAAAAAACCCAAAAAAACAAAGAAATACACTGATGACAACCCAACTGGATTACAGAAGTTCAACCATAGACCAAATAGGGACTAAAATGCAGGACACTATCTTGGTCTTCTTCAGCTGACCAACCAGGAAAACAAACATGAAAGATGAACATAACTCTAATCTAACTTAACCATTAATCTGTACCTGAGCTCACTAAATTCACAAAAAAATCAAACAAAACACTGAAAATTTGCCCCAGGGTACAGGTATTTTTAAAATCTTTTTAAAAACATTTTAAGTTCTCCCCTACCTCTCTTAATGTTTGTTATACTAACCTTTTTATTAGGAATATCTGATTTAATCTCACAGTGCTTGAAATATCTGGCTTACAGTATCTAGTAAAATTGCACTTGGCTCAAAATATTAACTTTATGGTTTTAAAGAATGAATATTACTTCAGTTTGATTTAACTCTCACTATTTGCCTGTTATGGGCCTTTGTGAATGATGGAATTATTAAATTTTGTCTTAAATCAACTATTTTACTCTCAGCTGTCAAAAATTTTCCATATTCTCAGCTTAAATAAGTTTTACTATATGTTATTAACAGTTATTCCCCGCCCCCTGGTGGCCATTGCTTGTACTACAATAAAACATTTTCTTTGAATTATTAATTATTTACATTTTTAAAAAAAAGAGTAAGCTAAAACTAGAATTTATGTATGATTTTTTTTGTTTTTGCTTGCATCTACTTTTAAAACACAAATTTTATGTATTTTTAATTTTGTTTTGACATCTTGCCTAGATGGGTTACCAAAAAGGTAAAGGTCTGGGTAAATCTAGCCAGGGTATCACAGCTCCAATTGAAACAGTGAAACGAAAACGCCGAGCTGGTCTGGAATTTACAGGTTCTGAGAGAACACAACAATCTTTGAAACATTTTCCAATTCAAGATTCTGATGAAGAAGAAGAAAAAGAATTCCAGGATGAGCTTCATCAATGGAAAAGAGAATCCACTTCTGTAAGTTTTCTTCTAATCCTTTTTTTTTTTTTTTTTCTACTTTTTAACATTTGGATGTATTTTTGTTCTTACACTAAACTGTAAAAATGCTTTAACCCAGATTTTAAACAAGACATGAACAAAAGTCTCTAAGTTAAATCAAAACTTCTCTTTTCATTGTTACACAGAAGCTCTTTTTTCTTTTTTATACAAATCACTGGTCAGCTTTGAAATGTACACAAAATGTTTTATTCAGTTTTGACAGAATTACAGTATTGGACAAAATATTCTATTCAATTTTGATAGAGAAAAAAAAATGACTGTAAAAAAAACTGAACCATTTTTTATTATTGCCACTAATTTTAATGAAATGTCAATGGTTTTGGCACACAAAGGAAGTGTTTGTTTTCCTTGATTATTATTAAAGTTACCTTAGTTATAATAAAAAGTCATAATTTTCTAAAAAGAAAATTCTCAGAAATAGCAAAAAAATAAGATATTTCTTAAAATTTTCTTTCCCTTAATTTGATATCCTGAATTGGGATTAGTTCTTTTGCTAATAGCTTCTAAGCGGTTGTCTGAGTTTGAAAATAGTCAGATTGTGGCATACAACCTTACCAAATATTAAGTGGTCATAAATTATCCCAACTTGCCATCAACTATATCAATTGTCATTATAAAATTTTTTATGTCAGGTTATTTTATTTTATATCAGCTTATTGTATTTTATTTTTGTTGAATTTGTGATTTTTCAAGAAAATACTGTTCTATGATTGAGCGTTCTTTGACATATTACCTTTTCCTCATTTGATGTTGTCAGTCATATAACCAAAATTGAGACATTTTATTCATGTTCTGGCAGATGGTGACTTCATTAAATTAATTTCTTATTTACTTCTTATATTTTGTATCATTAAAACTCGAAATATAAATTGGAATAAGGAAGTAACTTCAAATAAGATATGAACTTTCATTTTATATCTTTAGAGTATGTAAACTTTATTCTGATTTCATACTAGTTAAAAAACTTTGTCAAATTCTAAATTTTTTAGATAAGTTGTTATTTACATATCAATAATTCAAGACAAGCCTTGTTTGGTAGGGTTTCAAATATGCTAACTGCATCCTCTGCAGAGAGGGTAAGACCCCTACTCCCGGGATTATGTCCTGGATATGACACTGAACTACATCTAGCGGTGAGGCTCCAATTCTAGAACTCTGGGGAGTATGGAGTCACTTCTTTATTATTCTCAGGTCTACTCTCACCTGTGAGGGTCTCAGCTATGCATCAAATAGATCTATTTAAAAATCATTTGTATTAGATAGGAATACTTGATACCATATAAAAAGTTGGCAACTGTAGTCAAGGGTGACCCAAAGGCTCCCTTTTCAATAGCTACTACACTGAGGTGTAGGGGAGGGTGCTACTCCTTCCTCTGGATTGCTCCACTTTACCCTTGATACGTACCTGAGTGTTAAACAAGGAGGTGTCAAGTACATTTTTTGAGTCTTTGGTATGACTTGATCTGGGATTGAACCTAGGTCTCCCAGACCATTGGCGAACACTCTACCTTTTCTATAACTGTTTACTAAGGATTATTATTATTAATTACTTGAAACTATATAACTGTGCAAACAAATGATTTTTATTAAATATTATTGAATAGAAATAATTACTTGAAACCATAAAATTTGTATGAATTATATTAAATAGGAATACAATTGTTTGTAAATTGTTTGTATTAAGAATACTTGATATCACATAACTGTGTGCAAACAATTGAAAAAGTGAAATTTTTAAAAAATACAATGGAACATTGAAAATATATTGGGTTTGAGTCATAAATAAGTTTTAGTAAAATGTACTTTATTCATAAATAATTTATTAATGAATTATTGGCTTAGTGGGTAGAATGTTCACCAATGGTCCAGGAGACCAGGGTTCACTTCCAGGTCGAGTCATACCAAAGGCTTAAAAAATGGTATTTGGTACTTCCTTGCTTGACACTCAGTATTATAAGGTAAGGATCAAAGTAAAGTGGAGCAATCCAGGGAAAGGAGTAGCACCCTCCCCTACACCTTGGTGTAGTAGCTATCGAAAAGGGAGCCTTCGGGTCACCCTTGACTATGGTCGCCAACTTTACTTACTTACTTTTTCTTGCCATTTATTAGGTAGCTAGTTGATTCCTCTCAAGTAAAATTCAACTAGCTTCAAACTCAAGAAACTTTCCACAAACATCTTCATCTGATCTTCTTGAGATGTTTTGTCATTCAGAACATTTTGTAGAGAATGAAAAAGATGGAAGTCACTTGGTACAAGACTTAGCGAATATGGTGGAATAGACCAGCCTAAATCCAGTATTTTTCCTGTATGATTCCTGCTGAATGTGATTTTGCATTATCTTGAATAATGAGTATGGGGCATATTTTTAAAAGATTTTCATGCACATGTTGCAGTTGTTGAGAGACTAATCTGCATTTTTTTGTATGATTACAGTTTTAAAATTTCAAACAAATGATACTGTGATCCCACCATACACACAGCATAACTTTTCTTCTGTAAAGCTCCACCTTTGCGGTAAGCCGTGGAGATTTATCTTTGTTAATCCACTGCCTTTTGGATTGAACATATAAAATCTATTTTTTGTCATCTGTAAAGATATTCTTGAGAAACAGATCATTTCTCTGCCTTGAAAGAACGACTTGTTATGGATATGCAATCATCCTTATTCTTCTCACAAAGAGTGTGAGGAAACAAAATGCCCAGTTTGCTCACTTTTCCTATCTTTTTCAAGTGGCAGCAGATTGTGGATTGGAATGTGTTGAAGTCAAGTTCTGATTCTTGAGTACTTTTGCAGGGATTGCATTCCACCAATTCTCTTAAAGTGTCTTGATTGAGGCCTGATGAGCATCTTGGTCTGGGTTCATATCTCAATGATGTATCATCAGAACCAAACTTGGAAAAGCTGTTTCAGACTTGGCAGTCAGTAACGATACCTTTGGCTATAAACACTACAAACTTCCTTGGATGTTTCTGTAGTATTTTTGTTATTCTTAAACGCTTACATTATGTACTTTCAGTCCCTCCATTTTAGGAGCATAAGATCATATATTAAATTATGATGTACATTCTTTCCTTACTAAAATAAGAATAAACAATGAAGGTACTCTTTAATCAGGTAATTTTCAGTTGCATTTGAAAACATAGGAAGTTTAAAATGTGTAGTTACAACTTTCTTTTAAAAAGCCGAAATTATTTATAACTCGGCCCAAAAGATCTGATTGTTATCACAGTCCAAAATATGGGAGTAGATTAAAAAGAAGAGAAGCAACAATAAAATATTGATTATGATAATTGACAAAACATCATTTAAAACTAAAATTTAAAATATACTCTTAATACTACCAGTGCATACAGGGGTATTGACTGGTTTTAGAGGTGTTATTTGGACTTTAGTGATCCCATCTATGCTTTTGTTGGTGAGTTAGTAGAGCAGCTAGTACATCGAACCAGGCTTCCCTAAGGCAGAAAATGATATGAGTTTGGGTCTCACTGGGTGCTTATTTTTTATTCTTATAATAAAAAGCAACTAGAATTATGAAGATATATATAAGTAAGTAAAGTTGGCGACCATAGTCGAGGGTAACCCGAAGGCTCCCTTTTCGATAGCTACTACACCAATGTGTAGGGGAGGGCGCTAATCCTTTCCCTAGATTGCTCTACTTTACCCTTGATCCATATCTTATAATGCTGAGTGTTAAGCAAGGAGGCATCAAGTACCATTTTTTGAGTCTTTGGTATGACTCGACCTGGGATTGAACCTAGGTCCCCCGGGCCATTGGTGAACACTCTAACCCCTAGGCCAATGTCCGGTGTATATATATATATATATATATATACACACACACACACACAAATATATGTAATGAAACAATTATTAATAATGGCAACAAGACAAGATAAAGAAAATGAATTTTTAAAAGAATCTATACTAATAAATTCAGTGATTGCTTACTTGGTTCTATGCCTCTTATTGGTGGCCAAAAATTAGTCTACTGGAGTAACTTGATGTTACAAGTCAATTTAGGGTCAAAACTGGAATTTTCAATCAAATGAAAAGACGTAATGAGTTGATGATAGAATTGATGATTCAAAAATAGGATTTGAAAAATAAAATTCATTCTTGTCTGAAAAGGAAAGATTGTTTATTTTGGTTTTGCAGGTTTTTGTGTTGAGGTATCTAGCATCTATTCACTCAATCTTTCTGCCATGAGCAAAATGCAATACAAGGTCAATTTTTAAGCAGAGTACAGCCAGCCCATTGGTATAATGATTAGTGTGTTCACCAATGGTCCAGAAGACCGGGGTTCAATCCCACATCAAGTCATACCAAAGATTACACCTCAGTGTAGTAGCAAATGAAAGGGGAGCTTTCGAGTCACCCTTGACTATGGTCAGTCAATTTACTTACAGCTGGTTTGAATTCAGAGTTTTCCTTCTCTTAGAACAATTGTTGTATCTAGACTAACGAACCCAGACTGCCCCACAATTTACCCATGGGGTAAAGAGATACATTCTTGTCTTTCCCAAGGACATTAACTCAAAGAGAAATGCCAACAGCATCAACCAGGATTTGAACTTGGAATACCAAGTCCGTTTTCTTTGACAGTGCCATGCTATGAGCACCTCCATGTTCCTGTACCTAGTAAACTAATTCTTACCTTGACAACAAATTATTAGTAATAGCAAAATTTTATAATACAGTAACAATGTACATTGTATATACCATAAAATATTGAGGGGGTGGGGGTCAAAGAAATCAGTATTATCATATTTTCTGTATCTCTATAGTTCATTACAAAAATACTTTTGTAGGCCATCCTTACTTTATCATCTGCAGTAGAGTAAGAGCCAACCTGCATTGAAAAAAGGTTGGGATCCTGTATTATTTAAAAAAGGGTGGAATCCTGTATTATTTAAAAAAGGTTGGGATCTTGTATTATTTAAAAAAGGTTGGGATCTTGTATTATTTAAAAAAGGGTGGGATCCTGTATTATTTAAAAAAGGTTGGGATCTTGTATTATTTAAAAAAAGGTTGGGATCCTGTATTATATTAAACTATATCCAGCTCTGAGGTGTGTCAAGTATCTCGTCATTGTCTTTACTCCCAAGTCCACTCTATAGGTCAAATAGATTTATTTGTAAATAATTAGCATTTGATAAGAATACTTGAAACCATATAACTGTATACTGTACAAACAAATTGTTATTAAATAGGAATGGTTAATTGAACCATATAGTTGCTTGCTAAAAAAATAAAACAAACATTGGGGGTGTCCTCGTGGCGTAATGGTTAAAGCGATGGACTGCAAAATCGTAGTAAGCGAGTTTGTACTCTAGTCGCGCTATTACGTTCACTTTCGGACAAACACCCTTGGGAAAGGTACGAACCCCTTATCCTCCCAGCTATGGGTTAAATAGTACCAATACTGTTCTTCTAAGAGAATAGCTTTGGCATTAAATAACCTACAAAGGTTGATATGCCATTAAACAAAGTGACTAAAACAAACATTGACTTTGGCATTAGATAACCCAACAAGAGTTGACATGCCGCAAAAACCAAACAACCAACCCACTTTAGTAAGATGTTAATTATTATCTTATACTGTTCAAATTTTGTTTACTCTCAGAAACAAAGAAAAATTTTAGCTACTTGTATAAAATGTCACAAAAAATTGTCATAAAATAATAAATAGCCTCTTCTTGTCTAATTTTAATTTTCTAAAAAAAATTTTCTAGGCAGCTAATCGTAAACCAAAATATGTGTACAAGACAGCTCAAGATGTTATTGAATCTGGAGGATCTAGAAAGAAGAAATCCATTCAACCCAGTGAACTGGCCAAAGTGAAGGTTATTGACATGACAGGGAAAGAAAAACGAGTACTTTCTGGTCAGTAATTAAATTTAATCAAAAAAGTAATTTCCATGCACTTGGGGAAACAAATTTTTTTATTAAAACTGCATGAATAACTGATTTTAATTCAAATTCAAAGTTTTTTTTATGTAATTTTTATGCATAAATTTTCTTGGTGTCCAAAATTGTTTTCTTTGCTAAGACATCACAAATAACAGCATTTTAAATTGCAAAAATTGCCAGAAAAAATACTCTAATTATTTGTGTATAACATAACACTGCCAACTTTGGACTATGAAATTTAAGAGAAAAAGAGTCTTTTTAAAATTTGTAGCAACAAAATTTAACCAAAGTTTAACATTTGTTCAACTTTTTATTTGTCCATATTGAATAAAAATAAGAACTTATAGTTTTTATGTTTTAAATCACAAAAATTTGCACAGTATTTAGAACAAACACATGGACATGTTCAGATAAAAATGCAAAAAGTTTGCCATGAAAATAAGCTCACATTAGGAAAAACAAATCTATAAACAAACACACATTGCAGTGGATATTTCACTGTGATGGCATAAAACATTAGTTTGAGCTCTAGATATAATACACTTTTGATCATCCTGTCCCAAATATGGTAAGGTATGTGGTATGGAAAAAAGTTAATTATATAGTTCTCATGTATAATGTTTATGCTGAAAAATAGTGCGTCTTATGCACAGATAATTATGGTATTAAGTTTACCTCCAATTTACCTTTAGGGGCTCTACTTTTGATTTGGAATCAAATTTGCATAGCTCTTTTTTGCCAACCAAAATTAGAGAGCCCAGTCAGACATGAGTAATAGATAAACAAATAATTGCATGTCTCTTAAACTGGTTGCCAACCAAAACTTGAGAGTCCAGTCAGACATAAGTAATAGATAAACAAATAATTGCATGTCAATTACAGCCATTAAAAACAGTTATTTTCTTGTAGCTGGAAAAGATGTCTATTTGATTTAATTTTTAAATTGCAAATAAATTCACACTACTTACTTAAATGGCTGAAGAGTAATGTAATAAAACACAACAATATCAAAATTAAAGGAAAATAATTTAGATAACTTTTAATTGAACTAATCTTATCCATATTTATTTATCAAACATCTCTGCTATTAGGATATGACACAAGGTAAATTTTTAAGTAGTGCAAAGCTGGATTAAATTCATTATTTTCTTTCTCCTAAATTGGTTGCCTAACCAACCCAGTCTGTCCTTGTATTTATCTATAACTGATGGTAGAACAGACGGGTTCATGCTTTTTTCTAAGCAATAGATCCCTAGCTCAGAATGGAGACCACTTTTGAAGTTGAACAAGCTGTGTTAGCGGAATCTCAAACAGAAATTACAGAATTCTCTTTGTCACCCCGATGTCATTTGAATGATGCATTTTGTTAGGTCGAGGAACCTTCTTTTCTTTGTAGAGATTATCTGTCTCATCCAGGATTTAAACTCGAATTGACAATTCCATTTCCTACAAGGATAACTTTTATACTAATCCTCACCTACTAATCATATTTACTATATGTTTGTTTTTAAGGCTGAATAATGCAGTTTTTCATCATCCTTCAAGTCAATGTTCAGACCTTTTTTTTTTTTTTTTAACTAGATTAACTATACAAACATCTTTTTAGTAGACTAACACAATTTGTTGTGGATTGATTATTTCAACTTAATTTTTTTTTTTTCTCTGAAGAAATTACAATTACATTTGACAATTGATTTAAAAGGAAATGCCATTTTTATTGCTCAGGCTACCATGCTATTTCTCAACGACATGATAAACCAGATGAAGATGAAGATGTTATTGAACCAACTCCAAAACAAAGAACGGCATTTGATGTTCCTGAATTAATTCATAACCTGAATATTCTCGTTGATATGGCAGAAGTTGAAATCATCCAAAATGATCGAAAGTAAGTATTTTATACTTTCATTGGTTATGAGCAGAAAATGAATTGGGGGGGGTCTCACATTTATCTTTGCATGTTTTTAGGGTTAGAAGATTTTTAAAGATTGAATAAACATTTTAATTTTCCGACTTTTATCACATTTTGTGTAATCTCATTTGCTGGCACAAATAGACACAAGTTGTTTTCTTCTGTTATACTATTGCATATTGACCCTTGATCTAGTCGTCAATCAGAGATTTCTCTGCACAGGACACACATGTGTAAATAAGCAGAAGCAGTCACATGGTTGAATGGAAATTGTGAGCAATGTGAAGTGATATATGCAGATGCCTATGTGAAATACAGTTAGGCTTGAGTCAGTCTCAGCTTGCAGCCAGAAGAGATTCAGTCATGGAGAGTGCCAGTGAGTGGTTGGACGCTCTGCTGGAGCAGCGTCCCACAGAGCGGCTAAGAAGAAGTTAGGGTCAATATGGTAGTCTGACTTTGCCTCCCTATCTCTGTCTCTCACAGTGGAGGTGCCCGTGGTGTAATTGTTATCGTCGCAGGAATTGGACACGGCGACTCGAGTTCAAATCCTGGACGAGACTGATTGCATTTCACATAGCACTAATACCCTTGGGAAAGGTATGAATCCAATTATTCTCCCTCCAGCTATGGGTAAATAGTAGGGCAGACTAGGTTCTTCAGCCTTGGTGAGGCAACTAGTCTAGGAGAAGGAAAACTCTTAATTCAAACCTGTTAAACTCCGCTTAAAATTGACCTTGTGTCATATCCTGCCCGAGCGGAGGGGTTGGGTAAATAGGATCTCTGTCTCTCACACACCTTAAGAAATTCAACCCTCTTCAAGAATAAAGACAGTTATATATTTTTATAACCAAGTTTTATGGTCATTCTTCCTCCATGTATATTCATTCCTTATGAGTCTATAACTACTGGTTTATCTACCCTGAAAATTTATTGGCTGCTACTGCTGCAAAAGGGATAAAAATCTTTTATGCTTCTCTTCTTCCTTTTCTTCTCAGGGGAATTCCCTGTAGCATGGTGGCTAATGTGCTGGACTGTGACGTCATAGTAAGTGCGTCCAAAGTCTAGTTATGCTATTATGTTAATTTTTGGTCTAATACCCTTGGGAAAAGTAAGTAAGTAAAGTTGGCATCCATAGTTGGGGGTAACTCGAAAGTTCCCTTTTCGATAGCTACCACACCGAAGTGTGGAGGAGGGTGCAACTCCATTTCCAGGATTACTCCACTTTACCCTTGATCCGTACCTTATAATGCTGAGTGTAAAGTAAGGAGGCATCAAGTACCATTTTTTGAGTCTTTGGTATGACTTGACTTGAGATTGAACCCTAGTCTCCTGGGCTATTGGCAAACACTCTAACCATTAGACCAATCTCTAGTATGAAATAACCTGCAGCCCTAAGATGAGCCATTGATCGTCTTCCGTGGTTGATTGTCTAGTGAGGACCGTGTTGTTAAATCTTACACCTGGCTGAGTGGGCATTCACATGTTGAACAAAAAAAGTAATAAAAAAAAAGCAAACAGAAGGAGGAAGGAAAGAAAAGACAAAAACAATGAACTTGAGACAGCAAAGCTATAAGAAAGCAAGGTTTGTGGCATTTTGGTACTCTGTGTGTTTATGGCTATTTCAAGAACTTTGCAAAAATGCTGACTCATTACTAGTCATCACCCTGACTGCTTGACATCCGGTCTCTGACTTCTGACTAAACCTGTAATGGCAAATTTGACTCCTCGAGACCCTTCTCTGCCTGAGTCTCTCTCCTGACTGACAACAATCTTGACTGTTAACTCCCAGACCAACTTGCTGACCAACGTGCTTTGGTCTTTTTTTTCTATCTTGGATCTTCACGAAGGTTCTCACAGGCGTTGGGCTTTGTCTATTTTGGCATGAAGACCACCAAGACAGCGAAAGATCTTCCAGACACTCTGACACCATCCAAAGATGCTGAAGCTAAAAATCCTTTTGATTCTGATGGCCATCCACAAACACACACAGAAACCCACATACCCATTCATATATATATATACACATACACACACATACATGAATGCACATTATTAACTTCCTTTCTCGTCCAGCTATGGATTAAATATTACCACTGCTGTTCTTCTACAGGGATGGCTTTGGTATTAAATAACCCTCAAAGGTTGATATGTCATTAAACAAAGAAATTAAAGCAAACCTTTTTTTCCTTAAATCTCATTATAAAGGGTGTCCTTGTGGTGTAATGGTTAAAGCGATGAACTGCGGAATCGTAGTACGCGAGTTCGTACTCCAGTCGCGCTATTACGTTCACTTTCGGGCAAATACCCTTGGGAAAGGTATGAACCCCCTTATTCTCCCTCCAGCTATGGGTAAATAGTAGGACGGACTAGGTTCTTCAGCCTTGGTGAGGCAACTAGTCTAGGAGAAGGAAAAACTCTGAATTCAAACCTGTTAAACTCTGCTTAAAAATTGACCCTGTGTCATATCCTGCCCGAGCGGAGGGGTTGGTAAATAGTATTGTAAAGAGTTCCCAACCTAAGGGGAGACAACTTAAAACAAAGAACCTGCTTCAGATAACTAAGCTGTTACATTTTGGAAAAACTTTTTTATTTCTGATTACATTTTAAGGCAGAAGTTCACAATATTTTGTGTTCAACTCCCAATTGATAGTTGATGCTGGGCAGGGGGTACCATTTACATTTCTGTAAATCTCTGTATTTCTCTTTAGTCCTATCTTTTATCTCGATCTGTCTTTTATCTTCTCAGCCAATCTCTCTGTATCTCTTCTGTCCAGCAGACTGACTTGACTTGTATATATGCAGGGGTGAACTTCTACTTCCGTATTTTCAGTTACCATAGACTGGACATAAAAGTATTGCCAGACTCTGTTTCCTGGAGACACTAAAAAGTGTGGTAATAAAATTGAAGCTCTTATAACCTGTGGCTTCACTTTTATCTGACCATCTCCACTTATACTAGTAGGGTTGGATTAGTGATTCCCGCACAAAATGCATACATATATATATATATATATATATATATATATATATATACCTATGGTCAACTCACACCTATACAGATATGTATACACACGCACTTACATACATACACACATACATGTACTCACACCTACTCGTGTATCTATACATATGCGTTAGAATTTTTTGAAATATCAATGGTTGTATTAAAAGATTCAATAAAAAGCATCAATAGTAGTCAGTCTGTGATTGATATATGCAAAAGTGTCTGTGGGTGCCATAATGCTATATTTCTAAATGCTTAAAGTGACCAGTTGATTAAAATGCTGTATTTCACATGCTTAAAGTGACCAGTTGATTAAAATGCTGTATTTCACACGCTTAAAGTAACAAGTTGATTAAAATTTAATGCTAAAGACTTAAATTTTAATTTTGGAAAAATTTGAAAATCATGAAAAATATTTCTCACAACGTGGAAGAAAGTAGTTTAATTTTGTTTTGTTTATCTCTCATTACAATTATGAAATTAGAACTTCATACTTTGATTGATGTAATATAATTCAAATATTGTTATGCTTTGTGTATATCATACACCATTAACTTTGGATTATGAAATTCTGGAGGAAAAAAATTCTCATTTATGATATGCCTTGACTTTTCAGAATTTGTAGCAGTTAAATTTAACATTAGTCCAACTTTATAAAAATAAGAATTTATGTTCTAGTTTGGTTTGGTTTTTTATGGCATATTCATATTTACCAACCCCTCTGCTCGAGCAGGATATGACACAAGGTTAATTTTTAAGCAGAGTTTAACAGGTTTGAATTCAGAGTTTTCCTTCTACTAGTTGCCTCACCAAGGCTGAAGAACTCAGTCTGCCCTACTATTTACTCATAGCTAGAGTGAGAATAATTGGATTCATACTTTTCCCGAGGGTATTAGTGCTATGTGAAATGCAGTCTCGTCCAGGATTTGAATTCATGTTGCCGTGTCTATTTCATACGATGATATGGCATATCAACCTTTGTTGACTTATTCAATGCCAAATCCTGTTTTTACATATACATTGAATATATGATTAGTAAACTTATTTTGTAGATACAAAGTTAAATGATCAAACAGTTCTATTTCTAACAATTTTATTTAGCTTAAGTCAACAAAGTTAAATGGTTCCAAGTATTGCTATGTATCGCTAATAAGTAAAGTAAGTAAAGTTGGCGACTGTAGTCGATGGTGACCCGAAGGCTCTCTTTTCCATAGCTACTACACTAAAATGTAGGGGAGGACACTACTCCTTTCCCAGGATTGACCCACTTTACCCTTGATCTGTACTTTATAATTCTGAGTGTTAAGCAAAGAGACATCAAGTACCATTTTTTGAGTCTTTGGTATGACTCGACATGGGAGTGAACCCAGGTCTCCTGGGCCATTAGCAAACACTCTAACCATTATGCCCAGTCATTTGTTTACATATATTTAGATGATCAAACAGTTCTATTTTTAACAATTCAAATTAGCATTAGACATTTGTTTGCACTTAGTTTAAATGTCAAATAGTTCTATTGAACCCATAGATTGGACCCTATCAGGTGCTACCACTCTGGGCCAGAGTTGACCTAAGAGTGATGGCAATGAAGTAGCACTCCACGTTCACCAAAGCTTCAGCATTACTGGAGCCTCACCATCAGTATGTTTGATGCCATATTCAGGACACTCATTAAGGGAGTTTTACCTCTCTGCAGATGTATACTACTGCCCCAACTGACTGGACTAGTTATGTCTTAAAACACAAGATTTACACAGTATTTAGAGCAAACACGCAGACATGCAACAAGTTTGTGGGTAAAATAAACTCACATTAGGAGAAACGAAATTTTCAACAAACACGCATTGCAGTGGATATTTCTCTATAATGGTTTAAAACACATTAGTTTTGACTATAGATATAACTTACTCTCAGTTATTCTGTCCAGAATATGGTGAAGCAAGTAATCAGATAAAAATCACATATATAATAGGCATCCCGCTAACTTTTGAACTGAAAAACCTGGAAAAATAGTGCATCTGATAGACAAATAATTATAGTAAAGATTTCTTAATGTTTGTTCAATAATTTCCAGATTTATTTTTATAGCATATATTTGTATAATGTAATTCTAACTCTGAGTATTGAGAGTTTATCATTTACTAAATTGAATGATTATAAATATTGAAACATAATAAATCCTTTTAAGAAAACATTTTCTCATTTATTTGATGTTTATCAAGTAAAATTAACATCAAGTTTGTAAAGTTATATTTTTAATTTGCTATAAAATAAATTCAATCTCTTTTTTATATGAGTGTTGACTGAAAAGTTCATAGGCTAACCAAGATACTCTCATTGAATGGGTCCAAATGAGGTTTATATGAGAGTTGGCTGAAAAGTTCATAGACTGACCAAGATACTCTCATTGAATGTGACCAATTAAGGTTTATTTTTCAACAGTTTCCTCTTACACTCCAAACATTTTTTCATTGATGTTGCATTGGTCAAAAAAGTCAAAGCCTGGCCTAGTTACCAATACTTTTTGTTCTCCTATGATCTCTGCATTGGAAAAATAAAGGCTTAAAAAGTTTGCCTTCGGATAACTCTTACTGTGCTTTTAACCTGGACTATATTGGAACTATAATTTACTGCAAGAATGAATGCAAATGAAACATGCGATTAAGATTAATTCTAGCTGATTTTTAGTTGATAATCTTCCAAAATTTAATCGAATATGTTTTTGTTTTCTTGCAATTAACTATTTAGAATTTATAGACACCTCATCTCAGGATAATTGTTTGTAAACAAATTAGTTGTGAGTTTGATCCTTACAAGGTTCCCTATGCTTGCAGCCTTGTCTCAAATCTGATCTATGTTTTTGTGTGTTTCTTTCAGCATCTCAAATAGTGAACTAATTTGTGAGTTAGGCTTGCAAACCATTGTTAGTGAGTTCAGTTTTCACTGGGTGCCCAATACATCTGGCTTTGTGTTTAAGCTCAGTTTAGTAAATGACAACTGTTTAAAATTGATGAACATTTTGATCTGAAGCAGAAATTATTTATATTTCCTCATGTTTCTTATTGACAAAATAAAATTTATTCTTTTCATTTTTTTGTATCTTGCATGCAAGGGGAAAAGTATGAAACATTATTATAACATTATACATTCCATCTTTGCAATGGCAACAATGTACATTTTACATTTCCTACTTTAACTATTATATTTTGGAAACACATCAATTTGATTTCAACGTGTGACGGCAAATTGTCTAAAATCCCTAAACGGGACTTTATTTTCGCACGTGTGAAGACGGGGCAGGTGGGCACTTGATCCCCTACAGAAATAAGTCCTGTTCAGAGTTCTTTTCTCAGGCAGATAAGAACTGGCATATTACGTGAGGTAATAATTTAGGGCCAGACTGGCCACCGCTGGCAAAGGGGTCCAAAATTTCACACTATCACACACCCACCAGGCCGCTAAACTTCTTCCCCTTCCGATAATAGAAGAATACGGGCCTATAGGTCTGAGTTGTAATAATATTAATATTGCTACCGTCGGCAACTCCGGTTTCCCGTGTGATACTTTAGGAATTAATAGGACAGTTTTAAGCAAGATAATGTAAGGCGAATAGAAGCTGAAAGGAAAGCATGGAATAATAACATAGACCACATGGTAAAATGAAAATACATAGGTTCTTTACTACGGTTATATACAGATATATGTTCAAAATGTCAAAGATATATAATAGGATAGTCCATGAATATAAATGTCTTTTCTTGGCTTTTATCCTTTTTCAAATTGAGAGAGAATGGTAAACAAAATTTGGGTATAATGGAAAAATGTCAATAAGTTACTTATCTTATTTTTTTGACGGGTTCCACTGGAGAATTTCTCTTCTTTCACGGGCTAGTAGACTTGGTACTGTTTTTGATGCTGGCTTGAGAGACTCAGGTCTCTCATGTCTCAGTCTTTTGTCTTTAGCCCGGAGTGAAATGGCTATCGTCCGTCTGCCACGAGACTTGTCCGGCTAATAGATTTTGTACAGTTTTTAATGCTGGCTTGGGAGACTCAGGTCTCTCATGTCTCAGTCTTTTGTCTTTAGCCCGGAGTGAAATGGCTATCGTCCGTCTGCCACGAGACTTGTCCAAAAACTAACTTTTTTTGTCTTTACTTCCATTGAGGGGAAGGGAACCCCACTTCCGTTTGAGGCTCCCGCCAATCATTTGGCTTCATTTTTCTTTCCCCTTCCGATGTCCGGCGACCCAAGGTCACTTAAGTGCAAACATCTGTGTGACCCACATTCTCTCATAACGGTCACTTTTTGACTGCTAGATAATTTTAGTTCAACGGGGGAGAGAGTATCATTCCCACCTCCTCGTTTTCGTGAGCCATCACGTGACAAACGTCTTTTAGGATGATTTTTATGATAAATTGATTTTTTTTTTTTTTTGTTAATAAAAGCATTTCTGTGTAACTTTAATGTCTCTCTATGCTTTCTTTTTTACATTTTTCTCCTTTTAAAAGACATCGACACAACAGTGATCAGATTGTAAATATGAAACATGAGAAGGAACGTTTAGATGCCATTTGCACACAGGAAGAGAAACAGTGCAATCGACTTCAGGAAATTTTGGACATAGTAGAAAGGTGAGTCTTTTATGGATTTGGGCATAGTAGAAAGGTGTGTCTTTTAGGGAGACTATATTTCACATTTTAAATTATCATTTTTAAAAATCAATCTTTGTTGCTCGTAATTTTTTTTTTCATTTCGTTTTGTTTTTAAAATTATTTTCAGTGTACTTTATTGGAATCGGAGAATCAAAGAAATGAACCATCTATTTTAATGTCTTTTTCAATTAGTTTCAATCAAGATTGATGATGTGATTATTTGTTTTATGAGGGTGAGCTGAAAAGTTCATAGGACGACCAAGAAGATACTCTCATGGAATGTGATCAAATGAGATTTATTTTTCAATATAACCCACCCACTTCCTCCATTGGTGTTGCAGTGCTTAGATCCCATTAGTTAAAAAGTTATCTACAGCAGATATAATGTCATCATATGAACTTTTTGGCCCACCCTTTATCTCCCCAACTATGGGTTAAATAGTATCACTGCTGTTTTTCTACAAGGATGATTTTAGCATTAAATAACCCATGAAGAGTGATATGCCATTAAACAAAGAAACTGAAACCTTTGTACAATTATGAGCACACTGCGGCCTGCAGGCCACATTGCTTTCTGAATGGCCCACCTAAGACTTAGATCTTTTTATAGAAGAGAAGCAAATCAACTTTTCTTTATTTCTAAAGCAGATGCTTATGTGAATGGTCTTTTGTAGTAAAAATGGTTGTGGTTCCTTCAACATAAAATTACCTTGAAGTTTTTTAGTAGTATCCAAACTTCTTCATGATGAGCCATGTCTTGTGTGGTCCACTTCTTGAAAAATGGCCCAGTCAGCTGAGCCTGCAGAATACACTGACTGCATTTCTGCAGAAGGTTAAGACTTCCTCAACGAGTGTTCTAGATATGACATTAAACTTTGTTCATGATAACAGCCTTTATATTTTGGTGTTATGGTAATCAGTTCTCTACGGTGTAATCACCTTTTCTTTTTTTTGTTCAAGTACTTTTTATCATGTTATTTAAAATAGGGATAATTTTATACATTTTTAGTGACTGAGCCAATATAATTTTTTTTATCTGTCTTTCAGCTGTGAAAAACGAACTAAACCTGACTGTGAAGATCCACTAACATTGGAAGAATGTGTAACTCTCTTCCAGAAACTGCAGAAAGATTATTATGAAGAATATAAAATGTATGACATGGGAGCTTTAGCCATTGCTTTAGTCTTTCCTCTGGTAAGAATTTATAAGTATTATTATTGGTTTGATATCTCTTTTTTTTTTTTTTTTTCTTTTTTTTTTTTTCAATATTTACCACAAGCAGGATAAATAAGAGCATTATCCAGATGGTCTCAACCTGAGTTTATTTATAGGAATCAAGATTCTTTTCTTATTTCCAACTTTATAAGAAGGACCAGATTTAGGCTTTAAGAGGCCCCTGGGTTAATAAAATTTAAGACTCCTTCATTATGTATGTTTGCCTCCCCACTTTAAATTTTGTAAGTTTCTTTCTTTTTTCTTTTTTTTTTAAGTTGTAACATAGGATTTTAAAACTTTAGTCCCATTTACCAAAACTTTTCTTTTTCCCCAATGATACTTGCATCAGAAAAATAAGGTTTAAAAAAGTATAAGTTCAGGTTACCCTTACTGTGCTTTTAATCTGGACTAATAATAAATGTTTTTATCTTTAATGTCTTGATAAAATCTACTGTCTCCTTTTTTTGGTTGTCATTTCTTCACTTTTCTTGTAGATGAAAAAATTCTATGAGGGATGGGAACCATTACAAGAATCATCAAAAGGAATTGAAACAATGAAAGATTGGCAAGTATTGTTAGAAGACAACAACCCCCATTATATGTACAATGTGAATAACATGGATGTCTATCAACGGCTCATTTGGGATGTGTGGCTGCCTATCATTCGTAAAACAATTTTGTAAGTTGATTTTTTGCCAGGTCTTCTCTTACTATAAGAGTCGGCTGAAAAGTTCATATGATGATGTCGTATCTGCTGTTGAGGTGTTTTTACCCATGGGATCCAAGCACCGCAACACTGATGGAAGAAGAGTATGGACTGCAAAAAGGACTATGTTGAAAGATAAACCTCATTTGGTCACATTCCATGAAAGTATCTTGGTTAGCCTATGAACTTTTCAGCTGGCTCTTAAAATTGTAATTTTTACTGTTGTTGTAAGGCTCATATAATTACAAGTCGTCAGAGATGGGGACACTCATGGAGTAATGGCTATCATCATAGGAAAGGAATTTGGCTAGTTCAAATCCTGGGTGAGGCTGTTTGCCGTTCAAATAGCACTAATACTCTTGGGAAAAGTATGAATCCAACTATTCTCCTTTCAGCTATGGATGAATAGTTGGGCAGACTGAACTTTTTAACCTTGATATGGCAACTAGTCTAGGAGAAGGAAAACTGAATTCAAACCTGTTGTAGATGGGCTCCTTGAGGCTGTTCCTGTCCAAGATGCACTCCAAGAGTAGCACCCCCACAATTAAATCAGGTTACAGTGAGAGACAGTGATATAACATTGGTTTCGAATTTGTGGAAGGAATTCTGAATTCTATTTTGCCAGGCTTTTATTAATCCAGCTGTTAGATCAACATGTTTACTACTTTTTTATTTTTAAGTATTCTTGGTTGTCTTTCATCGTTTAATTATTTTAAATCTCTTTCTTTTTGGGATATAATCTCTGATGACTGCTATGTTGGTGATAGATGATTGATGGAGGAAGGAAAACAACAAAAACCAACTTTCCTCAGCTGTTAGGATCTTCTGTTGACTTATTCCCTATGTTCAGTTTCTGAGGCTGTATAAGTATACGGAAATGCATAATGGACTCAATATGTGTGGCAAATACTTTATTCTAATAGGAATCAGCTTTTTTTTTTATATCTTTGAATGTTTCAATTGCTTTCCATCCATATTACTGCAGTTCTCGTTGTGTTCCCAGCCACCAAAAGAGAGAGTGAATCAAGAAACCTGTCGCCTTTTAATGAAGTTCACAGAACACCCAACCCTGTACTTCTGCCTTGTGTAGGCAACATTGTCTGGTCAGCCCCTATTACCACTTAGATGGCCGATTAAGTCTGGTAACCTTGGCAAAGTCTTGGTTAACTGCGGTTTTCAGTCCAGAGTGCTTGATCAGGCATATCTTGTTATACCTAGTCTACCAGGCAAGATGTTGAACTTTGTCAACTTGTCTCTCTTCCAACTGTTGGTTTCTTTTTTGTATATCTATTTGCACTCCATTACCAGTCAGCTGGGGCTGTAGAATACACTGACTTTGTCTTTGCAGAGGAGTAAAACCCTCTCCCCCAAAGAGTGTTCTGGATATGACATTAAACCTTCTGAAGGTTAGGCTCCAGTAATGCTGGAGCTTTGGGGAATGTGGAGTACCTCTTCATTGCCATTGTTCCCAGGTTCACTCTGACTCAGAGTGGCAGCACCTGATAGGGTCCTATCTATGAATCAAATAGAACTAAACTGTGTGCAAACAAATGACTGATGTTAGATTGTAACTGTTATATAGCAAAACTTGAAACCATTTAACTGTGTGCAAAAAAGAGCTCAGGCTCATTTAGGAATGTTATCTACAAAATGTGTTTACAAATCACATATATATTTAATATATATCTATAAACAGGATTTGGCATTAAATAACTTACAATGGTTGATGTGCCATAACACCAAACCAAACCAAACTACTGACCAAATCCAGTACCCCTCACTTACAATGTTACAGTTTACTTATTTGATTCCAATTATACTCTACCAACATGTTTGCTTGTTTAATAGCACAATATAAAGAATTTTAATCTTGCAAGTCATTGGTAGTGAGTTTGATTTTCGGTGTTCTGTAGAGATGGCCTTGTAACAAACTGACTTCTTTTAAAATATTCTATAGAATGACATAATTACCATTCGTAATTGTCTAATGTAAATTTTTAATTGACGACAAAATTATGGAATAGGCAATTTTTAGAAAAATGAAATTAATAGATGAAATTTTTTTGTTACATTTATCCATTAGTTTTGCTTCATCTTTTATCTAAGTCTTGAATCTCTTACCCTGCATAGACTGGTACTTCAGCTAGTATGTTTATAACTTACAAGAATGAAAGCCCATGAAAAATATTTATTTAAAAATCATTAAAGAATACAGCTATCTCTTTATCTTAATGATTTTCTTTTTGAATTTTTCATTTTTTTTATTTTTATTTAAAAGATTTTTTTTCTCTTATAGAATCTGAAATTTTACAATTTAGAAACTAACTCTTAATTTATATCAATATTGTTTTTCCAGGAATTGGAATGTACGTGATTGTGATCCAGTGATTGACATGATAGAAGTATGGATTCCTGTTCTGCCACCTTGGATCTTGGAAAATATTCAGGATCAACTGATTCTTCCCCGTCTTATGCAAGAAGTAGAAAACTGGAATCCACTGACAGACACAATGCCGATACATGCCTGGCTCCATCCTTGGTTACCTCTGATGGGTAAATCTAAAAAAACAACTATTTAGTTTTTGCAAATCTTTTATGAAATAATTATATGGGTTTTTTTATTGCTTTAAGAAAAAATCAGCTCAGTTCCAGGAGATTTTCTCCCTAAGCAGCACATTCCCCCTTATTTAAAGGGGTAAGGGCTGCATTTATTGCCTGGCACCTGAGGTGACTCTTAAGGAAAATGCTGATAGAACTGAGCTATTTTTAGAATCAATGCCCAAGAGGCTTACTTCTTGCAGGGTCTCCACTTTAGACTGACCCTGTGTCGTGACTATATAGAAGGCTTATCTCTATGTGAAAGCTGTGTGACTTCATGCATGTATGTGTCCATATAGGGAAGAAGACATATTTGCATGGGAATCACTGCTAATATAAATCACAGATACATAAGAGATGGGGCGGGACCAGATCAGTCAGTTATTAGAAAGGGTAAGAGCGAGACACAGGAGGACAGTGAAAAAAAGGGGAGTCTGCCACAAGAAGTGGATAAGAGACCAACGCAGGAGGATACATATGCAGAGGGTCTGACAAAGGAGAGAGGGTTAGAGATACAGAGAGACGAAGATCTAGTAGTTTTTAGTTTAGGGAACTACATAGCTAAAAGTAAGGATGTCACAAACTGTCATTTGTGTCACACGAACTTCTAAACATTTATCCAACTTTTTGTTTTCGCCTTGCTCTTTCTTGGTGGGAACATCTGGGACTCCTGCATTTGGACTTGACTTATTGAAAAAGCAAACATTATGAGGGGTCAGACAATTATGCGGCTGAAGATTTTCATTTTGCTATGTGCATGTCCTGGTTGTGTCGTCACATTCCAATATGTAGTTGGTTAAAATAGCTTTATTGTTTTTCTTTTATTACAGCTTTTTCTGACTATTATATACTTTTCAAGGCATATTATTATTATTGCCCTGTTGTCTGGGCAATGAATACACTGACTCTATCGCTCTCAAAAGTGTAGGACCCCACAAAAAAGTATGGCCCTAAACTGCATCTGATGGTGAGGGCCCTAACTCTGGAGACCTAGAGAGTATGGAGTACACCTTCATTTCCATTACTCCCAGATCTACTCTGACCCAGAGTGGTAGTACCTGTTAGGATCCCATTTAAGGGTCAACTAGATATGTTTAAAATTGTCCATATTCAATAGGACCATGTAAAAGAGAAAAAAAAACTCTTAGGAAAAGACTACACAAAAAATGTAAATATAAGCTTAAAAAGACAATAATTCCCTATCCTCTAGGCATAACATATGCCTAGATGGTTTGACATGCCTTAAAATCAACAAAACATTTTATTAGTACTCTGACTGGATGGGTCAAGGTTTCTTTTAGCCAGTTATTAGGGTCTGCTGAAAAGTTCATAGGATAACCAAGATGCTCTCATGAAATGTGACCAAATGAGGTTTATTTCTCAACATAGTCCCCCTTGCAGTCCACACACTTCTTCCATCAGTGTTGCAATGCTTGGATCCCATTGATCAAAAATGTCAGAAGAGTTGATATGCCATAAAACACCAACCAACCTTCATAGCATTTCTCAAAGCAATAGGCATTACTTGGCAGTGCCCAAGTAACATGTAGAATATACAAGCAGGTAATATCAATAGAAATTTGTTCCTTGCATTCCTCTCTCTCCATCAGATGTCTTGAACGCACTAAATTTGAATTATGTTACGATAAGTAAATAATTTTCTTGTTGCTTAATTAACAGTTTTTTACATTATCAAATGAAAAAAATTTTTTTTGAATTTGGTTTGTTTTGCAGGTGATAAACTGGAACCTCTCTATGCTCCTATACGACACAAACTTGCCAATGCCCTCAACAATTGGCATCCTTCAGATTCATCTGCCAAAGTTATTCTTCAACCATGGGTGAATGTCTTTAAGGCGGGACACATGGAAGGATTCTTGGTGAAGAATATCGTACCAAAACTAGAACTGTGCATGCAAGAATTTGTTATTAATCCCCATCAACAAATTCTTGGTAATTGCTTTTTTTTTCTTTTTCTTTCTTTTTTTTTAAATCATATCCAAAGAATTGTCTTTTTGGTTTATAAATTTGGAAATTACCTAATGCTATACTACTTTTCTTGATAATGATACGCAGAAAAAAAATTTGAATATCATACAGTATTGAACAAAAAAAAAACTGTGAAAAAACTGAACCATTTTTTATTATTGCTGCATATTTTAATGAAACTTCAATGGCTTAGACATATATAGTGTTGTATAACAGACATACGAGGATCATTAAATAAGTTTCCAGACTTTTTTCGTATGGGCACTTTTATGATAGTACACACATGAAACTCTTGTCCCCTTCGAAGTAATCTCCTCCGGCTGCAATGCACTTGTTGTACCATTCCAACAACTTCTGCTAGGCCCCATGGAAGTCCTCTTGTGTGAGTGTGTCAATGACCTTCGTCACAGCCTCTTTCATCTCCTCAATTGTCTCATAACAACAGCCTCTGAGCTTAGGGAATAACCAAAAGTCACAGGGAGCAAGGTCTGGACTATAGGGACAGTGAGGAACTGTCTTGATGCCCATCTTTGTCAAATAGTCTGTGACAAGGATGGAGTTGTGGACTGGTGCATTGTCCTGGTGGAAATGCCACTAGACCCGATTTGAAGAGTGCTGGCCTCTTCCCTAGGAATCTCTTCCTGAACTCCCTTAAAACCTCAACATAGTAACCCTAACCCTTTGGCCAATCAACTGTGGTGTATTGACTTCCTTACTCCTCACACACCTCTCATCATCCCTGCCTTCCTCAAATCTCTTATGCCACTCAAAAACTGATGCTCGATTCATGCAAGATGCTCCAAAAGCAGTTTGAAGCATTCCATACGTTTCTGTGGCATTTTTTTCCAAATTTAAAACAGAATTTTATTGCATATCGTTCTTCTTAAGTGTCCTCATGTCCAGATTGCATTTTTGAAATTCACCAGCTGTGACAATCAGGCTTTAGTAGGATGTATTCCAATTGCTGCTGTAGCTGTTCCTTTGAATGTGAAATCATAAAACTTGGTCAGTCATCTCATAAGATGTATAGCAATAACATACTGAATTTTCAAGGGTCTACAACAATTTTAAATGCCTGAACAAAAAAGTCTGGAAACTTATTGGAGGCACCACATATATAGTGTTGTATAACAGAAAAAAACAACATTTATGTATACAAGATGATCTGTTTCTTTTTTTTTTAATTACCCAATAAATGGGAATAAGTTTAATGATGTTTGAGCTGTATGTACAGGGGACTGACAAATACAAATCTTCAGTGAACCTTTTCTCTTTGGATCAAAATCTTCCTGGTTATATAACATTCTGGACCCCCACCTAATTAATGTGGCCATACCTCTCTCCAACTTGTCACCCTCACATATTCTCATGGTCACATTTCTTCCAGCCTATACAATACACATGGACACGTCTCCTTCTAGCATGCCACCCGTGCAATTTAAATGGCGTTTCTACCAAGAACACTTCATCCTGTTTAGTTTAGGTACCAGGTGCATTTCCTGTTATTTTTGTTCAGTGAAGATCCGACTTCTGTTATTGCATCAACGGATATCAAAGGGGTTTTCAAGTCAATATCCAACAATAGGAAGTGATTGTTTTCCTTGATTATTGTTGTAAAACTTCCCTACTTAAAAAGTTCCCTAAGAGCGAATGAATATCAAATCTTTGCTTTTGATCTTTTGTGCCAGAGCTAAAAAAAAGAATTTATGACAGCCATGATATATAAAGTGAGAAATTTTGTTGTTACAATAACATGAGGCATTATATAGAATTTTCTGGCGATATAGAAATAGAATTTTATGTTAAACTTAATAAAGAAAATTCCATTATTATTTGATAGAGAATAGAATTTTATTTGTCATTTTTTATTTGAGAGTCTGATGGATATACATTTGTGTACAAGAAATATTGTGCTAAAGGAACTGTAGTTACAATTAGCAGCTCTGTGGATTGATAAAATATATACGTATTGAAGTAATTAATGGAATGGAATCTGACAGGATGGAGAAAAGTTGAAAAGCAAAGTAATCTAAAAGTAATGTATTTGATAGGAAAGAAAGTTTGTTATTAAACATCCATTGTTGTTCTATTAACACATATTTCACTATTTTAAAATCCTGGTGAAGGTTCATTAAGCAAACATTTTAATGTCGACTTTCCTTCAAATTAAATACGTTACTTTTGGATTACTTTGTTTTTAAGTTTTTCTCCATATATTAATATATATATATTATATGGTGGTATCTGTAACCCTGGGTTTCATGCTTTATACATTTATCAGACAGAGGTCACAGGCACCACCATGTAATATATATATATATATATTATTTTGTCCAGTTAAACCAGAGTTGGGAATAATTCCGTCAGGACAAAAAAATCATTCAACTATGAACATTTAAATTTTCCTGGTAAAGAGCTCAATGTAACTGACATCACAGAGCAACAATGTGATCAGTTTTTGTTTTTCTTAAAGAAATATATATATATAACAGCTTTATCATTGATATTGAGCACTATTTAATAACACCGCAAAAATGGTCCACCATTAACTCAATGAGTGAGCTAGTGATAACCATAAGCCATTACTATATATATATATATATATATAATTTGATATATTTCCATTTACAGCTAGAATATGATATGAGGCAGAGAGAATCAAGTATCTTTACTTAATTTTCCTTTAGTTTTAATATTCAGAAACTATTGATCATAAACAAGAAAATGTAGAGAAATTTACTTTTTTTTTTTTCTTATATATTTTATAATTATGATAATAATACACCTGCAAAAATTACTTAAATATTGCTTATAATTTTTTTTGATGACTTAGAGTTGTGGCCTGTTAGGGGGCAGAAAGAAGACATGAAAGTAGAGAAAGTAGGTTGAACAAGTGTATTGAATAAACAGAACATATATACAAAATAAGAGTGTTAGTACAGCAGATAGAAGTATCCGTCCGAAGTGTCAGGTTTGACTGCTGAGAGAAAGTCTCAGTGAGAGTAAAATAGGGTTAGTATTTATGAAGGAGGAAGAGTTCATTATCGTGTAGGTAGGACACCATAACACTTAGATAGATTTGTTTATGCCTATAAATCTACTTATTATTTTTCCACTTTATTTTCTTTTCTTTTTCAATATAAAATTCTGGAAAAAGGAAACTTTTCTTTATTCAGAAATTGTATTATTATAGATTATCATTATTTTGTTTCTACCTCTTCTCTCTCTTCCTGCTCTCTTTACTGCATCACAGATGCAATGTGGATGCTGCTCTATATTCTTCTAAGTTTCTGCAACATAGAGTTTAATATTTGTTTTGCATTGATCATCAACAAGAAAATGAATAGCAATGTACAGTTTTTGATATTTTCCAAGTACAATGCAATTTCAAAATTACTTAAAGTGTCGATGTCACTTTTTTGTCAACAAAAGATAATCTAATAATAAAATAAGAGTTATGGGAATGCAATCAACATTTTATTTCAAAGAATATAGATCAGTATATGAACATTATGGTAAATATTAGTTAATTTTGCCGCCATAGAATTTGAATTCTTTGACAACATTTTTTAATTTTTTTGACATTTTTTATTTTTTTTTTTTTTGGAATTTGAATTTTTTTACAACATTCTGATGGATGCTAATTTTTTAGAACTTCACTCATAAAGAATGATAAAATTGTAATTAATGCTTTTTTTTTTTTTTTTTTTTTTTTTTTAACCTTTGCAGATCCATTTCATTGGGTTGTCTCCTGGCGTGATATTATTGCCCTGCCTCATATGATCTCAATTTTAGAGAAAGCTTTCTTCCCTAAATGGTTGCAAGTTCTCTGCACATGGCTCAGTAATATGCCAAACTATGAAGAAGTTACTAATTGGTATTTAGGTTGGAAGTCACAATTCCCAGAAGAATTCCTTGCTCATCTCTATGTCAAAGGTAAATAGATTTAAACAGTGTCTGAAATTCTAAAATCCTACAAAACACCGTCTATACAGCCACTTTCCTCCCATCTCACAAACCATCCAGGTAATGGGCACTGTTGAAGAAGTAAGGAAGAACTCATGAGCAACCTTCTCCTGTGGACTCCTTCACTTGGACACACATGTGTTGGCTGAGCAACAAAAACTTACATTCATCAACCCTGTCCAAACACTGGATGTTGTCTAGAGTAATGACTAATAGGGATGGTTGGCACGCAGGAATCAAGGGAATCCAGACTGTCAGCACCCCTTGATGATGATATATCTCACACTACTGTCCTCATCTTACATGTGAATATAACAACTAAGATGTTGACAACAGCCCAAGACATTTAAATAATATAGATGATTATTCCTCATTTCAAAAATTTAGATTGTTATTGTTGTTATTGCATTACTACTACTACTACTACAAAATTAATAATAATAATAATAATAATAATAAATTCCATCATGATGAAACCTGAAAAAGTCAAAAATGTTAGTCTGAACAACAAATTTTTTTTTTTTTTTTTTTTTTTTTTTTTGAAAAAATCTGTTTCTAAGCTGGAGTTAAAACAAAGACAAAATTCATCATGAAGAGAAAAAAAAAATTACGTAAATAAAATTATTACTGATGATTTCCATCCAAAACATAAACACTACCCCCACCTCTCCACCCCTCCTTGCTGACACCGTGGCCAAATAGGCTCAGGTTCTATATGAGGCCCCCACCCATTTTACCAACCATCAAGACCATCTGGTGTTGCCCTTACATTCATCCATGAAATAACACTTTTTAGAAATCCAGTTTCATATACTGTTTGTCTCGTTTGACATGCTTAATGAAGTGATTCAACTTCAAAAGACGGCAAGCAGTTGATATTTGAATTTTTTTATCACTGCATTTTAGTCCAGTTTGGAGCTGCAATGGCCTTGAATAAGTCTTTACTAATCTTAAGTAGGTGCTTAAAACATCTTGTTTTTCAATCAAGTTTCCATTCCCTGAGTAAAAGTCAAAGATTCTATATCTTCCCTTTGTCAAATAGTACACTGTATATGGCTCAGTTTTGTAACAAATTTCTTGATTGTATGATTTGTCTCTTGTAAGAAATTGAGCAATTTCTATTGTTGGGTGGATCATGAAGCATTTGAACAATTTTTGCCCTGTCATCATTAGTCAAACACACTTTATAGTCCCATGATGTATAAAAGTTAAAATGTTGACCACAAGGCAGTCTCTCATCAACATGGCTACCATTTGTACTGAACCAAGTGTTGCTGGACCCAATTGTGAATGTCAGTGTTATCAAGCTTTTTGGTGAATTAAGTTTAACTACCTGAAGTTAATAATGAAAATGCACTTGAGGAAAGCATGAATCTATCTGTTCTTTCCCCCACTCTGCTATGGGTAAATAATAGTGTTAACTGGTTTCTTTAGCCTTTGGTTAGACAACCCATCTAGGAGAAGGAATATTCTGAATTTAAACCAGCTTTACTCCACTTAAAAGAATTGTGTTGTATCCATCCTGTGGTGGAGGGATTGAGTTAATACATGTCAATAAGAAGATATTTTTTTAAAAAATGCGACTTGCATAAAATGTTGTAATGTGCATTGCATTAATAGCAGAATCAGAATTTTTATTATTTTCTCTTCATTTTCTGTAGAACAATTCAGTCGAGCGTTGGACATTATGAATCGTGCTGCATCTGGACATTTCCAGCCTGGAGCCAAAGAGAACATGGCTTACTTTGCTCACAATGAACGACGTCAAATGGGGACACAATCAATTCCAATACCGCCTCCTCCTCCTCCACCACCACCACCTTCTGTGATGAATATGGCACCAATGACATCGTCACCTCATCAACCGCCTCAAGAATATGATGTGAGTTATCTTTCTGTCATTTTGAATTTTCTGTTTTAAATTCCTAGTTGACCCTTAAATTATTTGTTTCTTTTTATTAATTCAGTTTTATCATTTGTAAATTATTTAGCATCACAAACAAAAATGCCATTGCTTTTTATTTTTCTAAAAAAAAAAATAAACATTGTTTAAAACATTTTGTTTAATGCTTGTATATAATATATGTCAGGATCAGCTGAAAAGTTCATAGGCTGACCACAATACTCTCTTTGTGATCCATACACTTCTTTCATTGGTGTTGCCATGCTTGAATCTCATTGGTCAAAAAATTCATCAACAGCAAATATGATGTCATCATATGAACCTTTCAGCCACCTTTTTATATAGTAAAATGTTCCTTCTTTTTAATAAAAATTAATTTTTTAAAAAAAGTAACATTAACTTTTGTTGGAAACAGGTATTAATATTATAAATTGAATTACCATAACTAGAAAATTCTCTGTGCGAACATACGGAACAATTGGACACCTGTTTTTCAGTGTTCGCCTATGGTCTGGGAGACCTGGGTTCAATCCTAGGTCGCGTCACACCAAAGACTTTAAAAATGGTACTTGATATATCCTTGCTTAACACTCAGCATTATAAGGTACATATCAAGAGTAAAGTGGATTAATCCAGGGAAAGGAGTAGCGCCCTCCCCTACACCTCAGTGTAGTAGCTATTGAAAAAGGAGCCTTCTCTTCGCCAACTTTACTTTACTTTTAGATCTCATCAGCAGTGTATACTGTGATCTCTCTCCCCCCTCCAAGATCAAACCAGCAACCATAGAATTCAGAGCCAAAAGTCTGCTGGTTTGATCTCCAGTGTGGGAGATCTCTATATACACTGCTGCCGAGACCTAATAAGGCTGAAACAACTGTCCTGTGGTTTTGTATGTTGCACGCAGCATTTGCTGGATTTTCTGGTCATTGTAATTCAATTTATAATATAATTCCTCTTGAAAAAAAAAATGTACATTGATATAAATGGATTTTTGTTCTTATCTTGATTATTATTATATAACCACAACATTTTGGCCATTGTGCCCTTAAAACTTCTTTCCTTATTGATATGTTTTTTTATGAAGTGCTAATTTTGTAATGAATTTTCGCAAATGCAACTTTGGTTATCATTTGTAATTTATTTTTATAATGATGAAAAATTTCAAATGCCTTCAAAACTTAATTAAATATAAAAATAACTAAAATGATATATCATTTAATTAATGAAAATTTAATCACTGAAACCATTAAACTGATAAATATTTTTAATTTTTTTTTTCCTTTTACAGCAAAACATCAGGAGTATAAGTCAACCATATCCAACAAATTTCAAAGAATTGGTTGAGAAAATGGTAAGAATTTCAAGATTCTTCTTTAGCTTGTTGTTTTAGTAAGTGTGTCGGCTTTGCTGTCATATGTTGTAAAATTCATTACTGCATGATAATTTAATAACTTTTTTAAAAAAACTGTTACCTCTATTATTTTTTTTTTTAGTTTTGCCTGTACAAAACTTTTTGATTTATTTAACATAAAATTGCTGATTTTTTTATAAAATTTGATGTCTTTACCCTTTAAAAAGAAAAAGAATGAATTATTCTTAAATTAAAATTTTTTTAAGTAATGTTTATTATTCTATTTCCTTCAGGTCTATTAATTTTTACTACATTTTTACTTAAATATGCCAAGCTTTTCAACTCAATAATCTGAATATTCCAAGTGATAAAAAAATGCCAACAGCTAACACCTCAATTAATATATTGTACAATAAAAACAAATCAAACAGTGCCAAGATATTCTTCAAATTGATAAACAAACATTTCCAATAATCAAATTATTTCCTTCAAAATAGTTTAAGTTGTAGTGAAACCATGTCACAAATTATGGAAAAACGCTACCAAAAATCATTGGTATAAAATATACATCCTGCACCCTACAATATAGATCAATGCTCCAATGTCTTTTGAATGGAAATTGTCTCTTAACCAAATATTATCTATTAAGATATCATCAAAGTTAAAGAAGATTAAGAAAATATTTATGTTGGTGTGACAGAAGGAACCTGGAAATTTGGTTACAAAAAAAAGCAGTTTAGCATTTAAAGTAGAGGTCATCATATTGCACCATCTGAAACTACCTTTCTGAATGAGTAATAATCCAAGGGAGCTTGGTCAAGACGATATGCTAAGTGAAGCCACCTTCCTGCCAGTTCTTAGATCCCATGCTGATACCAGTTCTGTTCTTCAAAATGAAGAACTCCTTCACTGAAGCTTCCACCTCCTTTTGATTGTTGAAGCATCTCGTGTGCAGGAAGTGAACCATGGGTTCGAACAACTGGGGAAGCTTGGTCCAGACTATATGCTGGGTGTGGCATCACTTTGGACCCCTCAAGTTCCCGGAGTTTATTCTGGAAACTAATCATCATCCTGTCGCACTATCAGCACAGATATCCCTGACCCTTTTTCGCCACCCTTCTCTATCGTCCATTGCTTCTGGCAGGTCTTCATGGCTACATCCCGTATCAGCTGCTGTATGTAGGTTCTATCTGGTCATCCTGCCTTTGCTCGTCCATGTGAAGGGGTCCACAGGAGTACATCACTTATGAGTTTGTCCTTACTTCTCCAGAGACAGACATCAACATGACTGGAAACTAATACATATGCAAATATTGCAAAACTTTTGACTCACCCTAGTATAGGCATTGTGTTGTTTGGATTTCTGCATTATATTCTTTATATGCTCTATTGCAGATATTGAGCACTCTCTCTATAGATACTGTAATTTTTAAGCACAGTAATTATCTACTCATATTATTTCTTTTTTATATGAAAGTTGATTTGTTTTTAATATCAATTTCTATTATTCTAATTCATTGTAGAACTACTTAAAAATTAAAAAGTCTAATGTTTATTTGCTCAGAAATTTTGTTGATATCCGTCTTATATGTCATTATGCAAAAAATACTAATATTTCTTATCTTTTGCAGGCTATTGACAACAACATAGTTTTTCTACCAATTGTTGGAAAATCTCACAACGGCAAACAAGTGTATCGTTTTGGGAGTGTGATGATCAGTTTAGAGAGAAATGTTGTATTCATGTTAGATAATCAATCATGGCTTCCTGTTTCCCTTAACACTCTCATTGACAATGCTAAACACTAAAACATTTGAACACTTTGCAACATCTTTCATAATTCATCCTCATCAGCTACCAAAACATTCAACTTGTAAACAGTGTATTACATTTGTATTCTTTTTAAATATTTTTACAAGGCAATTTGAATTTTCATTGCAAAATACAAATGCTATGGAATTGTGTACAGTACTTTCATTCTGAAATAAATTATCAAAATATATTTTTTTTTTTTTTTAATCTTTCAAGAAGAATTGAAATATTTTTTAGTCTTTTTTATATTTCTTGTTTTATGTAAAAAAATTTCAATTACTAAATCTTCCCAAATTATTTTTGTTTGTATTGCATAAAGGCCATAATGTGTGAGTTTGATTCTTACTAAGTGTCCCAGGGGGTAACCTTGTGGTGTAATGGTTAAAGCGCTGGACTGCGAAATCGTAGTATGCGAGTTCAAACTCTACTTGCGCTATTACGTTCACTATCGGACAAATACCCTTGTGAAAGGTATGAACTCCCATATCCTCCCAGTTATGGGCTAAATAGTTCCACGACTGTTCTTCTGGAAGGATAGCTTTGGCATTAAATAACCTACAAAGTTTGATGTGCCATTAAACAAACTAAACTAAACCAAACCAAACCAAACCTACTAAGTGTCCCATCCCATTTTCCTGACTTTGTCCCTCACTAAAGTTAAGCTAAGCTCAAAATAGCTTGGTTAACAACATATAATACAACTTAAGTGAGCAATTTAAACAAAGGAGGCAAATCTTCCTTGCTTTCATTTGTTATTTCTTGTTTTGCCACATAAAAAGGTATGAACCTAAAGGATTATTGGGGGGTGTCCTCGTGGGGTAAGGGTTAAAGCGATGGACTGTGGAATTGTAGTAAGTGAGTTCGTACTCCAGTCGTGCTATTACGTTCACTTTCAGGCCAGTACCCTTGGGAAAGGTATAAACCCCCTTATCCTCCCAGCTATGGGTTAAATTGTACCACTACTGTTGTTCTAGGAGAATAGCTTTGGCATTAAATAACCTACAAAGGTTGATATGCCATTAAACAAAGAAACCAAACCAAACCAAGAATTATTACATTGAACTTAAAAAAGGCACTAAATGCAGCTGCATAATGCACCATGCGTTTTTTAGCAGCCAAGAATGAGGAACGTAATGAAACATTTAAAAAGAAATCGTAGGAATTATTGATGGGGGTTCAATTCCAGGTTAGATCATTGGTATCATTTTTATTTATAAGGAATCCCTTCTCACACCAAATATGGGCATCTTTTGGTTTAGGTCATCAGAAGTTGCAGATCACTTTGACTTGGAAGGGGAGGGGAGAAACTGTTGCCAAAAAATAACTATGGGTTGACAGAAAGCCAATGATTGTCTACAGAATTATGTTGTAACAAACCCTATTAGGTTTTGTCGATCCAGATAATGCTGCTGTGCATTTAAACATTGTTGAAATCAAGTGGTGCAACATTCAACAAAATCTGAATACGATTTCAAATGATCATTGGAATTCATATTTACAAGAATTTTTTTTTTTTTTATGATAAAAGATATAAGTAAATATTAAATTAAATAATGTTGAACCAGTTCCCATTCTTGAATGTATCTTTTTTATCCATTCATAATTATTTTCTCGTGATAGTTTCCCTAAGTCAAAGTTATCTGCTACTTCCAGTCAGCTAAATGATCATTAAAATTCACGGAGAAGAAATTAAATTTCAATACCCTGAATATATTTCAATTTAAGGTAATATTACTTGAATACAAAAAAATGATCATACATGTGTGTGCATAGGTTCCTAAATAAGGGAAGTATCAAGAGTACTCAGATCTGTGAATCTACTGTACCCTATCAAAATTGGCATTGTACTAGCAATTTTATTTTCCATCAGTTGGATTAGTAACCAGTGGAGAAGAAGAGGCTAATCTCCACGCAAAAAAAAATTTCTACCAGAGAAAAATGTCGATTAGACATCTGCATGGGTCATTCTGAAAAAGGAAATGAGCTTCAAAGGATTTACTAAGTGTAATAAAAAAAAAAGTAATTGCTTTACTTGAGTTATATTTGAATAAAGCTTAACCGTGGTCCAGTTAAGATGGAGATTCTTTTAGTATTAATAAATAGCTGATCCAGGGGGAGACAACTCTGGTTGACTTCACAACATTAGGTTTCAGTTAATTTCTTGGAATGAAATTGCAAACCATCAAAATCGATTTTTTTTTAATTAAGAAACAATAGCTGCTAATGGAATGCAAATGTAATTTTATTTCATTGATGATTAAAACGAAACATTTCATTCATGTGCTTACGACAAATTTAAATCTTTTAATAAACATCATGATATATTGTCTTGTGCTAATCAAAACAACTTTACAGTTTTTTTTTTATTTTTTATTTTCATCTTCAAAAGAACATCAGTCAACTCTTTGTCCTGAGTATGATACTAACCTGCATCTGATGGTGAGGCTCCAGTTCTGGAAATCTGGGTAGTATGGAGTATTCCTTCATTGCCATTACTTCCAGATCCACTCTGAATCAGAGTGATTGTACCTGTTGGTATCCTATCGATGGGTCAAATAAATCTGTTTAAAAATTATTTGTATTTGATTGGACTGTGTACAAAAAAAAACCTCTAAGAAACAACAACACAAAAAATGTAAATACAAGCATAAAATAAATGCAATTCCCTAACCTTTAAGCTAAAGTAACCCAAAACAGGTTACCATGCCATTAAAATCAATAAAGCAACTTTTAATGAAGGCGAACTTTAATTAATTGATAATTTCTTTTTCACAAATGACTAAAGCAGTGGAACCTACTTGTCTGTTGATTGTTAGAGCAGTCTTTTAAAACTGAGAAAATACTTCAGCAGTTATGCACTAATATTACTTTTATTAGGGCATCCATTTTAGCGCCAATTAAGTAATTGGATAGTTGTTAGAAATCTGGAGATGCGAAAGCTAAACCACCCAGTTGGCTGGGGCTGGAGAATACATCAACTGCATCTCAGCAGAGGGGTAAACCCCCCACCCCCACCCAACAAGTATTCTGGATATGACATTAAACCATCTGATGGTGAGACTCCAATAATGCTGGAGCTTAGAGGAATGTAGAGTACCCCTTCATTGCCATTGCTCCCAGGTCCACTCTAACCTGGAGTGGTAGCACCTAAAGGGTGTTATCTATAGGTCAAATAGAACTGTTTGACATTTAAACTGAATGCAAACAAATGACTTATGCTGAATTTACTTGTTTAAAATAGAACTATTTGACCATTTAGCTATATGTAAACAAATAAGCTCTGGCTTGCTTAAAAATGTTATATATAATCTATGCATTTACAAATCATATATAATATGTATAAAGAAGATTTGGCATTAAATAAACTTCAATGTTTGATATGCTACAAACCCAACCTGACCAACCAACAGAAAAGTAACAAGAAGAAAATTACCATTTGACTTTTTGTAAACAAATGACTGATGTTTAATTGAATTCTTAGTGATACATAGTAATATTTGGAATAATTTAACTATGTGCTAACAAATCAGTAATGTTGAATAGAAATATTAGTGTTGATTAGCAATACTTGAAACTCTTTAACTGTGTGCAAATAAAACTGTTCATGTTAGTTAACAATATTTAAAACCATTTAAGTGAGTGCAAACAGGATCAATACTAAATAGAACTATTTGTGTTAGAATATTTGGAACCATTTAACTGTGTACAAACAATAGCAATACTCGTGTGCAAAAAAATTAGCTCTGACTCATTTGAAAATAAGATTACATACAAACTATTGACTTACAAATCATGTGTATAACCATTTAACTGTATGCAAACAAATGAGCTCTGGCTTGTTTAAAAATGTTATCTTCAATCAATGCATTTACAAATCACATATATGATATGTATAGAGAGGATTTGGCATTAAATAACCCTACAATGATTGATGTGCCATTAAAACCAACCAAACCAGAACTAAGTTCAAATTGTGGACAAGACTGACTGCTTTTCCCTTTGTGCTAATGCCCTTATGAAAGGCATGAATCCATCTGTTCTTGACCCCCAGCTATGGATAAATAGAGTAGACTGGGTTCTTTAGTTTTCTTTAGGCAACTAGTCTAGAAGAAGGAAAAATTCTGAATTCAAACCAGCTTTACTCCACCTAAAAACTGATCGTGTGTTGCATCCTAGCTCTGAAAAAGTTGTGCTTGGTAAATACTTACTCAGACATTTTTAAATTCTACCGAAACAACTTACATGCATTCATACGAAACATTTTTTTTTTTTTTTGTTCATGAAGGATTTGATATGTTCATAGTTCATCCTATTTGTCTTTTGTTTTAAATAACCGTTGCCTTTCTCAGAGAAACTTCTGCAGTGGTAAAGAAGGCTGACCTTAACTTTTTACTGTCATACACATGCCAACTGTCTCAGCACAACTTTAAATAATGCTAACCTTAACATTTCTAGTGAACTTAGTAACCTAAAGTCACTCCCATATCCACAAACTGTTACAGTATCTCCTGACATAGAAAACGTTACAAAGTAACATCAACTCTGCATTTTGTATTGATAACTATCCTTCATTTGCTGAATTAAAAAAAAATAATAATATTCTACTGTTTTAATTTATTTTTATAAAATAAAATGTATAAATACCTTTTTGAATTTATGTACAGAGTACTGTAATGTGGTAATTATCTCCCCTTCTTATGATATCTCTAAAAAAAGAGATAGTAAGAGGCCCAGGCAAATAGCCAGCATTATAATGGCAATGAGGTACAAAAAAAATTTCTGTTACTCCTAAAGTGTGCCCTTAACAAGAAGGTTTAGGAACTACAAATATTAACACAAGTAAAATCTGACATTTATAGTTGGTACTATTTACCAACCCCTCCACTCGGGCAGGATATGACACAAGGTCAATTTTTAAGCGGAGTTTAACAGGTCTGAATTCAGAGTTTTCCTTCTCCTAGACTAGTTGCCTAACCATGCCTGAAGAACCTAGTCTGTCCTACTATTTACCCATAGCTGGAGGGAGAATTATTGGATTCATACCTTTCCCAAGGGTATTAGTGCTATGTGAAATGCAATCAGTCTCTTCCAGGATTTGACATTTATAGTTGGTAGAAATATCAATATTAAGCCTTTTGAAGTTGTTTTTGAAGATAGTGGCACATTTTATTAATGTCTAATGTCAAAAGTTGCTCAGTTAATATAATATATATATGCATTTGCCAGAATTAAAAACATGGTAAATGACATTAATTTACTACAGGTTTTCTTTATTTAGGTTATTGGTTATCAATCTGGAACCAGATACTCTTGACTGCAGAGAAGACATGTTGTATTTCTGGGCTGAAGGCCAAAGAATAAATGGGATATTGGAGAGTCAAAAAAGTATTTTTATGGGCTAAACCAATTTTAACAGTGGAATACATGCTATTAGGGATACATAGAGGTAAATTAGTAAAGTTAGTGACTGTATGTAGAGCACGACTTAAAAGCACCCTTTTCAATGGCTTAGTGGGTAGAGTATTCACCAATGGTCTGGGAGACCAGAGTTCAATCCCAGATCAAGTCATACCAAAGACTCAAAAAGTATTAATTGATACCGCCTTGCTTAACTCTCACCATTATAAGGTATGAATCAAATGTAAAGTGGAGCAATCCAAGGAAAGGGATAGCTACCCTTGATGTAGTAGCTATTGAAAAGAGACCTTGTAAGTCACCCTCAACTATGGTCACCAACTTTACTTAGAGGTAAATTACAAGTGAGAGGGGCCCATTAGCAAAAAAGGTTTTCATTAACACTAAGAAAAATAGAGCACCTCACTGTAAAGCAGTTGTTATCAAGCTAGTATTGCAGACCATTTTTATCTTGGGGGTGTCCTCGTGGTGTAATGCTTAAAGCGGTAGACTGCGGAATCATAGTAAGCAAGTTCAAACTCCAGTTGTGCGATTATGTTCACTTTCGGACAAATACTCTTGAGAAAGTTATGAACCTCCTTATCCTCCCTGCTATGGGTTAAATAGTACCACTACTGTTCTTCTAGGAGAATGGCTTTGGCATTAAATAACCTACAAAGGTTGATATACCATTAAACAAAGAACCCAAACCAAACCATTTTTATCTTCAATGGATACTACTATAGTCATGGCCTTATGCCAGACTAAGTTCATCATTCATCATCATCATCATCATGTCACACCATCAGCACTGATATTTCTTATCCTCTCTCGCCACCCCTCCCTATCATCCATTGCTTCTGGCAGGTCCTCAGGCCTCATCCAGTATTGACACAGAGCTGCTGTATGTAGGTTCGAGCTGGACATCCATGTGAAGGGGTCCACAGGAGTACATCACTTATGAGCTCATCCCTTCTTTTCCAGCAGTGTCCCGCATGTCTGGTTCATCTAATTTTGATAGTTTTCATGACAGGTGGTAGGTGGGCATACAGCTGCTGTTTTGTGGGGTACTGTAAAAAAAAATCGAAAAAAAAAGACTAAGTTAAGTTTTGTAAATATTGATAATAAAAGAAATAGTCCTTGTTGAAGGTTTCGTTTCAGAACCTTTTTCTTAAATATCTTAAGTAGAAAAATATCATTAATTTATCTTGAAAAAAAAAACGACTGAAAAGACAAAAAATAGGATTATGTTTATTGTTATCTATTTTACAGTTTATAAGCTTCTGAGAATGCAAGCTTAAATAGGCCAGTGAAACAAGTCCAAGGGCAATAGCTAGCTAGTAAACTACATAGGGTCAACTGAAAAGTTCATAGACAGACCAAGATACTTCCATGGAATGAGACCAAATGAGGTTTACTTTTCAGCATAGTCTGTTTGTATTTCACACACTTCTTCCATCAGTGTTGCAGTGATTGGATCCCATCAGTCAAAAGAGTCATCACCAGTAGATATTATGCCATATGAACTTTTCAGCCTATGCCAACTTCAGCCTATGAATTTTTTAGCCCACCCTCACACGGTAGATTCCAATGTTCTTTAAGAATTCAATGTAAAAACCTGGCTCAAGAAGAAGACAACCTGTATTCAAATGGAAAGAAGTATTCATGTTAAAGAAGAAACTGTATTAATAATAATTGACAACATTCAATAAAAATATATTCAACAATGAGTTCAAAGAATAATAGGAAACATGCAAACACTTGTTAGAAATTTCCGAAAGAAAACTTTACATCTGAAAAGATTGACTTAAAAGGACATTTTTAAGATTCTATTACAGAGAATGTGAGGTACAATCAGATTCAGTAACTTAGCTTCATATAAAGAGACATAATCCCTCTTCACAAACATGATATGACACAAAGTCAATTTTAAAGAGGAGTTTAACAGGTTTGAAATTGGATTTTTTCTTTTAGACTGGTTACTATACAAAGGTTAATGAGCCAAGCCTGCCCAACTATTTGCCCATAGTTCAAGGGAAAATAGTTGGATGCAAACAGAATCATTCAACTCAGTTTGCCAGGTCCATTTCCTATGATAACCATTACACCACAAAGGCCTCTCATATATAAGGGAGTGGAAGGGATCCTGCAAAAAAGTAGGTGCAGAGAAATTGGAAAGAAAACCCAAAGAAGTTCATACCCAGTCGGCTGGGGCTATAGAATACACTGACTGCACCTCTGCAAAGGGGTAAGAACCCCCCCCCCAATGAATGTCCTGGATATGACACTAAACAATCTGATGGTGAGGTTCCAGTAATGCTGGGGCTTTGGGGAATACAGAGTACCCCTTCATTGCCATTGCTCCCTGGTCCACTCAGACCCGGAGTGGTAGCACCTGATAAGGCCCTATCTATGGGTTAAATAGAACTAACGGCATACTTATACTAAAATGAATTGTTTGACTAAACTGAATAGCTTAAAATAAAAATGTTTTTGACAATTAAACCGTACTTACATTTAAACTGTGTGCTTATGTTAAACTGAATTATTTGAAATAGAACTGTTTTTGACATTGAAACTGTACTTACACTAAACTGATTTATTTAATATAGAACTGTTTTGACATTTAACTGCATGTAAACCTAATCTGGACTTATACTAAACTGAATTAGCTGAATTAGAACTATTTGAATAAACTGAATGGTTTGAAGTAGAAATGTTTTTGACAATTAAAATGTGTACTCATGCTAAACTGAATTGTTTGAAATAGAACTGATTATTTACATAAAAATGGATTTGGTGTTAAATAACCTACAAAGGTTGATATGGCATAAACCCTAATCAACCAACCTACCAACCAAAGTATATCTTGTAATATCTTGTTCAATCCTGTATTTTTGTCCATTTAAAAATCTTTAAAAATTACACTCTTCTTGTTTTTATTCACATGTTTGATATCAAAATAGGACAGAAATTCTTTATAATAGACATTTTATGTGACACAGGCTTGCAAAGAAACAATAAATAATTGGAATGATAAGAACTTACATTGTGGTAATGATATTGTGGTAATGATCTGATGCTAATTGTATCAAAGAAGAATTGTGAAAAATGAATGCAGTGAAGATAATCTAATAGAATTAATGATTGAGGCATAACAATTTTCTAATCTAAAAAGATACCAACAATGAATCATAGTGCTAATTTTAAATTATACAAAGACAAAGAAAGGTTTGGTTTGGTTTTATGGCATATCAACTATTATCATATTTACCAGCCCCTTCGCTCGGGCAGGATATGACACAAGGTCAATTTTTAAGTGGAGTTTAACAGGTTTGAATTCAGAGTTTTCCCTCTCCTAGACTTGTTGCCTTACCAAGGCTAAAGAACTCAGTCTGCCCTACTATTTACCCATAGCTGGAGGAAGAATAATTGGATTCATACCTTTCCCAAGGGTATTAGTGCGATGTGAAATGTAATCAGTCTCATCTAGGATTTGAACTCTTGTCGCCATGTCCATTTCTTACGACGATGACAATTACGCCACGGGCACCTCCAAAATCAACTATAGGTTATTTAATGCCAAATCCTCTTTATACATATATACTAAATATATAGGATTTGATTTGGTTAGGTTTTACGACATATCACCCATTGTACATTATTTAAAGCCAAATCTGTTATATATTGACTCTCGACCAAGCCGTCAATCAAGAGATACACCTGTGTAAATAAGCAGAGGTGCAGCGGAAGCAGGTGAGCGTGAGACAATTATATAACCAGGTGCCACAGATAGCTTGAGTCAGTTCAAGTTGGAGTTGGAGTCAATTGGGGACAAGATGCCAGCATGAGAATCAGCTTGCAGACTGAGGGTCTTGCGGCCCTCAGTGACCCACGGTTGAGCAGCCCAGCCAGAATGTGAAAGAAGTGCTTCTATGGTCAGAAGAACTTTGGGTCAATATATAGCACTCTGTCCCCATCTCCAATTCACCTCTCACACGCAACCAACATCAACCCTTTTGAGAATAAAGTGTGAGAGATATATTTTTATAAAGAAGTGTGTTCATTCGTTCATTGAAGTCGTCATTATTGTTGACTATGTTTCCGCGTATATTTGTATATGTACATTTATTATGATTATACAACAAATCCATTTTTATACATATATATTAGATATATAGGATTTAATATGGTTGGGTTTTATGGCATATCAACCATTGTAGGTTATTTAATGCCAAATCCTCTTTATACATATATATTAAATATATAATATTTGGTTGGCTCGGGTTTTATGGAATATGAACCATTATAGGTTATTTAATGCCAAATCCTCTTTATACATATATATTAAATATATAGGATTTAGTTTGGTTGAGTTTTATGGCATATCAACCATTGTAGGTTATTTAATGCCAAATCCTCTTTATACATATATATTAAATATATAGGATTTGGTTTGGTTGGGTTTTATGGCATATCAACCATTGTAGGTTATTTAATGTCAAATCCTCTTTATCATCATCATCATCATGTCGCGCTGGTAGCACAGATATCCCTGACCCTCTCTCGCCACTCCTCACTATCGTTCATCGCCCTAGGTAGGTCTTCAGGACAACATCCCGTATCCTCACATAGCTGCTGAATGTATGTTCGTGCTGGTCGTCCTGCTTTTGCACGGCCATGTGTGGGGGTCCATAAGAGTACATCTCTTATGTTCGTCCCTGCTTCTCCAGCAGTGTCCTGCATGTCTGGTTCGTCTAACTTGAATAGTTTTCGTGATAGGGGGCAGGTGGCCGTACAGTTGGTGTCTTGTGGGGTGTTGTCGCCAGGACTTGTTCAAGATTGCACGCAGCATTCTTGTGTAATTGCCGTCTAGCTTCTTCTCCAGCCATTTTGTTAGCGTCCATGTAGTGCACCCATATAGCAGTATCGATGCAACTGCTGCCTGGAAGAAACTGCATTTCATTTTATCGGTTAGGTCTGATTTCCATATAATCGATAGCCTATTGATAGCTGTCCATGCTTTCGTTAACCTCATTTCGATGTCCTTTTCGGTTGATTCGACGCTGCTTCCTAGGTAAGTGAATTTGTCTACTAGTTTAAGAGGGGTTCCTTCTAGAGTGGAGATATCCCCCATTTGATTATAGCACATATATTCCGTTTTGTGTGCATTAACATAGAGGCCTATGCCTGCGGCTGCTTGTTCCAAACTATGCAGTAGTGTTTCGGCTTGGTCGGGTGTATTCGCTATGTCATCGGCGTAGTTGGCGTCGGTAATTGTTTTTACGGGGTACCTTCTGCTTCTTTTCTTCGTCAGTTCGAAGCCATTCTCTTTGATTTTGTCAATCGATGTTCTAAGTACGTAGTCTAGACAAGGATTTAGTTTGGTTGAGTTTTATAGCATATCAACCATTGTAGGTTATTTAATGTCAAATCCTCTTTATACATATATATTATATATATATGATTTGTAAACACATTTTGTAGATAACATTCTTAAATGAGCCTGAGCTCTTTTTTGCACACAGTTTAATAGTTTCAAGAATTGCTATATAACAATCACAATTTAACACGAGTCATTTTTTTGCACAGAGTTTGTTCTATTCAATCTATTGAAAGGATCCTGCAACCACTCAGGTCAGAGTGGACCTGGGAGCAATGACAATGAAGGGGTACTCCACATTTCCCAAATCTTCAAGGCTGGAACTTAGCCATCAGATGGTTTACTGTTATATTCAGGATGCTCGTGGTGGGTAGTCTAACTTCTCTATAGGGAGGTCATCGGTGTATTCTACAGCCCCAGCTGACTGGATTAAAGAAAGTATTTCAAAGTGGTTTTCATTTGAAAAGTAAAATAAATCTACCATATAATCTCTGCAGATATGATGATCCTTGAATCCTCAAAAAACTCCAAAACTTTATATTTTCTTCAATCAAACACAAAATGACTTTAAAATCCTATTCCTTGAAATTTATGTATATTTTTATCAAAATATAAAGCAACAAGGAAAACACACCAAGATTTGGTTGGTTGGTTGGTTGGTTGGTTGTATTTTGTTATATTGTAGCAGAAAGAAATAATTTCAAATTATTATTTAGTGTAGGAATCATTTTGCCGTTGAGGTTTTAAATTTATTTATTTTATCCAATCAGAATGACTGATGCCATTCTGCCCAGGTCATCTCCCCAGGTAACATAAAAGGCTGGGTATCGCTCCCTCGATCTCTTCTCTTCCTCACATACTTTTTGAGTAGGACAGACCTATCCTCTCTTTCTTGTTAAAATCAGCAACAGACCACATCACCATGAGGAGAGCACATCTAATTTATGGACTGTTGGTTCCCAGGAATTCATTCTATATCAACCCTTCTAGACCAATGGCTCCCAGAAGCATTAAATTGGATATTTTATTCTGCGTCAGACATGAACATTTCAATTCCTGCTCTGTTGTCAGCAACTCATCTTTTGTCTTGACTACAGTGACTCGATTCCTGCTCCAACATTCAGCTACTTTATTTCTTCTCAACTCTACAACTGTTTTCTTCTTCCTGTGACTTACAGCACAAGTGTTCTCTCATTCAGGTTGCCATTAAAGCATTGTTGAAACTTATCAATATTCTCACCTCCATCATTTTATTTTCTTTCTTTTAATATAACAGGAGGTAACTTATTCTTCCTTCCTGTTATAATATCAACCCTTGTAAGTTATTTAATCCCAGATCCTATTTATACATATATATATATATATATATATATATTGTCTTCCACAGACAGACTGTTTCGTTGTATCACAACTCTTGAGTGTGGCTAGACAGGCTAGATTCCTGAAGCTGGGATCGAAACCCGGCTGACTCAAACGTCAATCCAAGATTCTACCACTCAGCCACGAGGAAACCAGCAAAAGCAAAGGAAATTTAAACGCTTATGTATCACATTTGTTTTTGTTTTACTCATTTCCACTTAACGGCTACCTAGAGTTTGATTCATATGAAGAGCCTTGCTTTACGCTTGTGGCAACCATTACTTCCTTCGCTAGAGAGCTCAACCCCACATATAAGGATCATTAAATAAGCTTCCAGACTTTTTTCGTATGGGCACTTTTATTGATAGTACACACATGAAACTATAGTCCTCTTCGAAGTAATCTCCTCCGGTTGCAACGCACTAGTCGTACCATTCCAATAACTTCTGGAAGGCCCAATGGAAGTCCTCTTGTGTGAGTGTGTCAATGACCTTCATCACAGCCTCTTTCATCTCCTCAATTGTCTCATAACAACAGCCTCTGAGCTTAGGGAATAAGCAAAAGTCACAGGGAGCAAGGTCTGGACTGTAGGGAGGCTGAGCAACTGTCTTGATGCCCATCTTTGTCAAATAGTCTGTGATGAGGATGGAGTTGTGGACTGGTAAATTGTCCAGGTGGAAATGCCGCTGACCCGATTTGAAAAGTGCTGGCCTCTTCCCTAGGAATCTCTTCCTGAACTCCTCTGAAACCTTAACATAGTAACCATAACCCTAACCCTTTGGCCAATCAACTGTGGTGTATTGACTTCCTTACTCCTCACACACCTCTCATCATCCCTCACAGACTCTCTGCCTTCCTTGAATCTCTTATGCCACTCAAAAACTGATGCTCGATTCATGCAAGATGCTCCAAAAGCAGTCTGAAGCATTCCATACGTTTCTGTGGCATTTTTTCCAAGTTTAAAACAGAATTTTATTGCATATCATTCTTCTTAAGTGTCCTCACGTCCAGATTGGATTTTTGAAATTCACCATCTGTGACAATCAGGCTTTAGTAGGTTGTATTCCAATTGCTGCTGTAGCTGTTCATTTGAAGCTGAAATCATAAAATTGGTCAGTCATCTCATAAGATGTATAGCAATAACATACTGAATTTTCAAGAGTCTACAACAATTTTAAATGCCAGTACAAAAAAAGTCTGGAAACTTATTGAATACACCACGTATATATATACTAAATATGTATGATTTTATGAATGAATAGTTTGTTGGTAACATTATTTAAAAAAAAAAAAAATGGTGGTGTAATGGTTAAAGTGATGAACTGCAAGATCATAGTAAGCGAGTTCGTACTCCAGTCGCTCTATTACATTCACTTTCGGGCAAATACCTTTGGGAAAGGTATGAACCCCCTTATCCTCCCAGCTATGGGTTAAATAACACTGGGGTGTCCTCATGATGTAATGGTTAAAGTGATGGACTGCAAAATCGTAGTAAGCGAGTTCGTACTCCAGTTGCACTATTACATTCACTTTCGGGCAAATACCTTTGGGAAAGGTATGAACCCCCTTATCCTCCCAGCTATGGGTTAAATAGTACCACTACTGTTCTTCTAGGAGAATGGCTTTGGCATTAAATAACCTACAAAGGTTGATATGCCATTAAACAAAGAGACCAAACATTATTTTTAAATGAGCCTGAGCTCATTTGTTTGCGCACAGTAAAATGGTTTCAAGTTTTGCTATTTAACACTAGTAATTCTATTCAACATAAATGGTTTCAAGTCGAGTTAATGATTAACCAGTTCTATTTGACACATAGATTTGATTCTAACAAATCCTACCATTCCAAGTCAGAGTGGACTTGGGAGTAATGGCAATGAAGGGATACTCCACATACTCTAAAACTATCAGATGGTTTAGTGTCATATCTAGGATACCCGTTCGGGAGGGGGGGGGTCTTACTTCTCTACAGAGATGAAGTTGATGTATTCTACTGTCCCCACTGACTGGGCAGACACCAATATTTATAAAATCTACAAAAAATCAAATCATTAGATTCAATAAAAATTTTTGAATGAATTTATTTATGAAGAGGGTATTTTAAAAGAACAAATTTAAAGAAATATCTTTAAATCAATCAACTCCCTTCACCGCCTTTCAAATATATGAAATCTCAATAAAATATAATTTAGAGACTAAAAATAATTATATTAAAATAAGTTCCAGTTGAAATCAGTTAAAATGTTATTCAAAACTTTTATTGAATATGAATTATTATGACAAATTTAAGTCAGAGTGTAATGTGATTTGAACACGGATCTCCAGCCAACAAACACAAGTGTTGAAATGGATTGTGCTACTGGATTTCACATGACTAGAAGTGGTGGATGTATACATTGGTTCAACAAAATTCTGAAGCCAGAAGAAAGACACCCAAAAAAAGGCCTTGTGCCACACTTGCTCGTTAGGTGGGGCGAGTAACAAATACCGCCAGAAGAAAGACACTGTATGCAAAATAGAGGTGAAATGTAACATTCCAGACAAGAGTGTAGAGATTTTAAGTATCTGCCAAAATTACCCCACTCAAAGAACATTACAAAAGTGGCAACAAGAATAGCTCCGAACATTATAAAACAGAGAAACCAACATTGGAAGTGGGGAGCCACCATGTTTTAATCGAGGGAGTCCCTATGGTGTAATGGGTTGAGTCCCCAGTGGCATAGTGGCTTAAGTGCTGGACTGCAGCTTTGAAGTAAGCAAGTCCAAACTCTAGTCCTGCTATTACATTCACTTTCAGACTAATACCCTCAGGAAGGGTATAGAACCCCCTTATCCCCGATCAATGACATCACTGCTATTCTTCTACAAGGATGGCTCTAGTATTAAATAACCCTTGAAGGTTGACATGCCATTTAGCAAAGAAACTAAACTAACCAAACCAATATTGGATCATCATTATCATCAAACTATGCTGACAGCACAGATTCCCTTAATTCTTACTTGCAATCCATCCCTATCAGACATTGCTTTTGGCAAGTACTCTAGATGGCATCCAGTATTTACACAGAGTTGATGTAAGTTTTTGCTCATTGGACAACACTGGTGTGTCCAGGTGTAGAAGTCCATAGGACAGCATTTCTTATCGCTTTGACCTTATTTCATCAGCAGTCTTGTTCATCTTACTTGAATGGTTTATTATTCATTTGTTTTGTAGGTTATCATCGTCGTTGTTGGTAGTAGTGGGTTGGTATTGGTCTATGGTTGTTGGTTTTGGGTTTAAGTATCTGACTCCTTTGTTCTTCTTCTTACCCCATTTAACTTGTTGGCTTCTTTGTCCGTGGAAGGCTGCAAGAGAATTTAAGAAAAGAGTTAAGGGTACCTTTCAACTCAAAACTTTATTTCAGGGTTTAACGACTATTCTGTGAGTGGGAAAATTCTTCCTGAAACCAGTAAATATAGTTGTGTCTCCCAGACACATTGTTAAAATATACTAAGAGTCACTTTTGGTGAGTTTATGAAGTTAAGGTTTGTGGTACATCCAGAAGATGTTTTCATTAGAGGCTGCTGCTAACAGGAGACGCAACCAGCTCCCAAGTCTGAAACTGGATGAACACGTGCACTATCTGCTTGAAGCTGAATGAAAGAGGGTCTTTCCAGTACTAGTGGTGAAGGCTGAAGTGAGAACGGATTTTTCTTTGGTGCCAGTAGGTCTATCTTTCAGGCATAAGTTGATTTCACCTCCTGTCAGAGGCTTCTGGGAAGTGTTACATTTTTTAAATTTATTTTATTTTATCTTTTATTTTATTTTTTTCTTTTCTAACTCCCACATGTACTGCTTCAAGAATTTGTTTAAAACAGCATGCATCATCTTTGTGTAGTTTCTATCTTGCTTTTTCTGCAAATGTTTTGTTAAAGTCCAAGTGGTGCAACTATACAATAGTACAGACACAGCTACAGCTTGGAAGATTTTGATTACACAGTTAAATGTCAAAACAGTTCTATATTAAACAATTCAGTTTAGTGTAAGTACATTTTCAATGTCAAAAAACTGTTCCATTTCAAACAATTCAGTTTCGCATAAGTTTAAATGTAAGTATGGTTTAATTGTCAAAAACATTTCTATTTCAAGCTATTCAGTTTAGTCAAACAATTCAGTTTAGTCAAACAATTCAGTTTAGTATAAGTATGCCGTTAGTTCTATCAGGTGCTACCATTCCAGGCCAGAGTGGACCTGGGAGCAATGGCAATGAAGGAGTGCTCTACATTCCCCAAAGGCCCAGCATCACTGGAAACTCACCATCAGATTGTTTAGTGTCATATCCGGGACACTCGTTGGGGGGTCTTACTCCTCTGCAGAGGTGCAGTCAGTGTATTCTACAGCCTCAGCTGACTGAGTTAAAATTTCAAACAGTTTTATTTCAAATAATTCAGTTTAGAGGTCAGAACAGTTTTATTTCGAGCAATTCAGTTTAGCATAAGTATGCAGTTTAAATGTCAAAACAGTTCTATTTTAAACAATTCAGTTTAGCATAAATACACAGTTTAAATGCAAAAATCAGTATAGTGAAGGAAGTACGGTTTATTTCTATTCAACCCATAGATAGGACCCTTATTAGGTGCTACCACTCTTGGCCAGAGTGGACCTGGGAGCAATGGCAATAAAGGGGTACTCCGCATTCCCCAAAGCTCCAGCATTACTGGAACCTCACCATCAGATTATGTAGTGTCGTATCTTGGATACTCATTGGTGGGCATCTTACCCCTTTGCAGAGTTGCAGTCGGTGTATTCTACAGTCCCAGCTTACTGGGCAAGGAGATATTGAGTAAACAAATATATATGAGAAACCTTTGGGAGTTTTTGTAGATAATGAATGAATGAATGAATGAAACTGGAACGCTATATAAGAAACTACCTCGAGTGAAATGAAATATGAAGTAGATAACATTTTTTTGATTATGTAACATACTCATATGCAGATGCATGCAGAAACATATTCAACACTATTAAGACGAGCGGACACAGTTCTTTAGAAAAATATACCTCTCACTTTATTTGAAAGGGTTCGAAAGGGTTACGAAAGGTATTATCTGTGGGAGGTGAGTTGGAGACTGAACAGAACTGCAACATATTGACCCCCAAACTCTTCCAGCTACAGCAGCATTTCTTTCCCGTTCACCTGGGCTGCTCAACCAGGGGCCTGGGGGCCCAGCTCCTGCTGGGACATGGTTCTCATTCCAGCATCTTCTCACCAACTGATTGGAACTTCCTATCGCCGGGGTTATATAATAATTTGACGCCCACCTACTTCTTGCGAGCGTCACATTTGTACTCAATTCAACCCATTGACAGTCAAGGTTATCCCCTGATCCCCTGATATCTTCGACCGGATGCACCTGTTATTTACACTGGTGCATTTCTTATTTTGACAGCTCGGCCGGGGTCAATATGTTACAATTAAACAACAGGTTTATTATATACAATAATTACAAAGAAGTCTTAATTCAAAATCTGTGACATTGAATAGCATCATTTGCTTTACACACAATATTCTTTGAATATTCAAGTGTTGTCGTTAAAATAATATTACATCAGAACAATGATCACATTCAAATGAATACAATTATCAAATGTTCAGCTCAGAATATTCTTTTGAAATTGTTTATTTAATAAAAATGTAAATTTTCTTTTGCATTGGTTATATGGCATGTTGAATGATTCTTTTATTGGCACATTTTGGTAGTTTTGCTATTTACTAAACTTTGACATTATCATATGAAATTTTCAGCCAATATTTGCAGTTCTCAGCAAGAAGTGGCAAAGGATAAGTTCAACCCAATACTATAAATCATTTCATTTCAAATTGTTTCAGTGTATCATGAAAACAAAGAACTCAGACTATAACACTCTGCATACGGAGACACCTTTATTATGGCCATTTGTTTACTTCCAGTCCTAGCAAAAAACATTCCTTTTCTAGAGAGTATCAGAGGAGGTCACTTGCATGGCTTAACAGTGATTATGACTTGAAAAATTTAAGCAAACCCAATTAAGGTCACTCATTTTTATAAGAGGTTAAACAAAAGGCTGCAAGAACTTCATTTGTGAGTTTGATATGATTTATATTGTATAATAAATATACATTTACAAAGGTGGGTTGAAAGGTTTATTGGCTGAAAAGTAGATATTGTTGGAGCTGGTATTTTTGACTAATAAGGTTCAAGTTGAAGTACATGTTCACAGAGGGTAAGAGTTTTAAGATCTGCTGCTGATTATATAACAATCTTTGTTGTCAATTAAAATTTAGAGAGCAAGACTAGTGGAACATAATGAGTTTGATTCTCACTGGGTGCCTTACATCATTTAATTGTTACAGAACTAGGCTAGTAGACTCTTGTTAGTGAGTTCGATTCTCATTTAATGGTTAGAGAACTAGACTAGTGGACAACTGTTAGTAAGTTCAATCCTCACTGGGTGCCTTGCATCATTCAATGGTCAGAGAACTAAACTAGTGGACCATTGTTAGTGAGTTCAATTCTCACTAGGTGCCTTGCATCATTTAACAGTTAGAGAACTAGACTAAGTGGACCATAGTGAGTTCAATTCTCACTGGGTGCCTTGCATCATTTAACAGTTAGAGAACTAGACTAAGTGGACCATAGTGAGTTCGATTCTCACTGGGTGCCTTGCATCATTTAATGGTTAGAGAACAAGACTAGTGGACAATTGTTAGTAAGTTCGATTCTCACTGGGTGCCTTGCATCATGTAATATTTAGAGAGCTAGACAAGTGAACTATTGTTTGGGTACCTTGTATCATTTAATGGTTAGAGAGCTAGATTAGTGGACCATAGTGAGTTCGATTCTCACTGGGTGCCTTGCATCATTTAATGGTTAGAGTGCTAGACTAGTGGACCATTGTTAGAGAGTTAGATTTTCACTGACTGTTCCATACTTCTGACCATGTGGTAAACTAAGCTGAAATATTCTTTGCGGAGTGCTGATTATTTCTAGATTAAAAGCAAATGAAAAGCTGTAATAACTTCTTTGCAGGGGACAAGATACACTTACATCTCACATAAAGTTCTATGATGAAATTAGGTTACATGACGAGCAGAAAGTAGGCCATGACCTTTTAAGGCTGGACATTCAAACTCTTTCTACAATGTAGAATTACTAAACAATATGAAAAGACACTCTATATATATTATTACCCATAAATAAGTAAGCCCTAAACAATTCTTTAAAAATAAAAGCTGAATTTCTTCTTAAAGAAAGATATTAGGATTTTATTATTTCCAATGAAAAATGATACAAGATGGATATTATTATGTATTATTTATTACCAAAATCTATTGTTAATTACTCCTGGAAGAGAAAAGGAAATTGACTTGAGTTATCCCTTCACTTGACAAAAGCACATGCTGACCATAAATAATGCCAACTGGAGGTGCCTGTGGTGTAATGGTTATCGTTGTAGGAAATGGACATGGCGACACAAATTCAAATCCTGGACAAGACTGATTGCATTTCACATAGCACTAATACCCTTGGGAAAGGTATGAATCCAATTATTCTCTCCCTCCAGTTATGGGTAAATAGTAGGACTGACTGGGTTCTTCAGCCTTGGTGAGGCGACTAGTCTAGGAGAAGGAAAACTCTGAATTCAAACCTATTAAACTCTGCTTAAAAAATTGACGTTGTGTCATATCCTGCCTGAGCGGAGGGGCTGGTAAATATGATAAATAATGTCAACTTCAATATTTGATTTAAACTTAGGAAACCAAGGCCACACTCATTGACTAACTCACTAGATATAAGTAAAAAGTAAAGTTGGCGACCATAGTCCAGGGCGACCCAAAGTCTCCCTTTTCAAATGCTACTACACTGAGTTGTAAGGAAGGGCACAACTCCTTTTCTTGGATTGCTCCACTTTACCCTTGATACATACTTTATAATGCTGAGTATCAAGCAAGGAGGCATCAAGTACCATTTTTTGAGTCTTTGGTATGACTCGACCTGGGATTGAACCCAGGTCTCCTGGGCCATTAACTTAATGAACACAAAGGGTCATATTTAACTTATATCCTTCAATGGTAATTGTGATTCATGATTAGTTTAAAAAGGGGCCCCATATAAAGACAAGTGTAAAAAATAGCCACAGTCTCTGTAACCAGTGTGTCAAGATACAAACTTTGCCCTTTTTTTAATTCTACCTCATCTTGACCAAAGACAAGAATATAGCTGAATAGATGAACAGATACTACACCTTAATCCCAGTTCTAAAGCTGGGGAAAGTGAATTGTCATGTTAAAGTTTATAAGAAGAGAGAGGTATATTGTATAAAATAAACTTTATAAGGTTTTTTCTTTTTTCTTTTTTTTTACCACATCCTGTCTAAAGACAAGAAAATAGCTGAAGAAAGAAAAAAGGTATGTTAAAGTAAGATGATTTAATTCTTTTAATCCCAGTTAAATAAGCCAAGAAAATTTGTTTGGCTATTTCACATTTAATGTTTAGGATTTTTCAAAAAAGATTAAAGGAGTGAAAATTATATTTTTGGTAGCAACCATCTACTTATGTAAAAAATAGAATGTGAATTCATATACATACACATATATACATATATATATATATAAATATATAAATGAATATTAGAAATTCATCAAATTTTGATTTATTTGTTTTTTCAACATTTCTTCATAAATATATAAATGTAACATTAATATGTAACTCTGTAACATAAATAACTTCAGTAACTCTGAGTCTTATGTGACCGAAACCATTTGATGGAAAGTGGATCTGCAACAAAAACATCACAAACTTTTCTTACAATTTTTTTCTTACACAACTTACGGTTATTATTATTCATTTCATATATATATATATATATATATATATATATATATATATATATATATATAAATATGTGTGTGTGTGTATGACATATATATATATATATATATACATATGTATGTATATATACATATTGGTATGTGTGTAACATAAAATTTAAAAAAAAATTATATTGTATATATATATATATATATATATATATATATATATATTGATATGTGTGTAACATACATACATATTTGTGTGTGTGTGACATATACATATATATATATATATATACATATATTGTGTGTGTGACATATTTATGTATGAATATATACATATTTGTATGTATGTGACATATATATATATATATATATATGTATTAGTATGTGTATAACATATATATATATCTACATATATTTGTGTATGTGTGTGTGACATATATATATTCGTATGCAAGTGACATATATATTGGTATGTGTGTAACATATATATATATTTGTATGTGTGTGATATATATATATATATACATATATATATATATTTTATGTGTGTGACGTATGTATATATATATATATATATATATATATATAAATATGTATCGTGTATTTTGGCAGCAAGTTATTATTCAAACAGGCTTTGTTAAAGACAATGAAATATTTCTTCTTTATGATTTTCAAGTGTAGACATTAAAACTTCCATGTTAACTTTTGTACATTGGGATCAAGATGATAGAAAAAGTGTCCCAAATTTTTTTTAAAAAATTATAAAGAAGAAATATTCATGGTCTTAAACAAAGCCTGTTTGAATAATATATTTATGCATATATACACACAAGCAGGGATGAACTCATTAGAGATGTACTCTTATGGACCCCCACACATGGCCGTGCAAAAGCAGGATGACCAGCACGAACATACATTCAGCAGCTATGTGAGGATATGGGATGTTGTCCTGAAGACCTGCCTGAGGTGATGAACGATAGGGAGGAGTGGCGAGAGAGGGTCAGATATCTGTGCTACCAGCACGACATGAT
>OY757930.1:75659937-75929937 GCA_963585895.1 Sepioteuthis lessoniana | reverse complement strand
AATAGCGGAGTGAATAAAGGGTTGGGTTCGAGTTCGAAAAGAGATACCTGAAGAAGAGGGCACATCGGCCGAAATGTTGTACAGGCATGAGAATCATAATACTACAAATTATAGTTTAACTACTCTCCTTCTACAAATATAGCTTAGACATTAATATGCCATTTAACAGAAACCAAACCAAACAACAGAAATGATATGTGTACATAAAACATTAAAAATCTGATGAAAAAAAAAATGAGAATGCAAAAGAACTGTTATATAGTTTATGCTTGTCTTCTAATGAAGGGATCAGTGAAGGAATTTAAAACCTCCAGTTTTACTTATCGAATCATATAATTACTTAACTTGCAAATTGGTTGAATGAGCAATGGACATTATAATTCATGTATCTAATGCACCAATGTAGTTGTTGACATTTAGTTACAGATTTTGGCCAATTAGCTCAGAAAGCAGTTTTTTATTTGTTTATATTTAAATTTTGTGAGTTGATAACAATATTGAAAAGTCTGTAATTTCAGGACTTCTGCCTCTGTATTTTGTCTATCAACTATGTAACTCTCACTAATTATTAAACAGTTGACTTTGTATGCAGGTCTAATAAACATTGCCCAGTCGGCTGGGGCTGTAGAATATACAGACTGCACTTCTGTAGACGGGTAAGAACCACCCAATGAGTGTCCTAGATATGACAGTAAGCAATCTGACGGTGAGGTTCCAATGATGCTGGCACTTTGGGGAATGCAGAGTACCCCTTCATCACCATTGCTCTCAGGTCCACTCTGGCCTGGAGTGATAGCATCTGGTGGGGCCCTATCTGAGTTAAATAGAACTAAACTATGTATTTATGCTAAACTGAATTACTTGAAATAGAACTGTTTTCCATGTAAACTGTGTACGTATGCTAAATTGAACTGTTTGAAATAGAACTGTTTTGACTATGTGTAAACAAAAACTATAGTTGTACTAAACTGAATTTCTTGAATAAGAACTGTTTGACTAAACTGAATAGCTTGAAATAGAAATGTTTTTGACAATTAAACTGTGTACTTATGCTTAACTTAATTGTTTGAAATAGAACTGTTTATTTGTATAAAAATGGATTTGGCATTAGATAACCTACAAAGGTTGATATACCATGAAGCCCAAACAACCGACCAACCAACCAGCCAGCCTAATAAACAATGAAATATGCAGGAATTTAATTAGCCCTTTAACAGCCGGGGGTGTGTGTGTGCTGAAAGTTCATTGGCTAAAAAGTTCATAAGCTGACATTATATCTGCTGTTGATGATTTTTTTGACCAATGGGATCCAAACAGTGTGACATGAATGAAAGAAGTGTGTGGCCTACCGCAAGGGGAACTATGTTGAAAAATCAACCTCATTTGGTTACATTTCATGAGAGGATCTTTGACTATAAAATTTTCAGCTCTCACTAATAAAATTGAATTGAAAATAAATTTAGTCTTGATTACAACAGTACCAAGCTAAACTTTTGTACATACTCAGTTTTTGTGTTTTATCAATAGTCTTATGTTCTTTGATAAAATTGAAAACATCATTTATAATTGATTGAAGTTTGCTGTCTATGTTAGCATTTTTAGATTGTTGTCTCTTTTAAAATGTTAAATTAATAGAACAATAAATCTTTTCTCTCATTAAAATTCCTTTGAAATTTCTGGTTTATATGACAATTTATTTTCCCTGTCAAAACTGCAAATGTCAAATTTAAGATCAAAAAAGGATTTTTGAAAAGACTCATTTCAAATTATGGAAAAATAATTGATTATCAAAAAGTTGAGTTTATTGATGGCTGCTAATATGGAAAATAGAATTGGCAAGGCGAGTTTAATACAGACTTCCACCTCATTGAGGCAATTCCTGCAATGACACGAATCATAAGTTGTATAGATTGTTGGTTATTTAATAATAAATCCTCTTTATATATATATATATATCAAATATATAGGATTTGGTTTAATTGGGTTTTATGGCATATCAACCACTGTAGGTTATTTAATAATAAATCCTCTTTATACATATATATCAAATATATAGGATTTGGTTTGCATTGGTTGGGTTGGGTTTTATGGCATATCAACCATTGTAGGTTAGTTAATGCCAAATCCTCTTTATACATATATATTAAATATATAGGGTTTGGTTTAGTTGGGTTTTATGGCATATCAACGATCATGGGTTATTTAATGCCAAATCCTCTTTATACATATATATTAAATGCATGATTCATCAATGAATAGTTTGTGAGTAACATTATTTTTTAAAATGAGCAAGAGCTCATTTGCTTGCACATAGTTAAATGGTTTTGAGTATTGCTATCAAACACTAATAGTTTTATTTGCACACAATTAAATGGTTACAATACCTGCTATGTATTACTAATTCAATTTAACAATAGGAATTTTTTTTTTGCACCAAGTTAAATGGTTTCATATTTAGAAAATAATTAGATATTTATATTTGACCCATTGGCATATTGCCAGCTCATGGGCATAATGCTTAGAGAGTTTGCTAATGGTTTAGGAGAGCAGGGTTCAATCCTAGGTCGATTGGTTTGGTTTCTTTGTTTAATGGCATATCAATTCTCTTTAGGTTATTTAATGCCAAAGCCATTCTCCTAGAAGAACAGTAGTGGTACTATTTAACCCATAGCTGGGAGGATAAGGGGGTTCATACCTTTCCCAAGAGTATTTGCCCGAAATTGAACGTAATAACACGACTGGAGTACAAACTCGCGTACTACGATTCCGCAGTCCATCGCTTTAACCATTACACCACGAGGACACCCCCAATCCAAGGTTGAGTCATACCAAAGACAAAAAATGGTATTTAATACCTCTTTGCTGAACACAGCATTGTAAGGTATGAATCAAAGGTAAGTGGAGTAAACCAGGGAAAGGAGTAGCACCCTTTTCTACACCATGGTATAGTAGTAATTGAAAAGGGAGCCCTTGGGTCACCCTTGATTACAGTTGGCCAACTATTTGGCTCATTCATGGGTCTCTAATAGGTACTACCACTAGTGAGTTTATGTGTAGGGATACATTGGAGAATATTGTTTAAGAGTTAATCCTTACTTCTCTAGCAGTGCCCATTGTATCTTGCTCATCTTACTCGAATGATTTGTGAGATGGGAGGTAAGTGGCCATGTAGTTGCAGTTCTAAAAAACTGCAACCACATGGCCACTTGTCGCTTTGAGGATTTGTTCAAAGCATCCAAACATCATGTAACGTGCAGTATCTATGTGTAGTTCTCATCTGGACTTAAATGAAATCCTGAAGAAAAAAATAGTGACATACATTTACCCTAACCCTAACCATTTGCCGACTTTATCCTCAAGATAATTCAGGTCATCTTAACTCTCTTTTATTCATTTGAACATCAAGCATCATTTCTGATATTCAACATTGTTTTATTTCCACTCTTGATGGTAATTAATTACCTAATTTTTCAGATGAACTTTGATAATTTTTATCATTTTGAGTATTTGGACGATTGTCTTCATTTTTAGGCTGATGTATCCTTTGGCCTTCTTCAGGTGTCTCTTGTCAAAATCTGAAGTTCTGTGTAGGTTCCTAAATTTGACAGGAAACACCTGAAGAAGGCTGAAGGACACATTGGTTGAAACGTTTTGAATATAAATGTGGTTTTGATTCCATTAATCATAGCCAAGTACAAGTGTTAATACTTGTACTCAGGTTATGATTAACAGAATCAGAACAATTTACTCCTGTGGATTAAATAAACGGTTTGGTTTACAATTCCATATAGGCTTCTGAGTTTGACAAGAAACACCTGAAGAAGGCCGAAAGATGCATTGGCTGAAATGTTGGGAATATAACAATAAAGTTGAAGACAATAATCTGAATACTCTGAAGGATAAAAATCCAGATGGTAAGTTTTTACAGCTTTTTCACTCTCTTTTTGACAATGCCCTATTGTTATTTTATAAATTGACAATATGTTATACATGTTATGTTATGTTATGCATGCTATATTGTACATGTTATGTTATATAATGTTATACATTATATATTATACATATTATACTATACATGTTACATTATACTGGTTATGTTATACTATGTCACGCATGTTATGTTATACATACTGTATTATACATGTTATGTAATGTATGCTGTGTTGTGCATGTTATGTTTTACTGTTATGCTACATTGTGTTATACATGTTATGTTACACATGTTATGTAATTCAATGTAATACAAGTTACACCATATTATACATGTTATGTTATATATGTTATACTGTTATGTTATATAAGGTAATACATGATATATTATACATATGATATTGTATATGTTACATTATACTTGTTATATTTTACTATGTCATGGTTTTTATGTTATACGTGTTATGTTATGCATGTTACATTGTATATGTTATATTATATAATGTTATATATTATATATTATATATATTATATTATACATTTTACATTATACTTGTTATGTTATACTATGTCCCGCATGTTATGTCATACATGCTGTATTATACATGTTATGTAATGTATGCTATGTTGTACATGTTATGTTATACTGTTATGTTACATTGTGTTATACATGTTATGTTACACATGTTATATAATGTAATACAAGTTACACCATATTATACATCTTATGTTATACATGTTATACTGTTATGTTATATAATGTTATACATGTTATATTATACATGTTACGTTATACTTGTTACATTTTACTGTCAAGCATGTTATGTTATACATGGTATATTCTACATATTATGTAATGTATGCTGTGTTGTACATGTTATGTTATACTGTTATGTTACATTGTGTTATACATATTATGTTATATAAATTAATACATGTTACATGATATTATATTATGTTATACATGTTATATTGTACATGTTATACTGTTATGTTATGTTATACATGTTATTTTTGGTTACATGTGTGTTTACCCTTATTTCTAGTTACATCTTAGTATTTCAATATTGCGTATTAAGTTTAAATGTTGTCTTTCATGCAATTATTTTTTTCATTACTGATGCTGACCACAGTAGTGGTGGGGACTGAAAACTTCATATGATGACACCATATCTACTGTTGATGACTTTTATGCCCCATGGGGTCCAAGCACTGCAACACTAATGGAAGAAGTGTGTGGATAGCAAATAATGGTACTATTTAACCCATAGCTGAGGGGAATAAGAGGGTTCATGCCTTTCCCAAAAGTGAATGTAATAGCATGACTGGAGTTTGAACTCACTCACTATGAGGTTGCAGCCCAGCATGTTAGCCACTACGCCATGGATATTCCCCTTTGAATTTTTCTGTCAATCCCCAGACATCTACAAGCATTTTTTTTGCGTAACTTTTCTTATTTTTGTCTTATCAAATGAACTAATGACTCTCTTCTCAAACAATTATCTTTCATTTTCATAGACAAAATGTAACAAAGTACACGATTGGTGGAATTCAAATCCACAATCTAATGTTTTTAATTTGTTTACTCACTTTAACATATATCAGTTTATACTTATCTCCCACAGACACACAGATATATATATATATATATATATATATGTATGTATGTATATTTTAAATATGCCATATTTCTTGATAGCATTCTATTTCCGTTGATTGCGTTCTGCTTTTTAAATTCATCAGCAACTCAGTTTTATCCAACTCTGTGTTTACGTAATTTTGTTATGTTATTAAAAACATAAAAACTTTCAAAAACTGTTTAAAAAACACTCTTTACACAAGCAAGCAACCCCTAATGATGGTCTATGAAAGGTCGGAAAGCGCTCAGGACAATTTTGGTAAATTCATCCACCAATTCCAACCTGAAACCAAGACACTTATCAGGAAACTTGAAAGAATCCTAATAAAATTATATAGACAAAACGTGTCTTTATTATTTAAGCAAACATGCTTAAATGAAAGACTGCTGCCTAACTACACACACACACACACACACACATATATATATATATATTATTGTAACCTAACAAAAGGTTACTTGCCCAGTTAGCTGGGGCTGTAGAATATACCGACTGCATCTCTACAGAGGGGTAAGACCCCTCCCAACAACTGTCCTGATATGAAACTAAGCAATCTGATGGTGATATTCCAGTAATGCTGGAGCTTTGGGGAATGTGGAGTACCCCTTTATTGTCATTGCTCCCAAGTCCACTCTGGTCTGGAGTGGTGGCACCTGATAGGGTCCTATCTATAGGTCAAATAGAAGTAGACTGCATACTTATGTTAAACTGAATTACTTGAAATAGAACTATTTTTGACATGTAAACTGAGGATGGACAAAAACTATACTTATACTAAACTGAATTGTTTGAATTAGAACTGTTTGACTAAACTGAATAGCTTGAAATAGAAATATTTTTGACAATTAAACTGTACTTACATTTAAACTGCGTACTTATGCTAAACTGAATTATTTGAAATGGAACTGTTTTTGACATTGAAACTGTACTTACGCTAAACTGAGTTGTTTAAAATAGAACTGATTATTTGTGTAAAAATAGATTTGGCATTAAATAATCTACAAAGGTTGATATACCATAAAACCCAAACAACCAACAACCAACCAAAAAGTTATTGAATGAAATAACCAAAACGGAGGTTGGAAATGAAATGGAAATCTTTATAATATTAACAAAATACAATATTTGCCAGCGGCGTAAAGAAGGTAAACCACTGCTAGTGGTGTACTTCTTAATCAGCATATTAAGGCATTTGTTACACACCCCACCAAATGGGTGAGTATGGTACACGACCTTTTCATAGGTGGGTTTTCGTGCCTGGCCATGGCCCAGACATGCCTGATGGCTTCAAAAATGCCTCGGGCACTGTCAGCATCCCCCTAAAAAGAGGCATCTCAGGTGCCAGGCGATAAACCTAGCCCTTCTGAGGAGGCTTTGAGCCAGAGTGGACAGGCCCCTAAAGTTCGAAGACGGACAGCTGCATGATGTGAACGCTGGGCTTCTCTAGCACCCACATCAGGCAGTCTCAACCGAATAACCACTTAATGACTTAATCAGCAGATTAACCCCTCTCCTAAAAGTATCCAATGTATTTATGAGGAATGAGACATAGCTATTAATGTTCATAGATACAGTATACAACATATATATATATATATATGTATATATATATATGTATATATATATATAAATATTTACCCAGGCACTTGTGGTATATTGGTTACCATCATAGGAAATGGACATGGCAACTTGAGTTCAAATCCTGAAAGAGGCTGTTTGCATTTCATGTAACACTAATACTCTTATGAAAGGTATAAATCCAATTATTTTCCCCGCTGGTAAAGGGTAAATAGTAGGCCAGACTGAGCTCTTTAACCTTGACATAGCAACCAGTCTAGGAGAAGGAAAATCCTGAATTCAAGCCTGTTAAACTCTGCTTGAAAATTGACCTTGTGTCACATCCTGCCCGAGCGGAACCATTGGGTAAATATATATATGTATTTACCCAACCCTTCCACTACAAGCAGAATTTGACCCAAGCTTAATTTTTATGTGAAGTAAGGCTGGTTTGAATTCAAAGTTTCCTTCTCCTAAACAAAGGCCTAACAAAGGCTAGAGAACCCAATCTACCCAACTATTCCCCCGTAACTGGTGGGAGAAGAAAGGGATTCATGCCTTTTCCCAAGGGCATTAGTGGGAAGAGAAACACAAACAGATTTGTCTATGATTTGAACTCAGGTTGCTGATTCCATTTCATACGACAATATCTATTATACGAAGCACACCTCTCTCTCTCTGTCTGTCTGTCTGTCTGTCTCTCTCTCTCTCTCTATATATATATACTAAGCACACCTCTCTCTCTGTCTGTCTGTCTGTCTGTCTCTCTCTCTCTATATATATATAGTATATATATAGAGAGAGAGACAGACAGACAGAGAGAGAGGTGTGCTTAGTATATATATATATATATATATATATATATATACTAAGCACACCTCTCTCTCTGTCTCTGTCTGTCTGTCTGTCTCTCTCTCTCTCTATATATATAATATATATAGATACTAAGCACACCCATCTCTCTGTCTCTATCTCTGTCTGTCTGTCTGTCTCTCTCTCTCTCTATATATATATATACTAAGCACACCTCTCTCTCTGTCTCTATCTCTGTCTGTTTGTCTCTCTCTCTATATATACATATATATATATATATATATATACTATATATATATATATATATATATAAGCACACCTCTCTGTCTGTCTGTCTGTCTGTCTCTCTCTCTCTGTCTCTGTCTGTCTGTCTGTCTCTCTCTCTATATATATACTAAGCACACCTCTCTCTCTCTCTCTCTCTCTCTCTCTCTGTCTGCCTGTCTCTCTCTCTCTCTCTATATATATACACATATATATCAATACTTAAGATATAGTTCACTATATTTATAAATAAATGGTTATTGTCATAGGAAATGGACACGGTGACATGAGTTCAAATCCTGGACAAGACTGATTGCATTTCACATAGCACTAATACCCTTGGGAAAGGTGTGAATCCAATTATTCTCCCTCCAGCTATGGGTAAATAGTAGGGCAGACTGGGTTCTTCAGCCTTGGTGAGGCAACTAGTCTAGGAGAAGGAAAACTCTGAGTTCAAACCTGTTAAACTCTGCTTAAAAATTGACCTTGTGTTATATCCTGCCTGAGTGAAGGGGTTGGTAAATATGATAAATAAAGAGTGCTCAATATCACTAGTAGAGCATATATATCTAAGTTAGGGGAGCAGAGACATCAAGTCAAAGGTAACTCAGTTTCTCACCAATAATCATCTCACTAACGGTATGATGATTGTATTGCCCAAAAAATAACAGTTAACAAGTACCACTGACTCTATGTCTAAGCTACACTAATCTACATACATACATATATATATATATATATATATATATAAATTAATTCAACTACTGCTGCAAAAACAGCAGCAGTTTTTTAACAAACCCTTCAACAAATGATGATATTGTTATCAGATATGATTTGGTGGTCAAAGAATCATTACAGCTGCCCTAAAGAAATTCTGTGGATGATAAACAATCCCAATTAGCATGGCAGACAATAAATGAAGTAGGCAGCTAGAAAAGCACATTTAGGTCAAAACTGAAAAATGTCAGCCAAGAAGAAAGATTTCAGAAGTGGAAAGAACACTTCAAGAATCTGCTTAGAAAACCATCTAAAATTACTGATAAACCTACTGAAGAAATCATTAATGGCCAACTAGACAACAAATTTGGACATTTTACAAAGGATAAACTTGACTTAGTACTAAAAACAATTAAAAGCAGAAAACCTGCAGGTCTAGATGAAATACCTCTTGAAGTATGGAAGACAAAGAGGTTTGATGGCATACTTCTTTGATTAGGCAACACTGTGAATAAACAAAACAAAATAGAGAAAGATAGCCTAGTTAGCTTGGGCAGTAGAATACACCAACAGGATCTATGCTGAGGGGTAAGACCCCTGCCAATGAGTGTCCTAGAAATGACACTAAACAATCTGGTGGTGAGGTTCTAGTAATGTTGGAGCTTTGGAGAACGTGGAGTAACCCTTCATTGCCATTGCTCCCAGGTCCACTCTGGCCCAGAGAGGTAGCACCTAATAGGATCCATTCTATGGGTCACATAGAACTGTTTGATATTTAAAATGTGTGCAAACAAATGACTTGTGTTAAATTGACTTGTTTGAAATAGAATTATTTGATCATTTAACTGTATATAAACAAATGACTGATGTTTAATTGGATTGTTAGTGTTAAATAGTAATATTCGAAAAAATATACTTAACTGTGTGTAAACAAATGATTACAATAGAATTATTTGTATTAGATAGAAATAACTGAAACCATTTAACTGTGGACAAAAAGAAAAATGAGCTCAGGTTTGTTTTAAAAATGTTATCTACAAAATGTCTTTAGAAATCATATATTTGATACATATATATAAAGAGGATTTGTCATTAAACAACTTACAATAGTTGATATGCCAGGAAACCCAACTCAACCAAATCCTATATATTTAATATATATGTATAAAGAGGATTTGGCATTAAATAATCTACAATAGTTGATATGCCATGAAACCCAACCAAACCAAATCCTATATATTTAATATATAGGTATAAAGAGGATTTGTCATTAAATAACCTACAATGGTTGATATGCCATAAAACTCAACCAAATCCTATATATTTAAAATATATGTATAAAGAGGATTTGGCATTAAATAACTTACAATAGTTGATATGCCATGAAACCCAACCCAACCCAACCCAACCAATCCTTCAAAAGGGAAGTATGCCTCACAATTCATAATTCCCTTTTAGTGGTTAATGTTTGGGATTATAACATCATAGTAAGTGAGTTCAATCTCCAGTCACACTATTACCCTGTTAGACTAATACTCCTGCGAAAGATATAAACTTCCTTTGTCTCCTCAGCTCTGGGTTAAACAGTACCATTTCTACCCGACAAGGATAGATTTGGTATTACATAACCCATGAAGTTTAATATATTCTTAACCAAAGAAAACTTTTAATTAAACATTACGAAGTAGATTTATAGGTAGTTCTTTAAGTTGTAGATGCAAAATAATTATGTAGCATTATTACTTAATTGTGACAAACAATCTATACAGAAAACAAAAATTTTTTAAATTAATAAATGTCATAAGTGTCACTCGGCAATGATTTTTCTCAAAAATTCTCAAACTTTTCGGCAATTTCACCTAATATGACTCTGACAGAAACAACACTTACCAGATCACTACCACTATTGTTATTTTATCAGTCTGAATTTTTGAGATTATAGAATACACATTGTTTTAGCCTTAAAATAATCAACCCCAAAAACACAGAATAAGAACATTCAAGAAATTTCGGATCAAAGTCACATTAACATTGAAGTTACACTTTTATATTTTTCAACCAATCAGCTAAAAACACAAAATAAGAACATTCTAGAAAATTCGGCTTAGAAATTAATGAACAAAAAAATATTTAGGCTCCAAAATAAATAAGTAATCATACAAATCTGATTGGAAAAGAAATGTCTGTGTGCTTAAATTTTAGGACCCGCAATAAAACTTAACAAAATCCTATTTTTGATTCACCAAAAAAGTATAAATAACGAAGAATTTAATTAACTAAGGCTTTCCACTACCAGATAGAGAGAAGCAAGGATGACAGACAACAGAAAGCATCACACACAGGACACTGAGCAAAGAAGCATGTGACGTTCTTTTGCCAACTACTGGAATGCAACACGTTGTCCCAAAGATCATAAAAGACCAGAAAAAATGCACGTGTGGACTTAAGAGAACAAAAGGCCCACAACTTACGGTCCCTCACATATATACACACACACATACACATGTATGTAAGTAAAGTCAATTTTTATCCTTTTTACTTCAGCCAACTATGGACACATTGATTCAATACTTGTTATTTGATTATCTGCCCTTAGCCAGAGAATTTCATGTCAGATGGTAAAGCCGTTTGTAAAGGAAGCTTGTAGTCATGGAAACTGGTCTGGCTGCTATTAGAAATCAGGATTAGAGGTTATCTTATAAAAGAGGATTGCTATTTGGTGCAATTGGTACCAAATAGCAATCCTCTTTTCATGTAATGAGTTACGAGTTCTATTGATTTTGGCAGTAGTGTGAGTGTTTCTAAAAAAACATGTTATCTCTTACTTTCTTGACCAGTATTACTAAATACATTTAAAATATACAACCACCTCCCATGAAATTCAACAACATAAAAGCTCTATTATGTAACCAAAATATAAAAATTAGGAAAAAAACATTCTTTTTTGTCCTTACTTCTCCAGCAGTGCTCAGCATGACTTGCTTGTCTTATTTGGATGGTTTGTCAGATGGGAGGTAAGTGGCTGTACAGCTGCTGTTTTATAAGGTGCTGCTTCAGCTTTATTTGTCTTTAATTGAACTTTTGACATTACGATCGGGATAATTCATATCGAATAAATTGATTCTTTAAGAGGGAAGAATATTAATTTTCTTTATAGTGTAACATACCCATACATGAATATGTGAAACGTACATACCCATACTGGTACATAAAACGTTCATAATGTTCATAACGCACATATATAACATAGGAATCCCGAAACACGGAAAACACTTATGACTTCTTAGTTCAGGTACGAAACCTTTTATTACCTTTGAGTTTAAAGCTTTTTTGACATAAGGAGAGAGATACACCTGACTTTCCATCTGCCTCAAACCACGTGCACACCCAACACCAGGCCACAACGAGCAAGCGAAAGTCAACCTTCTTCTTCCGAGGCAGAACTCAACTAACTGACTTTTCTCAAATCCCCCCAAATCCTCCACGCACACTTCCAGTGCATGACGTCATTCACATCCTCCCCGGTCACATTTTCTGTCTGGGATTTTTATTGTGACATCTCTGAATGACACATCCTCCCCGCGTGCGTGTCAACACCTGCGCTCAAGTTTGCACCTAACTAACCCATGCGCTAAGCAAAAGATTCTCAGCCTAACTAACCCCAGAGGCAGGATGTATAAAACGAAATTCCTTGGCCATTATATTACAATAGGAAGAATATTAATTTTTATTTATAGGAAAAAATGTTCATTTTCTTTATAGGGAAGAAGTTAATTTTCTTTATAGGGAAGAATATTCAATCAGACATATCTTCTAATAAGTAACTTTTAAATTTTAAGCATTTATTGAGTTTTAAAGTTAAAAATCATATTGAAACCCAATAGAACAAGTTTGGCTGGAAAGTTCATATGATGACATCATATCTGCTGCGGATGACTTTTTGACCAATGGGATCCAAGTACTGCAACACCAAGCGTGCGGCCCACCACGTTGAAAAATAAATCTCATTTGATCACCCTCCCTGAAAGTATCTTCATCAGCCGATGAACTTTTCAGTTGATCCTCGTATAATCCTGAGCAATCACTTTCTGTCATTATGATTAAATGCAAGTCTTGACTTCCTACTTGGCTTAGACATGTACTTCGGTAAATTTTTAATAATCTGGAAGCATAAAAATCCTTGTAAATATTAAAAAAGAAAAACATATTTGATCATATTTACCAACCCCTCTGCTCGGGCAGGATATGACACAAGGTCAATTTTTAAGCGGAGTTCAACAGGTATGAATTCTGAGTATTCTTTCTCCTAGACTAGTTGCCTCACCAAGGCTGAAGAACCTAGTCTGTCCTACTATTTCCCCATAGCTGGAGGGAGACTAATTGGATTCATACCTTTCCTAAAGGTATTAATGCTATGTGAAATGCAATCAGTCTCGTCCAGGATTTGAACTTGTGTTGCCATGTCCATTTCCTACGCCGATGACCATTACACCACAGGCACTTCCCAAAAACATATTTGATTGTCATGGAAAATTCTTTTGCCCATTGAAAAAGTATGAGGGTTGGCTGGAAAGTTCATTAGCTGACTAAATGAGGTTTAATTTTCAACATATGTGGTGCCTTCAATAAGTTTCCAGACTTTTTTTATACAGGCATTTAAAATTGTCGTAGACTCAGTATGTTATTGCTATACATCTTATGAGATGACTGACCAATTTTTATGATTTCAGCTTCAAATGAACAGCTACAGCAGCAATTGGAATACACTCTACTAAAGCCTGATTGTCAGAGCTGGTGAATTTCAAAAATGCAATCTGACACTTTAGAAGAACGATATGCAATAAAATTCTGTTTTAAACTTTGAAAAAAAAATGCCACAGAAATGTATGGAATGCTTCAGACTGCTTTTAGAGATTTAAGAGATTCAAGGAAGGCAGGGAGTCTGTGAGGGATTCTTAGAGGTGTGGGAGGAGTAAGGAAGTCAATAAATCTGAGTTGATTGGCCAAAGGGTTAGGGTTAGGGTTACTATGTTGAGGTTTTAAGGCAGTTCAGGAAGAGATTCCGTCAGAAGAGGCCAGCACTCTTCAAATTGGGTCAGTGGCATTTCCACCAGGACAATGCACCAGTCTACAACTCCATCCTTGTCACTGACAATTTGACCTAGAGGGGCATCAAGACAGTTCCTCACCGTCCCTATAGTCCAGACCTTCCTCCCTGTGACTTTTGCTTATTCCCTAAGCTCAGAGGCTGTCTTTTGAGAGAATTGAGGAGATGAAAGAGGCTGTGAAGAAGGTCATTTACATGCTCACACAAGAGGACTTCCATGAGGCCTTCTAGAAGTTATTGGAATGGTACAACAATTGCATTTCAACCAGAGGAGATTACTTCAAAGGGGACTATAGTTTCATGTTTGTGGTATCAATGAAAGTGCCCGTATGGAAAAAAGTCTGGAAACTTATTTAATGATCCTCATAGTCCTCCTTGCTGTGGGCCAAACACTTTTTTCATTCATGTTGCAGTGCTTGGATCTAACTGGTCAGAAAAATTATCAACAGCATATATAATGTCATCATATAAACTTTTCAGCTAATGGGCCTTTCAGGCCATGTTCTTGTGAGGTTTATAAAGTAGCAAGCAATGAGCCTGTTTAGTAATTAATGAGTATTGAGCCTGTTTAGTAATTAATGAGTAATGAGCCTATTCAACAGTTAATGAGTGATGAACATGTCTAGTAATTAATGAGCATTGAGTCTGTTTAGTGGTTAATGAGTAATGAGCATGTTTAGTAGCGAATGAGTAATGAGCCTAGGCACCAGGTAATGGGTAATGAGCCCGGCTAGCAAATAATGAGCATTGAACCTGTTATAGCAATGAATGAGCAATGAGTATACTCAACAGTTAATGAGTTATGAGCATGTTTAGTGATAAATGAGTAACGAGCCTGCTTAGCAAAAAAAAAAAAAAAAGAGAGAGAGAGAGAGTAATGAGTCTATTCAAAAGTTAATGTGTAAGGACCCTGTTTAGTAATTAATGAGTAATGAGTCAACACAACAGTTAATGAGTAATGAGCCGGTGTAGTAATGAATGAGCACCGAACTAGCTCGGTAAAGGATGAGTAGTGAGCACTTTAAACTGTTAATGAGTAATGAGCATGTTTAGTTATTAATGAATAATGAGCCTGCTTATTAATTCATGAGCAATGAACCTGTTTAGTAATAAATGAGTAATGAGCATATTCAACAGTTAATGAGTAATGAGCATGTTTAGTAATTAATGAGCAATGCGGATGTTTAGTAATTAATGAGCAATGCGGATGTTTAGTAATTAATGAGTAATGAGCATATTCAACGGTTAATGAGTAATGAACATGTTTCGTAATTAATGAGTAATGAGCCTGTTTAGTAATTTTTAGTGACTACTTAAAAACAACAGGTAGTATAAGCAACCTGATGCCTGTATAAAAGTCTGACATCAGTATAGAATAACCCAACAAGGGCTGACATGTGAAACTATCGAACTTTTCGACCCACCCTCTAAAGCAACCACAAATTCACCAAACAAAATAAAACAAAACACAACGTAATTAATAAGTTTGTTGATTAGTAGACCCCTTATCACTCGAACCTATGATACAGGCTCCCACTCTCGTACATGTCAATTTTCATAAAGTCGTATTCATAAAAAATATATGAAACCTGCGCTCAAGTAAGCTTAGCCCCAAGTACCGCGCAGGCCCTGTTGATTAGGGATCTATTCTCAAAAACAGTATATCTCCATTTAGGGTCAGTGACACACTGAGGTTTGAAGTATTGAATTGGGACATTTCTAGATAACCATATAGTGCTATCTTGTACTCCCGCTTGAAGAAGAAGAAGAAGAAGAAGAACATAAAGAAGAAAAAGAGCATTATTTGTCTTTGCGATTAGTGTGAGCCAAATACTTAATCAATGACTGAAACACTGATGTACTTGAAATTAAATAAGATTTATGCACGAAAATGCTTTGCTAAAACAAAGCAGATACTATCGCTTCCAATAATAGCATTTTAAAAAAAAAAAAAAGAATCAAATAAAAAGACAACCTTTTGCAGAAAGCCATTGAAAGGGTTAAGATTAGAACAAAAGATTTGGTTGGAAGAGTTTCACAAGAGAGTCGACGGTATCACATGTTAAAGTTTAAAGGTCAATTTTACCAAAACCAATAGACTTTCAGTTAGCTTTCATTTTTTCCTTCATTTTGAGGTAATTTACTTCACAATTTAAAAATATCAATTTATTCTCAAATCCTTTTTTTAAAAAAGGTTTTCAATTTTTTGTACAAAATTTTTACAAAGACACAACGAATGAAATAAATTGAATTACGTTTCTTTCTTCCTTCCGAGAAGACAAAATACCGGAAAAGTAAATATTATTAGTTTTTGAATGTTTTAAAATTGATACAACTTGATAAGTAATTTCAAAGTCAGTTTGAATGAATTAAAAATGATATTAACACGTTTAAAGGGCCGAACTTTTTTGTCGACAACCGGTAAATTTACGGAAATTGCCGAGTATTTCCGGAGTTGAGAAGTGACGATGACGTCTGTTGTGTTTCTCTCTCAAGCTTGTTTCCCTTCCTTCACCTTCATAAGATTACACTTTTTTTCAAGCCAGTGGCAAGACCCCTAATGTCCGAGCTAGGGATTATTGGAACTGCATTATTATTATTATTTAAACTTCTCTGGGTGACATTACCCGTTGATCACTGACGAAGAGAAAAAGAAAGAATTATTTTCCCCGTCCTTTTTTGATAGGGCGGCGACAAAGAAGAAAGAAAGAAAAAAGTGTTTTTGTTTTGTATTTTTTGGTACCGCTCATTTTATTTAAAGAAAGAAAAAAGAAGAAAAGATGAGTACTTGGGATGTTTTTTTCTGGTTATTTCTTTTGATATTTCTTGTGGTGCCTGTCCTTTATACCTTTAGTGGGGCCTTTCGATATTATGTGAAAATTGGTATTTACTATGCGATTGTTCTTTCTCTGGCTACTTTCATCTGTGTATTTGGATGGTACAAACCATTTCATGTCGACAATTATAAGTAAGTTCTTCTTTCATTTTCATATCTTTCTTCTTTCAGCTCTTAAAAAATGTTGTCAAAAGTCATTTAATAACCAGTTAAAAAAAAAAAGTATTATCATGCTTTATGGACGAAAATATTGAAATTATATATATATATATATATAAAGCATTTTTTTCTTCAACAAGACTTGCTATTTTTTTTTTTTTTTTTTTTTTTGACTAGATAATAATTACTAATTTACCTACATAAAAACTATTTTATTTACTTATTTGAACCAAAAAATATCGAGACTTGTCTTCTGTACGTTTTACGATAATGTTGTTCTCACATGATCCAATCTTTTTTTTCTCGTAAATGTCTAGTTCCTTTTATAACAACTTTACTTGATTTACTGATATTTTTTTTCTGATTTTATTAAAATCGACTTGCATTACGACCTTAAAGATCTTTTTTACATTTTATTAAAAAAGAGTCTTAAACTAAAATTTAAATACGTAAACGTAACAAAAATACAATTTTTACTTCAAAATCAATTTTAAATTTGTTTTTATTTTGAAATAATCAATAAAAAAAGACTAAAAAAAAAACAACAAATAAAATTTTGTCCAGGTTCATTCATTTTTTTTTTCTCTTTTTTTATATCTTACCGAAGTAATAATTTAATGATTCCTCAATAAGATAAATTAAAAGCGTGTTTTTAATAAAGTTTGTAATTTTTTTTAATCAACCTTTGGTATATATATATAATATATATGTGTGTGTGTGTCCTTGGTTCTTCATTTATTGCATTAATTTTCCCCAAAACAGCAATTGTATTAAATTTAATTTAAAGTTAATTGTTGATTTATAATGTCAGTATTATTGATAATAACGACAACTTTTTAATTTTATTAAACTTAATTTTTTTTATTTTTTAAAATTACTTTTGCATAATCAAATTTTTTCGTAAAACACGTAAATTGTTAATATTGCCAACTACGAAGGTTGGTAGATAAAAAACTCATTCTGGTTTTTATTCATACGTTTTTTTTTTTTTTTTTTTTTTTAAATTAAAAAAATACAATAAAGCACTGAATTTAAATTCGATCGAATTTTAATTTTATTCTGATAAAAATTTCAAGCAACATTATCCCTTTTTATTCATTGAGTAATGAATATTGTTCATGAAACTTTTATTGGTGATTGTCATTCAAAGAAGTGGGGGGGAAAAAAGGAAAGAAAAAAAAGAGGAAGGTTTCCGAATGACGATCATTTTAAACATTTACTTTATTCAGATGTGAACTATATATATATATATATATATATATATATATATATATATATATATATATATTTTATTGTTTTTGCCTTTTTTTGTCTCGGTAAAAAAGTGATTTTTGTATTGTTATTTCTATTGTAAAACTCTTTCAATTTTTCTATAAAGAGAATTTAAGAGTTATTACAAACCATTACTTTCGAATATAAGTCTGGATTTAAATTTAAATTTGATCTCTATTTATTGGAGGTCAATTCATTTTCATTTCTATAAGTTGAATTAAAATGTGTGAGAGGGGAAAAAAAAGAATCGATAATTTTTCAGTTATGATTCATTCAGAATAAACTACAATTAGATTTATTTAAAGCTCACATGTGGGTACGTTTGATATTCGCGGGTTGAGAAATTATTTCTTTTTATCTATCATAATATAGCAATAAAACTTGAAAATGACTTACATATTCTAATTTTTCTGGTAACTTATACGTCTCTCACTTTATTCTCCCCCCACTTTTTTTTTGTTTTGTTAATCAATAAATCACTATAAAGATTTGAAGAAATTTAAATATGGTTTGAAAATGGTTTTTCATTCATTGCCATTCTATTCTGTATTTTTATACAACAATTTGAAATTAGTTTAAATTAAACTCTTATTTTAGAAACTGTCTTCATTTTAAACCTTGTTTTTAATGAAATTATTTCAGTCTTTTCGTAGTAAAAAAAAAAAAAAAAATTTTTGAAAGCTTTTTGATAAACCAACAATTCATGTATCTTTCAATGATTTCTTTTTTAAAAAGTAAAAAAAAAGTAGTACCTTTTTTAAAGTTACTTGGGTTTCAATTAAAAAAAAAAAAATTTAGTGTATTTAAAAAAAAAAAAAAATGATCGATTTTTTGTTTTATGGATTTTATTATTAACCATTAAAACAATTGAGGAAACGTTTTTTTACACATTAGATGTTGATTTACATATTAGTTGTAAGAATTTGTATAGATTTTACAAGAAAAATATTCAGAAGATATATGTAACTTTAAAAATTTCGTCGGCAGGGAAACTGAAATATTTCTATATTGACACCCTATTTTGTATAGCCCCACTCCCCAGTCTTTTAAAGTTATAATTTATCATTAGTATTTGGAAAAAAATTTTTCTAGTAGATTGGCTGGCTTCGAATTAATGTTGGCTTTATGATTTTATTATTATAGCCTCATACACACACACAAATAAATAAAAAATTTTCCTTCCATAAAATTGGAAATCTTATTGTGTGTGTGTGTGTGTATATATAATATATATATATATTTCTTAGGTACGTTCTTTTGTAAAAGTGAAAAACTATTGCATCACTAACTTTCTTGGTCTTAGATTTTCTAAGGTTGGTAAAACAAAGTATTTTCTTTAAATTTGAAAATTATTTAAAATTTCTACCGGAAAATAATCAAATAATCTCCATTAGTTTGATTTGAATTATTATTATTTATTTTTTATTTTTTGTAAAATAAATAAGGGCATTTGAATATTTTTTTTTCTTTTTTGTTTTATAAGGAGATTCATTTTAACTTATTTCAAATAGTACAGTGTGAAAATAGCTGTGAGAATGTTTTAAAAATTATATAGGAATATATTTACATTCAGTCTAGATAAATAATAAGTTTCGGTTTGAATAAATAAACAAAACTTTTTCTGATCTGAATTCTGAATATAAATTTATTTCTATATGATTTTTTTCAACAGCCGGCTGGGGTTGTAGAATACGCCGACTGCATCTCTACTTAGGGGTAAGATCCCCATCCCCCAACGAGTGTTCTGGGTGTGACTCTGAACTATCTGATGGTGAAGCTACAGCTTTGGGGAATGTGGACTACCACATTACTATGACTCCCAGGTCCACTCTGACTCCGGAGCTGTAGTACCTGTTAGGGTACCATCTATGGGTCAAATAGAACTTTAATAATTTACTATACTTGAAATCATTTAACCGTGTGCAAACAAATGATTAATATTAAATAGAATTATTAGTGTTAGATAACAATACTTGAAACCATTTAATTGTGTGCTATCAAATGAGCTCTGGTTCGTTTTAAAACAGTGTTAACTTCAAACTATTTACTTGCAAATCGTATATAACAAGATCTGGCATTAAATAACCCCAGGGGTTGATATGCCCATAAAACACGACCAAACCGTACGATGTAATTTTTTTTCAACGTTATTACATCCATTTTCACAATGTGCTATACAAAATAAATACTGATTGATATATCATAAAAACTTGAAAGTAAAAGTACTTGAAACACTGTCAGTATTGGGGGAAAATTTAAATCCTCTAATTCAGTGGTTCCCAACCGATCTTGGGCCATGCCCCACTTTGGTATTTCTAAAATTCTGATGCCCCCTCCACTCTAATATTTAATTCTTCCATATTCAAAATTTTACCGCAAATCATGTGAAGGAAGCTTAAAAGGCCAACCCCCACCAAAATATTACCATGCCTCACCGGTGGAGTATGCGCCACACGTTGGGAATTACTACTCTAATTCAACAATTATTATCCTGCATATTTCATAGTTTCTTTTTACAATTTAATGTATATTTGTTAAGAATAATTAAAAAAAAAAATCTGCTTATTCTAAATCAATAAAAATCTCTAGAAAAAAATTGGTAGGATGTTTTTCTCCACATTCCATACTTTTACACTACCTATTAGGTACGTTAAGGAACACACACACACACACACACATATATATATATATATATATATATATATATATACACACACACAGAAGCCTTTAATCAATAATGTAACAAATCAATAACATTATTTTACACTGATTTTTATTTATTTATTTTTTGATTTGAATGAAGTTGTCCAATAATTTTTGATCTGTAAAATTCAGAAGAGTATACAAACTAAATTTTTAGAGATTTTTTTTAATGTGTTCTTTTTCTCCCTTTTTAAGATCTGCTTATTTTTCCTTGTAAGATATTTCATCAGAAGGTTTTTACAGCAGATATTTACAACTGGATTTATGTCAGACTGATTTGTTTTGAGAATCTGTTTGTACATGTCATTCTTGAGTCATTTTTTTTTTCCTTTCTTTCTTTCTTTCTTGATTGCATAAGAAAGCTATTTGTGACCAAGTAAACATCAGTGTTTTTCTCTTTCTTTCACAATTGATATTCTTGACACATTTAAAAAAATTTTGGATGATCAGCCTACTTAATTTTTTGCCACATTATAACCAAAACATTTACCAGGTTTAGTAGTGGGCTAGTACAGTGTTCGCCAATGGTCTGGGAGACCTGGGTTCGATCCCAGGTCAAGTCATACCAAAGACTCAAAAAATGGTACTCGATGCCGCCTTGCTTAACACTCAGCATTATAAGGTAAGGATCAAGGGTAAAGTTGAGCAATCCAAGGAATGAAGTAGCGCCCTCCCCTACATCTTGGTGTGGTAGCTATTAAAGAGTGCCTCAACTGAGGTTACCAACTTTACTTTTTACAACCAGTCTAAATAAAATTATTGGTTTGGTAATCCCCTCTTCCAAACTACTTGGGGTGGGGGTTGTAAATAAGGATTTATCTGAAAAGATAACAATGTGTAAAGCAAAAAAATTCAAGACACTGTGCATTGTGCTTTCTCTATTGGATGATGCTTTTTGGAAGAAGTGGCTTTTATCTGGCTTCTCTGCTTAAACTTATTTGAAGATTCTATACTGATCAGCTGATGTGGACATACTCTATCGAATCTTGCAATAGGGATTTTATTTTGTCCCCAGTCTTTTTTATTCTTTTATGAAGATACCCTTTTAACAGAGCTGATCTATCATGATGGCTTAATTTTGTTTATTAATTGATTATATGATCACGTTACATAGTTAAAAACAAAGAATGTTTTCAATTTTCATGAAAAATGATTTATCTAAATTAGTTTAGATTTTCATATTCATTAGACAACATATACGAATCATATTTCCTCATTTCCAGTTTTTAAAAATTATTCCGTTAAAATACAAGGGTTGGGTGAAAAGTTCATAGGTTGACCAAAATACTCATGTAATGTGACCAAATAAGGTTTATTCTTCAACATGGTCCCTCCTTATGATGGTCCACACAATTCTCCCATTGATCAAAAAGTCATCAATGACATCATCCTATCAACTTTTAAGCCCACCCTCATAGAATAAAAGATGTAACATTTTATTCAATCTTTTTCATATTGTATATAAATACAAGCAGTATGATGAGCTAAGATCTTTGTCTTTCAAATAGCATATTCAAACCATTTTGTTTTAGTGATTACAGTTGGAGAATGGTGAAGACGGCTTTGATTGAGATTTCAGTGAAGTGAAACAAGCAAAGTAGTCTCATCCAGAACTTGAAGTTGGTTTACCAATCCCATTTTCTTTGACAATAACCATTATTTTTAGCCTTGGTGAGGCAACTAGTCCAGGAGAAGGAAAACTCTGAATTCAAACCTGTTAAACTCTGCTTAAAAATTGACCTTGTGTCATATCCTGCCTGAGCAGAGGGGTTGGTAAATATGATAACCATTATTTTATCCAAGAGATGGAAAAACTATGAATTATGAAGCTGATGTGTATTGTTTGTGAGAACCTGTGGCATATTGGTGCACCATTCTTCTGTTATCAACTCATCAAAAAAAATTGTGGCTTGTTCTACACAAGTTTTCACCACTTTGATCAAATGTGTAGTTTATTTACTAAGCTTTGGCTTGGGTCAATGGACAGACATTATTATTATTATCATAGTAGGTTTAATAAAATCAAAATACAAAGACCTAACTATGAGGATAGACTGAAAAGTTCATAGGGGGATGTCATATCTGCTGTTGATGACTTTTTTCACCAATGGGATCCAAGTATTACAACACCAATGGAAGGAGTGTGTGAGCCACTGCAAAGAGGACGAAATATCTAAAAATAAACCTCATTTGGTCACATTCCATGAGTGTATCTTGGTCAGCCTATGAACTTTTCAGCTGACCCATGTATTTAATGAGACATTTATGGATTAACTTTCTAGAAATGTTTATATGATTTTAAACGATTGAAATAATTGACATCTCAAAGGATTATTCTCATTGCATGACTAAGATTTAGTTCAAAATTGTACAAAGTTAAATCTAGTGACCAATTATTTTTTTGACTTTGAGACTTATCATGAACAATCCTCAAAATTCTCTTTCTTTTTGATTCTGTATCTCTGTATCACCATCTCTGTTTATCGATTATCTGTTTATATCGGATGTTTTAATCATTGTTTGATGATAAGACTCTTTAGTTTGGTCTCTCTTTCTCTCTCTATTGACTTATCTCAGTCTTGGCAATGCAAAAACTTTACCAACAATATGAAATATCCAACTTGTCAAAAATATAAAATAATTAAACAAGTAATTCATAATTAGTAAATGGGTCATTTCTAAAACTTCTTCTTGTTCCCAATGATACCTGCATTGGAAAAATAAGGTCTAAAAGAAAGTTTAGCTTTGAGTTACTTTTATCATGCTTTTAACATGATTTGAAGCCCAAAATAGTTTCTCTGTATATTTAGGTATTACAGAAAAAAAATTAACTTAGGCACAGATAATTTTCTATCTCCAATGTTTGATTGCACATGCTATACCCTGTCTTCATCAGCCACTAACCAGGAGTAATACCACAGTTTCAGTGGCTAAGGCAGTATTGGTACCACTAGCAGTGGTATTATTTTGTCTTATAGTGTTGTGCATCACCTTGTCCCTTATATCTGTTAACGATGTAGTGTTGACTAAGATGTCTTATTTCTGTTGAAGTTGAATGTGGTTGTCTTTTGAGATCGTTATATTTTCTTGAGAACACATAACTGCAGAATGATCTAATCTGCTGATGACTGGGACCTTTGAGATGGTTGGCAAATATTAACAAAAGTTTCTGATCAATATATGACCAAGTAGCTCTCTGCTTACCTTTAGGCCACTGAATTCTTGGTCTGCTAGGAATTACACTCAAGAGCTGACAATCTGCAATGGTAACCTGCATACTGTGGGTGTAATCAAGATTCATCATTTGATTTAAATTCTTCAATCAGAAGATTATATTGCTTATACTAGTGTGCCTTATAAATGTGCAATCCTTGCAGGCTGTTAAAATGTCTACCTAGCCCAGTTGGCTAGGCCTGTTGAATACACTAACTGCATCTTTGCATAAGGGTTAGAACCCCCTCACCCAACGAGTGTCCTGGATATGACGCTAAACTATCTGATGGTAAGGTTCCAGTAATGCTAGAGCTTTGGGGAATGCAAAGTACCCTTTCATTGCCATCACTCTGGTTTGAAGTAGCAGCACCTTTATAGAGTCCTATCTATGGGTCAAATAGAACTGTTTGACATTTAAACTGTATACAAACAAATGACATGGTAAAGTGACTTATTTGAAATAGAACTGTTTGATCATTTAACTGTGTAAAAAAAAAAAAACAAAAAAAAAAACTGATGTTTAATTGAATTGTTAGTGATGCAAAGCAATACTTGGAACTATTTAACTTTGTTGAATTGTTAGAAATAGAACTGTTTGATTATTTAATTGTGTATCTACAAAATGTGTTTACAAATGATACATATAAAAACAGGATTTGGCATTAAATAACCAATAATGGTTGATATGCCATAAAACCAAACCAAACATCTATAATCACATGTAACCATGATAAGTTCCAAGTCATTAATCCTTAAGAGCATACACACGTGTGTGTGTGTGTATTTTCATTAAAAATATTTTAATTTTCCTTGAATTACAGAAATAGACTGTCATCACAATTTATGATTTCCTGTATAGTAAAATTCAACATTGCTCTTCTGTTAACTCTTTATAAAGATTGAATCAATGAGAAAATGAAAAGTATTTCAAGTCCTCAGAAAGTATTTCTAAGATTTGGGGATTATTTTACATAAATGACCCAGTGACTGAAATATATTTTAATTAGGATTGGGTGGGGAGATCTTTCAGATTTGATTATTGCCACAAATACTATATCTAATGACTGATTGTTAACTAAATATAAAGGTCAAAAGGTGATAGAAAGTGTTTACCAACATTTTTAACAGTTCTATTCTCTTAGACTTATTTAGTTTTTAAAAAAGTCACTAGGATTTTTTTAAAGTTGGATTTGTAAGCATAGATAAATTTGGTGTTTGACCTATATGACATTTGTTAGTTTCCCAAGACTGTCTCTGTGTTGGAATCTTTGTAATATAATAGCCGAGGGATTTCGGTTCATGATTTTGGGTTTAGTTAAGCTGAGAACCTTTCGGCTCAGCACATGGGTTAGTTAGGTGCAAACATTGATGCAGGTGTTAACGCGGGTGCACGAAGGTATCACTCAGAGATGTCACAATAGTCCGAGATGAAACTGGTGACGGAGTGTGAGTGACGTCACGCACCGGAAACGCGTAGAGGTTTTTGTGAATTCGAAGAAAGTGAAGAGAGTTGAAAACTAGACGCCGCACGAGATAGGGACCAAATGAATAAGATGGCATAGCGAGATTGTGTCTCTCATCCTTATGTCAAAACCTTTAACTCAAAGTTAATAAAAAGGTTTTGTACCTGAACAAGAAGTTATGTGTTTTCGAATTTCGAGATTCCTATGTTCTTTATATGTTCTATCGTTATGAACATATGTCTTTCACATATGGCGTTAATTGTGGCTATGGAACATCTTGGCACAGTCCTGAGCAAAGTTATGTGAAAGACTGACAGTTCCCCATGCAGTAAGCCGCCCTTCTTCTCAACACCAATATTGGGAAGGGCAAGGTACTATGCAACTTTGGCCAAATCGGCTGGGGCTGTAAAATACGCTGTATCTCTGCATATGGGTTAACTGCCCCCCTACCAACGAGTGATCTGATTATGAACAATCTGATGGTGTGGCTTCAGTAATGGAGAATATGGAGTACCCCTTCATTGCTATTGCTCTCAGGTCCATTCTGGTCCAGAGTGGTAGCATCTGATAGGGTCCTATCTATAGATCAAATAGAACTGTTTGACATTTAAACTGAGTGCAAACAAATGACTTATGTTAAACTGAATTTAAAAAAAAATAGAACTGTTTGATTGATAAACTGTGTAAACAAATGAATAATGTTCAATTGAATTGTTAGTGTTAAACAGTAATACTTAAAAACATTTAACTGTGTGCTAACAATAGTAGATAGAATTATTCATATTAGGTAGAAATAAGTGAAACCATTTTACTGTGTGAAAAAAAAAAGAATTTAACTCAGGCTTGTTTTAAAATGTCATCTTCAAAATGTGTTCAGAAATCCTATATATTTAATATATATGTATGAAGAGGATTTAGCATTAAATAACCTATAATGGTTGATATGCCATAAAACAACCAAACCAAATCCTATATATCTAATATATATGAATAAAGAGGATTTGGCATTAAATAACCTACAATGGTTGATATGCCATAAAAGCCAACCAAACCAAACCAAATCCTATATATTTAATATATATGTATAAAGAGGATTTGGCATTAAATAACCTACAGTGGTTGATATGCCATAAAACCAAACCATACAACTTGGCATTATTGTTGCTGCAAAAATTTGCAGAATAATGTTGAACATTGGACTGCCTTAATGAATTAAATACTGGTTTTGCCATTCCATTGTAGGAGTTTTCCTTCATGACTCCTTATCTTTACCAAGACCAGAGAGTTCAGTTTACCCTACAATTCATTTATAGTTGGTATTCTTAAATGCTCAGTGAAATGCAAATAGGCTTGCATTGAATTTGAACTTGGCTGAGTCTATATTTTTTACAATGGTAAACGTATCACTGTGTCTCCATACAACTTATGTACAAGACTCGTTCAATAAGTTTCCAGACTTTTTTTCGTATGGGCACTTTTATTGATAGTACACACATGAAACTATAGTCCCCTTTGAAGTAATCTCCTCCGGCTGTAATGCACTTATTATACCGTTCCAACAACTTCTGGAAGGCCTCATGGAAGTCCTCTTGTGTGAGTGTGTCAATGACCTTCATCACAGCCTCTTTCATCTCCTCAATTGTCTCATAACGACAGCCTCTGAGCATGGGGAATAAGCAAAAGTCATAGGAAGCAATGTCTGGACTATAGGGAGGGTGAGGAACTGTCTTGATTCCCATCTTGGTCAAATAGTCTGTGACAAGGATGGAGTTGTGGACTGGTGCATTGTCCTGCTGGAAATGCCACTGACCCGATTTGAAGAGTGCTGGCCTTTTTTGATGGAATCTCATACTGAACTCCTTTAAAACCTCAACATAGTATTCCTTGTTGACTGTCTGTCCAGTGGGAACCCAGTGCATGTAGATCATGCCAGTGCTGTCAAAAAATAGATCATCAAAAGTTTGTGGATGAATTTGCTCTGTCTGACCTTCTTGGGTCTGGGAGAGCCAGCATGCTTCCACTGGGAACTCTGTCTCTTGGTCTCAGCAGTAGATCCAGCTTTCATCGCAGGTTACCAGAGCATCAGGAACTGCGGGATGTGAATTGATCAGCTCGACCATCTCCCTGCTGTCATGACAACGTCTTTCTTTCTGATCTTCTCTGAGCACCCTTGGGAAAAACTTAGCGCAAATCTTCTGCATCTTCAGTTCCTTGCGAATAATTGTGTGTACAGTTCCCACACTGACATCAAACTGTGCACTTATTGTCTCTATAGACACATGACGGTCCTTATCCATGAAATTCTTTATTTGGCCTATCAACTCTGGTGTTCTGACTTCCTTGCTCCTCCCACACTTCTCATCATCCCTCATAGACTCCCTGCCTTCCTTGAATCTCTTATGCCACTCAAAAACTGATGCTTAATTCATGCAAGATGCTCCAAAAGCAGTTTGAAGCATTCCATACGTTTCTGTGGCATTTTTTCAAAGTTTAAAACAGAATTTTATTGCATATTATTCTTCTAAAGTGTCCTCATGTCCAGATTGCATTTTTGAAATTCACCAGGTGTGACAATCAGGCTTTAGTAGAGTGTATTCCAATTGCTGCTGTAGCTGTTTATTTGAAGCTGAAATCATAAAAATTGGTCAGTCATCTCATAAGATGTATAGCAATAGCATACTGAATGTTCAAGAGTCGATGACAATTTTAAATGCCTGTACAAAAAAGTCCGGAAACTTATTGAAGGCCCCTCGTATATTTCCTATTATGTGGCAGACTAGAAATATGTGGTGTCAGCTAAGTTTATGTATTTTGGAAGTGACTACTGGGGCACAGATTTTGAGAATCAACATGTATCTCATGTAAATTTTGCAAATGGTCCGGGAGACCTGGGTTCAATCTCAGGTCGCGTCGTACCAAAGACTTTAAAAATGGTACTTGATACTTCCTTGCTTAACACTCAGCAATATAAGGTAAAATCAAGGATAAAGTGGGGCACTCCAGGGAAAGTAGCATCCTCACCTACGCCTCAGTGTAGTAGCTATTAAAAAAGGAACCTTCTGGTCGCCCACTTAACTTACTTTACTTGATACTGATATAAATATAAAAAAAGCAAGTAAATATATAAATATGGTAAGCAGAAATTTTAAAACTTTTTATTTTTCAAATTATTTTTGAGAAAGATTCCTTGTAATCTACTATTGGAAAGATTCACTTCTCAAAATATAAACCATGGCATGGTTTTGGGAAGTAAATCTTATATTTTGAGAATTCTTTGACAAATTGTACAAGAGAAAAGACTAATAATACAGATCAATACTATTAGCGATTACAGTAAGAATTTAGTTGATTTGTTGTACTATTGAAATAATTTACCATTTGTCTTTTAATAAAATTTGTTAGAGATGGATGAATAATGTGTTGTAGCAGCAGCACTAATAACAATTGTTTGCTTTTATTTTAAGATAACATAAAATTAGAAAAAGCTTTTAAAATGCTGTGTGTTACTGCAACTGCTAAATTGACCTTTTTGTAAATATTTTGCAACTGAGACAAAGTCTGAAATCCAGAGTTTGTCAATTTTTTGTAGCATATCATGTCTGCAAATATTTAATTTGATTTCTTTTTTTTTTTTTTTTCATATTTTTCATCTGTACATTTGTACTGTAGGTTTTTATTTTATTTTATGCAAAAGTCAATTTACAATTAGACATGCCTATAAATCTGCTAGACTCAATGAAACAAAATGTTAGATATTTGGAGTGGAAAGGTAATTTTATTAATTTTTTTTTTTTTTTTTTTTTTTTTTTTTTACAATGCTGTAGTATCTCTCATGATGTTAATATATTATATATTAGTGCTTTATCATTTTAAGATTAATTCTGTTAAGGTAGTTTAAAGAAAGTAGTAGAGTAAGTTTTTAATTTTTTATTTTTATCTATTTTCTAATAAAAAGAATTTAAAAATCAATGTTATATATATATATATAATAGGATCTGGCATTAATCAACCATCAAGAGTTGACATGCCATTAAACCAAAGGCTCATTGGTCTAGTGGGTAGAGTGTTCGCCAATGAACTGGGAGACCTGGATTCAATCCCAGGTCATGTCATACCAAAAACTTTAAAAATGGCACTTGATACCTACTTGTTTAACACTCAGAATTATAAGGTACTGTAGTAGTAATGCCACAAACAATCTTACCTTGAAGAAAGAGAAGGTGTGCTCTCTCTGCTACCGGCACATGGAAACCAGAAGAAAAAAGGACGCAAGAGGTGTGACTTGTTTTATGGAGGAGAACGAGATAAGCCTCCGTGAAGTGGCGAGATTTGATGAATATAAAAGAGACTGTTTGAAGTGGAAAAGCGCAGTATTTTGCTGATGTCTGATTGGTGAACATCCAGCAGTTTATTTTGTGTGTTAAATAATTTGACTACCCTCACAATAGGTTGATTCCACTTCGACTAGACTTCCAAAACCTCGAACAGGTACATATCAAGGGTAAAGTGGAACAATCCTGGGGAAGGAGTAGTGCCTTCCCCTACACTTCGGTGTAGTAGCTATTGAAAAGGGAGCCCTCTTGTCCCTCTTGACTATGGTCACCAACTTTATTTTACTTAAACCAAAAACCTAACCTTGTATATTACACTACCAGATCCATAGACAATAGCATAATAGATAAAAGTATCTTACTTAATGGTCATGAGTTCAATCTCTGTGTTGGATATTGCCATAAACTCTCTTGTTCTGTAGAAGACAGACAAGTAATATCACAAAGATTTATTAATTGATAAGAGTTGTTCTCTAAGCATCAACTGGATGAGAACAATCTATACTTGTAGATCAAATAAAAGGTTCAGTTTGAATTTCCCGAAAGATTACTACGACACACACCTGGAAAAGGTTGGGACATACAGTGGTTGAAACATTGTGACTATAATAACAACCAAGATGAGGACGTTAGTCTTGAATGGTATTGTGTATAATATTTGAAAAAAAATTCTTTGGGCCTGTCACGATGACCATTGCCGATGTTCTATCCTAGCTGTGAATTGTGATTCCTAGCTTCTTGTTGTCATTTATGTCTCCTCTTAAAAAAAACACCTGTAGGGCCACAAGGCACAGAAGGAAGAACTGCAACACTATGCCATCAAACCCTGACCAGACCTTCAGCTGCTATGACTGTGCCTATGTGTTTTTCATTGCTTTTGTAAATTGTAAATCTGCCTGCAGTCAATGTGGAACATTCTCTTTTTATTCTTCATTCAGAAAGTCAAGTGATGATGATGATGATAGTATTGTGTATAATAATGATAGTTTCTCATCTTAGAAATTCAAAGTTAATTTTATATATTTGTTAAAAATTAGATTAATCACTGACATGAATGTTCATTTTCACAAAAATGAAAAAAAAAATTCAATTAAGAGTTACACTGAATGAATGAAGACTGTAAAAGTGAGGAAATAGATTAATAATTGAAATAGTAAAAGTCTCTTTCTCTCTCTCGTGTGTGTGTGTGTGTGTGTGTGTGTGAACTTCACAAAAATATGAAGTCTCAGTTTTTTAAATATTATTTTGCTATGATTTGTTTTGTTTCTTTAAATAATCATTTACTCAAATCCTATCAATTTTTTAACCCTTTCACTGTTCAAGGCAAATTAAAGGTGTTTATTTGCATGCTTTCACAGGATTTTATCCTTTATTTCAAATGCAGGTTGACGGCCACACATGGTCCTCAAAACAGTCAAAGGCTTGACTGCTATCACTGAGTTTATGTTACCAAGGATATGTACCTTAAACTAGTTTGAAAAATTGTATGTTGGTTTGAATTTTATACCCCCCCTCCCAATACACACACTGCTTGTCTGTTGTTATATGAATTGTTAACCTGAAGGTAAGATTTGGAGTTTGTAAGCACTTGGATATCTCAAGTTCTTACTGTTTCTAGTTCTCTCAATCAGAAAGCAAATAATAATTTCTCAGAGGGTTTTTTTATTTTTTTTTATTTTTAGATGTTTTTATTTGGTAGGATTGTTTCCTCAAACACATTATCAGTCTGTTTGTACATATTTTTTTCTCTAAGATAAGTTTAGGTCAAGTTCTGTAATAGATTTACTTAAACAACAAACCATCATATTGTGATATGAACTTTTAAATTGTTGACACAAAATACTTGTCTAAGCTTTTTTGATTCACTAAATTTTATGTCATTGTAGTAAGTAAAGTTGGCGGCCATAGTCGAGGGTGACCAGAAGGCTCCCTTTTCAATAGCTACTACACTAAGGTATAGGGGAGGGCGCTACTCCTTCCCATGGATTGCTCCACTTTACCCTCGATACATACCTTATAATGCTGAATGTTAAGGAAGGAGGTATCAAGTACTATTTTTTTTTTTTTTTTTTTTTTTTTTTTTTTTTTTTTTTTTTTTAAGTCTTTGGTATAACTCGACCTGGGATTGAACCCAGGTCTCCTGGGTCATTGGCGAACACTCTACCCACTTGGCTAATGAGCCGGTTTACTTATATTATTTACTTTACTTAAATCATTAGTATTGAATAACTGATATAATTTTTGTATAAAACATAACTGGGCTTCACTTGTACAATTTCTTTATAGTCTAGGTTATAAGTACTGTCAGAATAACCTGATGCCAAAGTCTGGCCCATCTACCAAAATTCTCCCAATTTTCGTTTCGAGTTACCCTCACTTCACTTTTAAACTGGACTGTTCATTTATGGCAAGACAATAAAATTAGTAGACTAGTTGTATGCCACAGTAGCAATATCTCATCTACTGAAAGGGATGTCAAAATAGGCATAGATAAAGTGTAGAAATTTGATATCTATTTTATATATTTTAAATAAAATGGGAGTTCTTCAATGCTGTAGCCAAATCAGTACTACTCTATGGATGCACCACTTTGACTAATGAAATACCTGGAGAAAAAGATAGATGGAAACTATTCAAGGATGCTGCATACTGGAAGCAGCACTCTAAAAACCATTACCCAGTTGGCTGGGGCTGTAGAATATACTGATTGCACCTCTGCAGAGGAGTAAGACCCCCACCCACCCAATGAGTGTCCTGGATATTATACTAAACCATCTGATGGTGAGGTTCCAGTGATGCTGGGGCTTTGGGGAATGTGGAGCACCTTTTCATTGCCATTTCTCCCAGGTCCACTCTGGCCAGGAATGGTAGCACCTCATAGGGCCCTATCTATGAGTTAAATGTAACTAAACTGCATACTTATGCTAAACTGAATTGTTTGAAATAGAAATGTTTGACTAAACTGAATAGCTTGAAATAGAAATGTTTTTGAGAATTAAACTGTGTACTTACATTTGAATTGCATTTTTGTACTTTTCTGAATTGTTTGAAATAGAACTGTTTTTGACATGAAACTCTACTTAATTGTTTAATAAAGAACTATTTTGACATTTAACTGTGTGTGAACAAAATCTATACTTGTACTAAACTGAATTAGCCGAATCAAACTGTTTGAATAAACTGAATAGCTTGAAATAGAAATGTTTTTGACAATTAAACTGTGTACTCATGCTAAACTGAATTGTTTGAAATAGAACTATTTGCTTAAAAATGGATTCGGCATTAAATAACCTACAAAGGTTGATATGCCATAAAACCTAACTAACCAACCAACCTAAAAGACACCAGCTGTTGGGCCACATACTTCCATCTCATAAACCATCCAAATTAGATGAGTAAGACATTGAACGCTGTTGGAGAATTTATGTCAAACTCATAAGAGATGTTCCTTAATGGATTCCTACATCTGGACACACCAGTGTTGGCCCACCAGCTAAAACTTACATTAATCAGCTTTGTGCAGACACTGGGTGATGTCTAAAGAACTTAGACAGAGTGATGCTCTTTAGGGATGGATAACAAGAAAGTCAAAGGAATCTATGCTGAAAAAAATTTTCATAAAACTTAAAAATCTCTTTGACTAACAGTAATTCATTCAAAGGTGGCTTTTGTAGAAAAGTATAAAATTTTATTTTGTTATAATTTTTAGAGCTGTTATTGACCTTCCTTGCGGCATTATAAGATTTGGTACTTGTAGAAACTTTGTCAAAAAATATACCTTTGATTTACTGGTACCAGAATTGTCCATTTTAAAAAAAAAAAAAAAAAAAAATTTTTATTTTTTTATTTTTTTTTTTAATGATCTAATGCAGATCATCCTTTTGTGTATTGGTTCAAATGTTGAATTGGCATAGAGAAACAAATGAAAATCCTTATTCTTAAATTTAATTTAATATTTAGATAACTTAATATCAATTGATGATATGATAGTAGATTCTGAGGTGACTTACAAAACCAATTTTTAGTTGAACCTTGTTAGGGGTGGGGGATATTGAATGGCTCCCAGGACAGTTCTGGCCAGCACTTTTATTTTAGCAGTCCCCTTCCCCTGTATGATTAGATTTTCTGAGTTTTAAAGCATTTTGTGGTTGATTTATTTATTTGTTATGTCTCCTTGGGCATCTCCACTTTTTACTACCTTCTTACATCAACCTTAAAAAAATCTTTGCACACTATTAATACAATATCTACTTAGAGAGACAAATTCTGTTAAGTAATTCATCTAATAGTTCTAAAAAACGCCTTTAATTCTTGATCTTACCATATTTTCTAAAAATGTCCAATTTAATCTTAACTTTTTTTTTTTTTTACTCTATTGCTATTTTTAATCTGATTTTTGCAATTTGTTCAAAAAATCTATTGGCAAAAATATCCATTTGGTTAGTAGACCTAGTTTTGGAAATTTGTCTTGACAGTAAATTTCCAGTTTGAAGAGAAATAATGTCTTCCATAATTGGAAATTCCATTTAATTATTTTAAGTTTCAATTTTATCACTTCTCATTCATTTTTCTTGTAAAGTAGTTAATCTTAATTTCTTTTAATCTCTCTTTGTAACTGTAATATTTTACTCTTATTATTTTTGTTCATCTTCTTTGTATGTTCTCCAATCTGAATATTACACTTCTTGATATAATGAAATGGGTTGTACATTTCAAAGATCCTGAGAGCAATGGGAGCTTGAAGATCTGGTATGACTTTGGTGGAAGGAAACTGATATGTTATATCCAGAACCCAAGTGGTTGCTAAAACTTTATGAATAGGGACACAGCCAGACAAATTAGCTTCAAAGATTGAATTCAGAATTGAATTTACTGGTAGAGAGTAAACAAAATTATTAGAAATAATTATAAAGATGTCTATTTATTTATTTATTTATTTTTTTTTTTTATTTACTTGTTTTTTGTTTTTATTTATTTATTTATTTATTTATTTTTATTCATTTTTTATTTTTATTTATTTTTTATTATTTTTATCTATTTATTTTTATTTATTATTTTTATTTTATTCATTTTATTTTATTTATATTCATATTTATTTGTTATTTATTTTTATTTCAGAATTTTTAGCTGTGATTTTCTTGTTTACTGCATCAGTTTTATAAAGTGTCCCCCCCCCCCTCCCCGGTTCATCATGACCAAATGTGCCAAAAGAAGAATGAGATGAAACCACAGAGCTGTCATTATTTTTCTGCTATGGTTTCAAAATAACGTTTTTTTTCCTCAGTTTTTGATGAATTATAAAATTGTTCTGAGTAATTGTTCTTGCAGCACCAATTGCAGCCAGCTGAGCTTATGCTTCTTCTACAATAATCTACCAGAAAATATCTTATTCGTTTTTGCTGTGTGTGTGTTTTGTTGCCATAGTTATAGCAAACAGCTGAGCTAATGCTTCTTCTACAATAATCTACCAGAAAATATTCATTTCTGCTGTGTATGTCTTGTGTTGCCATTGTTATAGCAGTGCATTTATGCATTTTAGATATGGCTGGAACCTGCTCAACATTGACCTTATTTCTCAGCTAGAACAGACAGTCTTTTTGTAATCAGCTAATAGAAAGCTTATAGTATGTGTCATTTAACTTGGCCATTTTGGATTAGCAATAAGTGTGATTATTAAAATAACAATTATCGTTGTCTGTCATTAAATGCAGCATCGAAGATTAACTGTAATAATTCTTTGAATGCAAATTAATTATTATCCTTGTAATACATCCGTAATTAAACATCTAGGCTATTCTTTTACATTCACCTCGTGTGTGTGTATGTATATATATATATATATAATGTTTGATTAAATAGGACAAACTTTTGATTTCTGCCTCTTTTATCTTTGATCCATTCAAGTGTTTGTATGAGTGCTTTGACTTCTGGCTGGAATGAATTCAGGAAAATGTCATATTTTTCCCCAAGTACTTTGGCCCTGACTGGAGCTATCACAGAACAAATATTGAAATCAAAAACACAATGAAGAGTCCTACATTTATATAAAGAGTAAGAACAACAAGTGGAAGAGGAATTTACAGAAGGAAAGAATTTTACTGGAGGTAAGAAGAATTAGCGGGAAAAATGTTAAAGGCATTTTAGAATTTGACTGCTATATTCAAAGTTGATCTTGTTTAAGGAAGTTTTTATTTAAAAAAAAATTTTTTTTTTTTTATTACTTTTTATAATATGGGGATGTTTTCAGTTAGAATTTTTTATATTTGGAAGACTGGCTCTCACCATTTCAAAACGCGTTTTGAAATGGTGAGAGCTGAAACTAGTGTCAGATAGGTGAAGTGTCAAACAACTTGACAGTGTTGTAGTAGTTAGGCCCCTGTAGGTACTACTTTATTGGAGAAGCATTCTCCTTGGGGACATTTAAATTGGTACACTACATTGGTCATACTGGTCAAGGGAGAGAAGATATAGATGACAAAGTTAGTTGTATTGAATTTGGGCTAATTTGGGGTTGAAAGCACTTAAGAAAAATACACCACCTCCACGAATTCATTCCATCCAGAAGTCAAATGACTCCTATGAAAACTTGAATGGATCAAAGATAAAATAAGCAGAGACAGTGTCTGTCCTATTTAATCAAACATGTTTAAAAGAGAAAATACTGTCTAGATATATATGACTGGTTTCATTGGGTTAAAATTTGGTACTTATTATAAGAATATTAAATATTTATTTTGAAATCTAAGATTTTTTTTATTGAACTTGTGTTTAATGCAATATTTTTTCTTCATCCTTATTTGTGGGGAGTCCTTGTGATGTAATGTGGCAAATGTGCTGGACTGTAGCCTTGAAGTGAGTTCAAACTCCAGTCACATTATTATCTTCACTTTCAGACTAATTCTCTGGGAAAAGGTATGACTCCTGTTATTTCCCGACCTATGGGCTAAATAGTACCACTGCTGTTTTTCTACAAGGATGACTTTGGTATTAAATAAACCACAAAGGTTCATATGCAATTAAAGAAACCAATCATCCTTATTTACTATTAGTATCACTTTCATATCATTCAGTTTAACGCTGAATCTGATGGCGAGGCTCCTGTTCTGGAGATCTGGGGATTGTAGAGTACCACTACTCCCAGGTTTACTTGAACCTGGAGTGGTAGTACCTGTTAGGGTCCCATTTATGAGTTAAATATATCTGTTTAAAAATTTATATTCAGTTGGAATGTGTACAGAAAAAAAAACCTTGAGAAACAAGTGCACAAAAAAATAGATATGAACATATAACAAATGTAATTTCCTAACCTCTAGGCATAAAATGACCCTAGACAGGTTGATATGTTAAATTCAATCGATGCATACTCTTGAAATTTATGAATATTTGTGTGTGTTGTATAGCCACAACCAACTATATGTATACATATACATGCGGCAACAAAATCAACAATAATGACGAACAAAACACAGTTCTTTAGAAAAATATACCTCTCACACTTTATTCGAAATGGTTGCGAAAGGGTTGTGTGTGAGAGGTGAGTTAGAGACTGAACAAACTGCAACATATTGACCCCCAGTTTCTTTGTCTTTAGCAGCACTTCTTTCTTGTTATGCTGGCTGCTCAACCGGGGTCCTGAAGGCCCACAGTCCTATGCTGGGAGCTGATTCTCACTGCCTCGAACTGCAACAAACTGACTCCAACTAACTAAACCTGTCTGTGGCACTGGGTTATATAATTGTTTGACACCCACCTGCTTCTTGTGGGTGTCACATCTGCACCCAATTCAACCCGTCCACAGTCAAGTTTATACCCTGATGTTTTCGACTGGATGCACCTGTTCATTGATTGACGGCTGGGTCGAAGGTCAATATGTTACATATGTGTAGGGGGCAATTTTGTCAGTATATTATCATTCAGTTATTCATCTACTTTCCTTGGGGTCAGTGATAGTGTGAGGACCCTTATCTGTACATGTGGGTGGTTCTAGAAACTTTCAACTTCCATGGTATTCTCTTTTTGGAATGAATTGGTTTTTTTGGTGATTTCCCAAGTGCAATATCATCCACATATAAAACATGGAATTCAGTTACTTAGTTGGGAGATGCTGTGTGTGAGTTTATATGCTTATATCTTTGATGATGTTATTTACAAATGTTGGGTACATTTGGCTTTGAACATGGCAATGCCTTGTCTGCAAATTTGGTACCATACTTGTACGGTCAGAAGCCAGAAGTTTTTTGATTGACTGGGAATATTTTGGATTAAGAATGACATTAATTATTATGAAGGCACTTTTAAGATATTGACTCCTTGATGTAATGACTATCACTTATTTGAAGCAAAGAACATGCTACTTCTCTTGTCATTTGTGTAAGTGGCCATTTGTAATGTGAGGAGTGTGCATATGCAAGTTCAAGTCTTTATAATACTATTTTATATGAATATGCATGAATTATCCTGTATATAAGGACTCATCTAAAGCTACACAGAATTAAGTTTGTCAACAAACATTGGGATGACCACATTGTATTACCAATAATATTATAACACCACACCAATTTGAATGCAGAGTGAAAAGTTTCTTTCTCCCATTTGGGCAATTTAGTCTTTGTCTTGGATACATTAGTCCACAAATAAAAGTCCTCCTCAAAGATAAAAACCAACTGACAGTGTTAGACTAGATGTAGTTGTTTAACCCTTTGAGGCCTGATCTCTTGAGTCTAAATTTATCTTTGCTATTTTAACATCTCCGCACCATATACCAGTGTAAGGGCTGAAAATCTAGAGAAATATTTTAAAAAACTATCTTTAATGGAGGTTTGTCTGATAAGAACCTGTTTGAATGTGGAGATAGCTTCTTTTTTTTTTTTTATTTTTTTTTTTTTTATTATTATTTCAACTTGTTTTGAGGCTGTCATGACCAACTCTAAAAATAAAATCTATTTTTTAATTGACACATACTGAATACTTTCGGAGCATTTTTGTGTTTTTTTTTAATTGTTACTAGATGGTAATTAATTTAGTTGAAATGACAAAAACTGAATAAGAAATACAATCTGATAATGAAATTGTTCATTTTGTCAGCAAAGATGCATGCTGGGACATGTAACAACCTGATGATAATAATAATAAATATTTAGTTGCCAGTTTAATTATGTTAGAAAGCATTTATCGTTTGTTTTCACTTTCTCTTATTTTAGAGATTTTATTTAATTAAGAATTAAATCTTTTTTGTCATTACTCATAACATTGTGGGCAATTCATGTTACTGAATAATAATTTCATATTAATCTCAAAAGCAGCAGTTAAATTTTAAATTTTATATTCCTATATTGATAATGTAAAACAAAACACAGGAACTTGATATTTTAATCTTGCTTTTCTGTTGACATAGTAGTAACCAATCTAAAACAACATATGCAAGTTTATACAACAGGCTTTCAATTTTTTTCTTTCTCTCTTACATTTGTAAAGTAATTGTTCCCCTTTTCACTCGCATGCTAAAATGATATTTTACATGTGTTTATTCAATATAACCTTTGCTAGTTGAATTCTTAATATTTCAGTTGATAGTTGTGAATTTTAGCTTTGTTTCCTTACCTCCATCTGTGTTATATATATATATATATAGAGAGAGAGAGACAAGGTTTAAATTGAGCATAAGTAAGTAAAGTTGGTGACCTTAGTTGAGGGTGACCAAAGGCTCCCTTTTCAATAACTATTACACTGAGGTGTAAGGGAGGATGCTACTCTATTCCCTGGATTGCTCCACTTTACCCTTGATCTTTACCTTATAGTGCTGAGTACTAAGCAAGACGGCGTCAAGTACCATTTTTTGAGTCTTTGGTATGACTCGACCTGGGATTTGAATCCCAGTCTCCCAGACAAACATCATAAATTCTAAAAAAAAAAACCAAACTTTTTTTTTTTTTTTTTTTGTTTGTTCAGTCAGAGAAGACTGATAAAAGCAAGCAATACAAAGTATATCTGAGAAACTTTTGAGTCTGGTGAAATCTTGGTTTGATGATCACGTAGATGAGAAACTGTCACCAAGTTACTAATGTAACTAGTTGTAAATTCTAGTTAAATTTACTGATTTACTTCTTTTTGCTAACTTTAAAACTAGATAATTAATGAACTTTAGAAGACAACAATTTATCATTCCAAACTGAAATTTTGTTGTTGGTTGTTCTGTTTTATAAAACTTGAAAAACTTAAATTTCTATTTTAATTTCTCTGCAGGTGAGGCCCATACAAAGGTTAATATACAACAAACCTTAAATCTAAGCTAGGCTTTGAACTTTTTGAATGACTCTTGTCTTATTTCTTTTAGATGAGATATAATGAAAGAATTTATTGGAGTAGAAATCGTAATACATTTCGCAAAGTCATAAATGCATATTTACCAACCCCTCCGCTCGGGCAGGATATGACACAAGGTCAATTTTAAGCGGAGTTTAACAGGTTTGAATTCAGTTTTCCTTCTCCTAGACTAGTTGCCTCAGCAAGGCTGTAGAACCTAGTCTGCCCTACTATTTACCCATAGCCGGAGGGAGAATAATTGGATTCATACCTTTCCCAAGGGTATTATTGCTATGTGAAATGCAATTAGCCTGGTCCAAGATTTGAACTCGTGTCGTCGTGTCCATTTCCTACGACGATAACCATTACACCACAGGCACCTCATGAATGCAAATCTCCTTAATAGGAAGATTGGGACTGACCATCAATATAACCATGCCCATAAAGATAAATACATCCATCCAATTTAAAGTGTACATTTTAGGTCACTTCGATTTGGAAGTAAATTATTTTTGAAGAAAGTGTCATTATGACCAGAAACATTTATGTTATATTTTTAAACTTGTTGTGAGTCAGTTGAATATAATTCCTTTACAAAAGCCCATCCTAAGATGTATACATTTGCTGAAGAAAAATATAAAAATTTTATCTATAGTTTCAATAAAAGTATTAAATATCTGTTAAATTTTGCAGACAAAATATGATAGTGGGAAATCCTGTTTCTGTTATAAGTGCTCTTGACTGTAAGCACCAATATGGTGTCTTTCCCCTTTATTCTTGCCATGTTGTCTACATTACAAAACTAAAGAATTTATTTATATGTCTTAGTATTAATTGATACAGGAAATACAATAACACTCTTGGATAGAGCAAGATTTCAGTTACAAGACAACAACAATTTTTCTATCCATGGTCACCACCATTGACTATATATTTTCACCAGCACTGAACTAGAACCTGCATCTGACACTCATAAGACACTCACTCCAAGAGTAATGCTTCTTACCTATGTTGTCCTACAAAGTCCCTGAGAGATATTGATAGTATGGCAGTGGTAGTTGAAACTTTTCAATTAAAAGTAATTCCTGTGGCCAATTAAAAAAAAAATCACTAAAGATAAATTTAAAAATAAATTTCCTGGTAGACCAAACTTTTAAGACTGAATTTAAGAGATCATCATCATCATGTCGCGCCGCTAGCACGGATATCCCTGACCCTCTCTTGCCACTTCTCCCTATCATTCATCGCCTCCGGCAGGTCTTCAGGGTTACATCCTGTGTCCTCACATAGTTGCTGTATGTAGGTTCGTGCTGGTCATCCTGCTTTTGCACATCCATATGTGGGGGTCCACAGGAGTACATTGCTTATGAGCTCGTCCTTGCTTCTCCAGCAGTGTCCCGCGTGTCTGGTTCGTCTAACTTTTATAGTTTTCGTGATGGGGGGCAAGTGTCCGTATAGTTGGTGTCTCATGGGGTGTTCTCGCCAGGACTTGTTCAATACTGCTCTCAACATTCTTGTGTAATTTCTTTTTAGTTTCCTCTCCAGCCGCTTAGTTAGCGTCCATGTGGTGCATCCATATAGCAGTATCGATACAACCGCTGCCTGGAAGAAACCGTGTTTCATTTTATCGGTTAGGTCCGACTTCCATATGATCGAGAGCCTATCGATAGCTGTCCATGCCTTCGTCAGTCGTGTGTCGATGTCTTTTTCGGTTGATGAGACGCTATTACCTAGGTAGGTGAATTTGTCTACTAGTTTCAGAGAGGCTCCGTCTAGTGTGGCAATGTTGCCCGTTCGGTTGTAACACATATATTCAGTTTTGTGTGCATTGGCATGGAGGCCAATGCCAGCTGCGACTCGTTCCAGACTATGCAGTAATGTCTCTGCTTGATTAGGCGTATTCGCCAGTAACGCAAAGTCATCAGCGTAGTCGGCGTCCGTGATTGTTTTTGTGGGGTACCTTTTGCTTCTTCTCTTAGTCAGCTCAAAGCCATTTTCTCTGATTTTGTCGATCGAAGTCCTAAGCACATAGTCTAGACAGATGATAAAGAGGTACGGGGCTAGTGTGTCTCCTTGTAGTACTCCTGCAACAATGTCGAAGTATTCCGTGTCTCCATCTGGTGAATGTACTTTCACTTTGGTGTTTCTGTAGAGAATCATTATCGCTGCTACGGTTTCTTTTGGTATGCCGTATGCTAGTGGGATTTGCTCCATCTTCCCTCTGTGTATGGAATCGAAGGTCTTGGTAAAGTCGACAAATAGTAATGTCGCCTGAAGGTTTTTTGCCCGAACGCCTTCAGGGATTCTACGGATGGTCAGTATTTGTGAGGTTGTGGATCTATTTCTCCGGAAGCCATTTTGGTTTTTCCTAAGAATGTTGTCTAAATGGGGTTCTATGCGGTTCCGTTGTAGGGCATTGTAGATTTTGGCTGCTATGGATGTAAGTGTTATCCCTCAGTAGTTCTTGGCTAGTCTGAGGTCGCCTTTTTTAGGGAAAAGAAGGATGTATCCCTTCGTCCATCTTTCTATCCTATTTTGTCTATAGACTGCATTGCATTGCCGGAGCAGTATATCGTTGAATTGTCTAGTCTTCCACACTTCTGGGGGGATCTCGTCTAGCCCTGCAGCTTTCCTATTTTTAATTCTTCTGAGAACTGAGTCGAGTTCTTCTTTGGTGAAAGGACCTAGTTTAACGTCTAATTGCTTACTGATAATTCTGGTGATCGGTTCATCAAATGCTGTTCCCACAGTTTTACTCTTTCTTGTTGGCTTGCAGCTTTCAATTTTGCTTTGGCTGTGCTCTTCCTTCTACTTACTTCGTTTATTGTTTGCCAGGCTATCCTGGATTGTCTATCTTCCACCGAGTCTCTAATCTTATCTATCTGATTTTGTATGTATTCTGCCTGTTCTTTTAGATATATTCCTGTTAATTGATATTGTGCTTTTTCTAGTTTTCGGGCATTTGTGTTTGTTGGGTTCTTTCGATAGCTTTTGGAGGCAGTTTTCACGAGTGCACGTTTTTCTCTAACCGCTAGCGTTTCCCAAGGGACTCTATATTTAGTTGTAGGTTTTGTTGGAATACACTTTACTGCCGCCTCAAGGTGTGCTTCTACAAAATTTTCATATTCGTCATTTGGGGTACTTTTTTCTGCCTTCTCTTGTAGTGCTTCGAATCTGTTTCTTAATTCTAATGCATATTTGTCTCTAATATCTCTGTTGTTGAGTAGGGCCCAGTCATAGTGCTTGGTTGTCGCTTTTCGTGTGGCGTTTTTTCGTAGGCTTAGTCATACTTTGGCCGTAACTATTCGATGATCAGAGGACACACCCTCGAAAGAGGAGTATGCCTCGCAATTCATCGCACTGTTTTTCCATTTCCTGTTTATAAAGACGTAATCTATCTGTGCTTTACTCTTATTCGCGTATGTGTAGGTCCATAGTTTCCCCTCCCTTTTTTGAAAGTTTGTATTGAGGCATGTTAATCTATTTTCTATCATGAAATCAATTAGATATTGTCCATTCCTGTTTGACGCGTTGTGTAGGCTGTATTTGTTGTTTCTGTTTTTCCCGATTTGTGCATTCATATCTCTGCCAATGACTAGCAGGTTGTGTTTCGGAATGCTACGTACGAGAGAGGATAGATCTTCGTAGAAGGTGACCATTTCGTTTTCTTCGCTAACATTGGTAGGGCTGTAGCAGGAGATAATTGTTGCTTTGGGGTTGCCATTAAACGTTGCGGCCATCATCCTAGGTTGTATTCTCTCAATGCTGTTCAGTGTTTTTAACGCTCTTGGTCCTATAAGCATTCCCACCCCTCCTACCGATGCATTGACAGAGTTTTTCCATGCCGATACAGTCACCAGCATCCATCCATTACCAGTTTCGTGATATTTGATATCTTCGGTGTGCGTGTATCGGTGCTCTTGTATGCAAATTACGTCTATCTTATGTTCTACGGCTGATGCAGTTAACTCTGATAGTTGACCTATTCTATTTAGGGTTCTAACGTTAAATGTTGCTATCTGTATTGTTTGTTTGCATTTTAGTAGTTTTTGTTTGAGCTCTGTAGCTGATTTTTCGAACACTGAGGCCAGGGCTCTAACCTCAGCAGGACGCGCCCCTTTTTTACCCGCGCGAAGAGCGATGCGGTTTATGTATGTGGTTTGAGTACGAGTCATGGTTATCTTTCGATGGCTGTTTTTATTCTCATCTATAGAAGCCACTCTTATAGATGAGCAGCAGTAGTTCCCCGATTGAACTGACAATCCTGAGCGTTAAGCCGCAGGACTCGCACGTACATCATGCTGCTTCCCATGTGTACGTGGGGAAAAAAAACGCCTTTTTAACTTGGTTAAAGTTCAGGACTGCTGTATGTTTAGATTCAAAGAAATTTTGGGGTATATTTCATCCTATCATCCGATTCCGGCCCTAATAGGTTTTTATTTTATAGGTAGAATTCGATTTATGACTTCAATTGCTTTTTTTTTTTTTTTTTTTTTTTACTGCTATGAGGGTGTGCAATCAAACTTCTAAGCTTTAGAAAAAGTTCTATTTGCCCTGTATACTAAAGCATCCGACCAGGGTCGTTATACTTTTTTTTTTTTTTTTTTACTGTTAAATATGTCGACATAAATGAGGAATATAGTGTATTTCATATAAGAACAAAATATAGTAGAGATGTAAGAAATAATTATTTTAAATCAAATATGAGCATTTTTAAATGAACAGTTTAGTAGAATAAATTTACTGACCTCTGTGAAAAAACTTCTGGAAACGGAATCACTTCCAACGTATGCATACTATTTTAACAAATGCTTGATTGAATTATTACTAATTTTACTACCATTTATATTAAAATTCCACTCCTATATCGTGGTCATCTAGTGGGGTGGAGAGAGAGAGAAAGAAAGAGGAGTCAACTTTCTTTTATGGTTTCGTCTTAGCACGTGTTAGACTACATTTGAGGTGTTTTGGTTTTTTTTTTCTTTCCTTTTCTTTTCTTGGGGGGGGGAATTTTGGGGTTTTCTTTAGCAAATTTAGAAGTTCGTCTTCCAAAAGTAAAGTTTTTCCTGAAAATTAAGTCGCAGAAAAGTCTTCATTCTTCATTTAAACAACACAGAATACAGCTGAGATTTAAGATATTACTATTTTAAATCAAATATGTGCATTTTTAAATGAACAGTTTAGTAGAATAAATTTACTGTCCTCTGTGAAAAAACTTCTGGAAACGGAATCACCACATATTTCAGATATATTGATGATATACTTATTTTCCTACTCCAAAACATCAAAAGTGAAGTGATCATATCTACTATAGCCATGATATGGCTATGTGTGAAACGTACATCGAATGTCCATAAAGATAGAACATAGAAATCTCGAAACACGAAAAACACTTATGACTTCTTTGTTCAGGTACAAAACTTTTTATTACCTTTTGAGTTTAAAGGTTCTTCGAGATAAGGAGAGAGAAGCATAATCTTTCTATGCTGGCTTTTTCATCTACCCCCCATCTCGTGCGACACCAGCCCAAGGCCTCCACGAGCAAGCAAAAGCCAACCATCTTCTCCCAAGGCAGGTCTCAACTCTACTAACATTCTTTTTCAAAATCTCCCAAAATCCTCGGTGCGCTTCTGGTGCATGACGTCATTAGCACTCGCTAGCCCCCGTTTCCCATCTCGGGCTATTGTGACATCTCTGAGTGACACGTCCGCTCTGCGCGCGCACACCTGTATTAATGTTGCACCTAAGTAATACATGCACCGAGCTGAAAGGTTCTCAGCCTAACTAAACCCAAAGGCATGAAACGAAATCCCTTGGCCATTATATTACACATAGAAAAACTAAACAATGTTAAACCCTCTATTAATTTCACTTATGAAAAAGAATCTAATAACACCATACCCTTCCTGGACATCCTAATTATTAAATCTTATAACAATTTATCTTTTTAAAGTCTACTACAAACCCCACATATATATTTTTGAGGAAGTATTGAATTTTGTACTCTTCATAGTGTTTTCATATGTATATTTTATCTTATAGTTTTAAAAAAAAATAATCATGGGATTTCCAGTAGGTCTCATGGTGGTGTAATGGTTCAAGTGCTGGACTGTGGTATCATAGTAAGCGAGTTTGAACTCCAGTTGTGCTATTATGTTCCCTTTCGGGCAAATACCCTTGGAAAGGTATGAACCCCCTTATCCTCCTATATGGGTTAGATAGTACTATTACTGTTCTTTTTAGAAGGATGGCTTTGGCATTAAATAATCCAAGAAGGTAGATATGCCATTAAACAACAAAACAAAATATCAGATTTCCATGGCTACAGCTACTCCATTGTTCCTAAGCAGAAATGCTGATCCATAAATAATTGATGCAATTTTCTTGAATATTATGATAGTAAATAATAAAAGAATTACTTATATGAAATACTAAAATATTTATCTCTTAATGCATTTGGCAGTACTATTGATGTGAATGGTCAGTTTTACACAGGTTTAACTTTGTACTGTGAACAAATTAAAATGATGTAATTAATTCATATCTCCTCTATAAACAAACTATATATTTTTTATATCTTTTGTCTTTAATATCCTAGAATCAATTTAGATTTCAAGGGAGATAACTTAAAGGAATAAATATGGGATTATATCTCTTGAACACACCATTAATAAAAGTAAAAATCTTAGCAGACCATTACTACTATAGTGAGTTTGATTCTCACTGGATGCCGATTTAAATTTAATAGGGACATAGCAGAATATCAACTTTACATATACCATTATTTTTTTTATTGAATGGGTACACTTGTACTGTCATAATTTTGTGTCCTGTGTATGACACTAAACTCCTTCCGCTGGTGAGGCTCTAGTTGTGGAAATCTGGGGAATGTGGTATACCCCTTTATTGCCATTATTCCCAAGTTTACTCCAAGTGTTAGTTTTTGTAAGGCTCCCATCTATGGGTCAAATAGATCTCTTTAAAATTCACTTGTATTTAATTGGACAAAAAAACTCTACTTAAACAACTACACAAAAAAAATGTACATATAAATGTGATTCTCTAACCTCTAGGTATAAGATATCTCTAGATGGGTTGACATGCCATTAAAATCAATCAACCTTGCTTGGTGTGTAATCTGACGTGATTTTGTTGTCTCTTATTTAGAAATTGCAAGTTGTGAATTTTCATTTAATATGGATTTTTCTTTTCCTTTCGTTGAAAAAAAAAAAAAAAAAAATTCTCAAAATTCTATTATAGATAATTTTATATACACACCCATACAATAATAAAGACTCTAGCCTAATTTGTTCAGATGGGTTCCAGTTATGACTCAATTTTTTTCCCCCATGGCATACAGCCCAGTCGGCTGGGGCTGTATAATATGCCAATTGCATCTCTACAGAGGGTTAAGACTGCCCACTGAGTATTCTGGATATGACACTAGACCATCTGATGGTGAGGCTCCAGTCCTGGAGCTTTAGGGAATGTGGGATATCCTATCATTGCCATTGCTCTCTGGTCCACTCTGACCTGGAGTGGTAGTACCAGTTAGGGTCTCATCTGTGGGTCAAATAGATCTGTTTGAAAATTATTTATATTCAGTAGGATTGTGTGTTAAGAAAATCTTAAGGAGCAACTACACAAAAAAATGTTAACATTGAACCTACTATGAATGTGATTCCCTAGCCTCTAGGCATTAAATAACCCAAGATGAGTTGATATGCCATTAAAATCAATCAGTCATAACTCATGTTACCTGAAAAAATTTAGGGTAGAAATTCATTGAAATAAGATCTTGACTTCAGAGAGAGAAAAAAAAAAAGAGAAAGATTTGTGACTGTGATGGAAATATTTTGACTTGTACATAAATAAATTAATCTGTGCAATTCTATTTGTAATTATGTTGTAACCTAACAAAAAGGTTACTGAATGAAAAATAACCAAAATGGAGGTTGGAAATGAAAGGGAAATCTTTATAACATTAAACAAAATACAATACTTGCCAACAGCATGAAGAAGGTAAACCACTACTAGCAAATTACTCCCGCCTCCCTTTCATAATAGTGTCCAATGTATTTATAAGGGATGGGACATGCCCATTGCTATTCACTGGTAGGGTATATGATGTGTGTGTGTGTGTGTGTGTGTAACTCAGCCATGACAGATTGATTTCAACTAAATATAATTGTAGTTTTGTTATGGTTAATATATCAATATAATGACGAATATGTCCTAAGATATGCCATTATCAATATAGGTCAAAGAGAGATTACAGGCCTTACAGTACTGATAAATTTTTGTATCTCTCGATATTTTCAATAGCAGAGATAAGATTTTGATATGATTATATTGAAACTTAATTGTCTTGTGTCCAACATTATTACCTCCACATCATGAATCTCATTCAAGACGACTGTCCCTGTGAAGCTGACTGCACATTTTCAGTCTTTTACAATAATCTGCATCCTAATGATTTTTATATGACACAGCAAAAATGGCACAATAAAGAGAAGTCTTTGTTGAAACAGTAGAGTTAAAATGCTATTAGAGAATAAAACAATTTCCACTTCTATTTACAGCTCAATAATTGTTTACTGTAAGGGACATTAGGTTCATCATTGCATTTGCTGTTTGTAAAGTTAATTGGTGCATGATTTGTTGATGTTAGGAAGTGTAATGTAAAAAATCTCTGACGCGGTAGGTTGTGTGTGTGTGTGTGTGTATATATATATATATATATATATATATATATATAGTGTGTGTGTTTTACAATTAACAGTACCATGGAAAACATTGGTAGATGAGACTTATGAGTGAAAGAAACTGAAATATATAGAAATTGTAACAAAGGTGGAATTAAGGAGCTAGTTATCTTAACACATCACTCAATAAGTCCTGGGCCTGACATATAGATGGCGCTACTAATAAAAATCCCTATGATTTTTATAAAGTACAAACCTTCAAATGGTACGTGTCAAAATTTGAGCCTAATCAGATTATTAGTTTACAAATTACAGTTATTTAAGTGAAACTACTGTTGCAAATTTTCAAAACAATGGAAAACTCTGAATTTTGTGTGTTGATAAAGCATTGCTTTCTGATGGGGAAAAATACTGTTCAAGCAAAGCAATGGCTTGATAAGTGTTATTCGGACTCTGCTCCATTGAAAACAATGGTCAAGAGGTGGTATGCTAACTTTAAACACTATTGTACTGACACAAATGATGCTGAATACTCAGTTCACCCAAATTCAGCAGTTGTCCCAGAAAACACCAAAAAACTCCACAAACTCATTTTGACCGATCATAAATTGAAGTTGCATGAGATAGCAGAGGAGTTGAAGATATCAGAAGGCAATGTATTCATCATTTTGCATGAACGTTTGTCAGTGAGAAAGCTGTGTTCAACATGTGTGCTGCGTTTACTCACAGTCGATCAAAAAACGTGTCGACGATTCAGAGTATTGTTTGCCACTGTTTCAATGCAACAAAAAGGAGTGACAATGGGTGAAACATGGATCCACTACTTCACTCCGGAATTAAATCAGCAGTCAGCTGAGTGGACAGCAGCAGGTGAAAGCCATCCAAAGTGACCAAAGATGCAAACATCAGCAGGTTTTGGCCTCTGTATTTTGGGATGCTCAAGGTATTTTGTTCATCAATTACCTTGAGAAAGGAAGAACCATTAATGCTAAATATTATTTAGCATTATTGGTGTGTTTGAAGGGAGAAATTGCCAAAAAACGGCCACAAATGAAGAAGGAAAAAGTGCTCTTTCACCAAGACAATGCACCATGTCACAAGTCGATTGCAACAAAACTACATGAATTGCACTTCAAATTGCTTCTACACCCACCCTATTCTCCAGATCTGGCCTCCAGTGACTACTGGCTATTTGCAGACCTCAAAAGAATGCTCCAGGGAAAGAGATTTGGCTCCAATGAAGAAGTGATATTGGAAACTGAGGGTTATTTTGAGGCCAAAGACAAATTGTTCTACAAAAAATGCATCGGATTGTTCGAGAAGCGTTAGAATCAGTGTATCATCCTAGAAGGAGACTGTTGATGAATAAAGTTGAATTTTTCCTAAAAGTTGTTGTTTTATTAGTTAGGCTGGGGACTTATTGAGTGATATGTTATATTCTCCTGATAGAAATTGAATGTAGAGGTTTTATGGAGGTTGAAACAGATGGAAGAAAGCGGTCAAATGCTCAAAAATACTGTCCATTCCTTACATAAAGTTATGGAATAGAACAGTATCTGGTTATATGGCAAAAAAAGTTTTTAAATTGTCGTAGACTCTTGAAAATACAGTATGCTATTGCTATACATCTTATGAGATGACTGATCAATTTTTATGATTTCAGCTTCAAATGAACAGCTACAGCAGCAATTGGAATACACCCTACTAAAACCTGATTGTCACAGCTGGTGAATTTCAAAAATCATGCAATCTGGATGTGAGGACACTTTAGAAGAACAATATGCAATAAAATTCTGTTTTAAACTTGGAAATAATGCCACAGAAACGTATGGAATGCTTCAGACTGCTTTTAGAGCATCTTGCATGAATCGAGCATCAGTTTTTGAGTGGCATAAGAGATTCAAGGAAGGCAGGGAGTCTGTGAGGGATGATGAGAGGTGTGGGAGGAGCAAGGAAGTCAATACACCAGAGTTGATTGTCCAAAGGGTTGGGGTTACTATGTTGAGGTTCTAAGGGAGTTCAGGAAGAGGCCAGCACTCTTCAAATCTGGTCTGTGGCATTTCCACCCGGACAATGCACCAGTCAACAACTCCATCCTTGTCGCAGATTATTTGACCAAGAGGGGCATCAAGACAGTTCCTCACCCTCCCTATAGTCCAGACCTTGCTCCCTGTGACTTTTGCTTATTCTCCAAGCTCAGAGGCTGTCATTATGAGACAGTTGAGGAGATGAAAGAGGCTGTGACGAAGGTCATTGACATGCTCACACAAAAGGACTTCCATGGGGTCTTCTAGAAGTTTTTGGAACAGTACAACAATTGCATTGCAGCCGGAGGAAATTACTTTGAAGGGGACTATAGTGTGTACTATCAATAAAAGTGCCCATACGAAAAAAAGTCTGGAAACTTATCGTATGCACCTTGTATCTTTCAGTTCAAATATCCACCACTGTGAGTGAGTGAGTGGATGGATGAGCTTGGATTTTTAAAATTATTTTACTTTGTTTAAGTATCAATCAAAATATATAGAATTGTGATTTATTTTATTTTTTAAAACTTATTTTTAGAATTTTTTTAAGTCAAAAAATTTCTTTTTAAATTTTTCATATTTATTTTCAACAACATTCAAAATTGTTATTAAAAAAAGTTCTGATCATTTGATTTTTGTGATATTTAAAATATCACCAAAGATCTAAGGATTGAAATCTTAACTTTTTTTTTCTTTTAAAGAGGGGTGTTTTCTCATTGGTTTTACTTGTAAATACAAGAGTTCTTTTATTGAGGACTTTTGGAGGCGAGGTGTCGCATAGTTTTAATTGGTAATTTTTTTATTATTATTATCAACTTTTTGAAAAATCAAAAAAAAAAAAAAATTCAAAATCTTTATTCCTGATGATGATCAAAGGTTGAAACTAGTTGAACAATGAAAAAAATAAGTAAGTTTGTCGACTGTAGTTGAGGACGACCTGAAGGCTCCCTTTTCAATAGCTACTACAATGAGGTATAGGGAAGGGCGCTACTCCTTTCCCTGGATTGCTCTGCTTAGCTTTGATCCAAACCTTATATTGCTGACTATTAAGCAAGAAGGCATCATGTAACATTTTTTTTAGTATGACCCTGGCCTCCTAGACCATTGGCAGCCACTGTAACCATTATGTCAATGGGCTGGGCTAAAATAATTACAAAGAAATATTCCTATTATCTTAATACTTTTTATTATCTTTTATATATTTATCCAACCTTTCTGTATGAGCAAAATGTGATGCAAGGTCAATTTTCCAGGTTTGAATTCAGGGTTTTTCTTCTCCTAGACTGGTTGTCATATCAAGGCTAAAGAACCCTGTCTGCCCTCCTATTTTACCCATAGGTGGAGGAAGAATAATTGGATTCATACCTTTCCTAAGAGTATTAGCACTATGAGAAATGCAAACAGCCTTGCCCAGGATTTGAACTTATGTTGCTGTGTCCATTTCCTATGATGTTAACTATTACATCACAAGACTCTTTTATATATATATATATATATATATATATATATATATATCTTTAAGAAAAAAACCAAAGACCGGTTAATTCAGGATTATAAATTTATTTCCATCCCGTATTTTCAGTTTCTGGTGTGAACCAAAAACATGAAGAAAAAATTAATACAGGACTTCTTCAGACCCAATGGAAACTGAAAATACGGGATGGAAATAAATTTATAATCCTGAATTAACCGGTCTTTGGTTTTTTTCTTAAAGAAATATTGCTCTGTAATAAATTACATTGAGCTCTCTACCAGGAAAATTTAAATGTTCAGCTCTTGAATGATTTTCTTGTCCTGAGGGAATTACTCCAAACTCTGGTTTAACCTGACCGAATATTACCCATATATATATATATATATATATATATATATATATACATACACGCACACTTTGATAGTTAGAGTGAATAAGAAAGTAAACTTAGAGTTGAAATTAGCTCATACTTGGCGGCACTGAGAGTTTGTTTATTTTATTTAATGGCATATTGACCTTTGTTGGTGATAAGTAAATAGTTGGTGAATATTTTTGTTTATCAAAGAATTGTTGGGACACAAAAAAAAACAAACTTTGTTGATAATTTTACTTTATAGTATTGCTTTATAAATGGTCTTATTTTGTAGGTTTATCTTTTATATTTTTTAAATATTCATTTACTCCTTTGAGAGATTTTTTTTTTTTTTTTTTTTTTTTTTTTTTTTGTTGATTTCTACTGAGAGAGAGAAGTTGTTATTGTTGTTGGCGAGTATAGTTGAGGGCGACCTGAAGGCTCCCTTTTCAGTAGCTACTACACTGAGGTGTAGGGATGGGCACTCCTCCTTTCAGTGGATTGCTCCATTTTACCCTTGATCCATACCTTATAATGCTGAGTGTTAAGCAAGGAGGTATCAAGTACCATTTTTTTTTTTTTTTTTTTTTTTTTTTTTTTTAAAGTCTTCGGTATGATTCAACCTGGGATTGAACCTCGGTCTCCCGGACTATTGGCGAACACTCTACCTACTAGGCCAATGAGCCAGTAAAGAGATACGCAATTGTAATGAGATGATCCTAATTAAAATCCTGTCATCTTCAAAGACTCAAGAGATAAGTAAACATAAGTAATGGAATTTTTTCAAACTTGTTAAAAAAAAGTTCTGATTTTCTTTCTGCACAGACAGTCATACCATGTCAAAAGATGCAAGTTGTCCTTCTCCAAGATGAACAAGGATTGTCTTTTTACTCACCACAACAAATCTTGATAATCTTTCTTTTGTAATGTTCTGGCGGGGGATTTTTGGCCAATACTTAAAATCTCTTCAGTCTTGTGCAATGCTGAATAACAAGTATGGAATGCTAAAACAATACTGACTCACAATGTTACATTTCACCTCTACTTTGCATGTCTCTCTCTCTCTCTCTCTCTCGTCTATACTTGTCTCTTGTCAGACGTGTCTGATCCATTTATATATCCGCCACTTCTGTACCATAGCCACAATTAACGCCATGTGCGAAGTGGACATATAATGTTCATAACGATAGAACATATAACGAACATAGGAATCTCGAAATTCGAAAACACGTAACGACTTCTTGTTCAGGTACAAAACCTTTTTATTAACTTTGAGTTAAAGGTCTCGACGTAAGGAGGAGAGACACAATCTTCTGTGCTGTCTTATTCATTTGGCCCCCATCTCGAGCGGCCCCCCATAGGGCGCAAGTTCGCCTCGCGTCTTCGAGCTCCAAAAGTCGATCCTTCTCGTTTGGCGTCTAATTCTCAACTCTCTAACTTCTTCAGATTCTCACACAAACCTCCGCGCGCTCCCGGTGCGTGACGTCACCCCTACCCTGTCACCCCGTTTCGTCTCAGACTATTATGACATCTGAGTGACACCTCCAGCGCGCCCGCGTTAACACCTGCCTCAATGTTGCACCCAACTAACCCATGTGCTGAGCCGAAAGGTTCTCAGCCTAACTAAACTCAAAGGTATGAACCGAAATCCCTTGGCTATTATATAACACTTCTAGTCACGTGACCCCCAACAGCTCAATCAATTTCAACAGTTGTGTCTATTGGCTAGAGATCGTGTTCAACTCACACGGGTCGCTATCGGTATATTCTTCTACATAACACCTCTTCTTTTGAGCTGACTCTCTGGGGTCTGTATCTTTTCAGTGTTGGTTCCACACTTAAAAACTCCATAGTAGTTCTTTTCCTTTTTGATAAAGATTGAAGAATACTTTTCTCCTGGGTTAAGATATTTATTAATAGGGATATTCCTTGATGTTCACACCTTTTTGTTCAGGTAGTATCTTGTAGAACCTGGATTTAATTTTTCTAGCAAACATCAGTTCCGCTAGCAATATTTCAGATCCAGTGTTAGGATTTGGTGTGAATTCTGCAACCTTTTTTTTCATCTGACTTCCCCTTCCGATTTTTTAAAAGTCTTTTGAATGTGTCAGTGTTCTGCTTGTTCGTTCAATATTGGATAATACGGGAGCGTTGTGATGTGTTGTATTTGTACAGGGTGGAACAATAAAACTGTCATCCTAAAGAAAACAACACTACAGCTTTATTTTAAAACTTTTATTGAAAAAATCAATTCAGGTAACTTGATTATGTAGTAGAGCTGACATCTATTCAATGTAGCCGCCTTCAGCCTCAATCACTGCCTCGATGTGGACCCGGAACTGGGAGCATGCTTTTTCTACAAGTGCTGGCGGGAGCTCGGTGAATACTCGGTAGATGACGGCGATCAGGCTGGCTTTGGTGTTGTGGGAGGTCATGTTAGTGATGTTCTCAACGTATGACCAAACAAAGTAGTCCAGTGGGTTCAGGTCGAGAGAGGAGGGGTTGCCAGTGACAGAAGGGTACAAAGTCGTAGCACTCCTTCTGAAGCCAAGCCTGGGTCTCTTTAGACTTGTTGGCCGGCGTCGAGTCCTGCTGCCACACCCAGGGTCTGCTACCGGCCACCTGATTGCACCAGGGGATCACCACACTCTTCAGCACATCCAGGTATACTTTGGTGTTGACTTTCAAGCCGACTTTGAAGATGTGAGGTGGCATGATGTGGCCCTCTCTTGAAACCACACCAAAGACCATAACCGTAGCTGGAAACTTTGTTTTCATCACCCTGAGCACGACCCTGTTATTTGTGGCAATCCAGATTTGCATTTTGAGGGTGCTGGTAATGGTCCTGTTGTCATAACTTGGATCGGTAGAGACCATGAGTTGTACAGCAGCGCATCTCCGATCTCACTCGTTGAACATTGTGTCACTTTCAGACATGATAGAAGGCTCCTATCGCTCTTGGGATTTGTACACAACTAGCCAACTAGTAGATGGTTTGTAACAAAAAAAGAAAACCGGTTTTCATTAAACAGAAATGGAATCATGTTGTCTTTTCTAGGGCGACAATTTTATCGTTCTACCCTCTAAGGACTCGCAGAAAAACTTGAATTCACTAGATGTGAACTGTGCCCCATTGAAAAATTGGCACATACACAAATTTTGTTATACTTTTTCTTCATGTAAATAGTCTGCACTGCCCATTCAAAGTAGTCTATTTTGGAAATGACCCCTGATTCTATAGCCTTTCCAATTCCTTATTGATTGGATCTAAGGCCGTTAAAGGTGCACTCCTTTTCGGTCTGAATACTGGTGTTGCATTTTCTTTAACTTTAAATTTCGTCTTTGCTTTTGTACACGTCCCCAGACCTCCTGAAAAAAAACTTCTGGAAACTTTTTTTTAATTCGGTTTTGAATTTTTCTGTTGCTGTAATATTACTTGTGGTGACGGTATTTACTTGGTTACACAACGAATTAGTTGGCAGGTTCCAAAGATCAAATAAAGCCATACCATTTGTTCTGTCAATTTATTTACTTTGTTGACATAATCTTTATTTCTCCTCCATATTTTTTGGATTTGCAACAAGTACTCATATCCTATTCTTCCACATTGGTAGCATTTTTTTTTGTTTTTAAAGAAGCAGTCACTCTTAAAATGCTTACCACCACAACCGTGGCAGGTACGGGGGGGGGATTATAATTTTTTTAGTTTTTTGAGAGTTGAAAAATGTTTCTAGCAGTGTCTTGTTTTAAAATCACCATACTCTGACATTCTTTAGCTATTTTTTTTGGAGAGTTAATTTCTAGTTAAGTTAAAATCTTGGATTTTATTTTTGCGTCCTTATTTGTAGTCAAACCTTGAACGAATATCCGACATGTAAATGAGTCTGATGTTAACTCATTTAACTTAAACTTCTCACATTCTGGATTGATGACTTCTGCAAAGGTGACAAAAATCGTTGTCACATTTTACCAGATTTAGACAATGCTATCGTGCATTGAATAATGAAATTCTGTCTCTGAAAATTTTTGCTAGTATTCCATTAGTTTTTTCAAAATTTATTTCGCCTGGTTGTTTTAGCAAAAGAAAATTTACATATTTTTCGTGTTTGACTGTGGACAGTTTCTTTAATATTAATCTGATTTTCTTTTTGTTATTCCAATGCAAATCCTTTTTTAAGATGCCTTCATATCTTCCATAATACAACTGGTTTGTTTGTTTGTTTTAGTTTTTATAGCATATCAACCTTTGTCAGTTATTTAATGCCAAATCCATTTTTATACAAATAAACAGTTCTATTTCAAACAATTCAGTTTACCATAAGTACAGTTTAATTGTCAAAAATATTTCTATTTCAAGCTATTCAGTTTAGTCAAACAGTTCTAATTCAAACAATTTAGTTTGGTATAAGTATAGTTTTTGTTTACACTGTTAAATGTCAAAACAGTTCTATTTCACACAATTCAGTTGAGCATAAATACACTGTTTAGTTCTATTTGACCTATAGATAGGATCCTATCAGGTGTTACCACTCTGGGCCAGAGTGGACCTGGGAGTGTTGGCAATGAAGGAGTACTTCGCATTCCCCAAAGCTCCAGCAATACTGGAACCTCATCATCAGATTTAGTGTCATATTCAGGACATATCCAGAATGTATCTACAGAAAAATAGTCTGTGTATTCTACAGCCCCAGCCGACTGGGCAATAAGTTCACTAATGGAATTCACAATAGCATCTGGTGTGAATGAATCGGATGTTTTTTCATTTTTAGTTTTCTTAACCAACAATTCGAAAAACATTAGTTGTTGTTTCTCAAGTTAAGATTGATGCTCCAACTGGTCTGTGTATTGTTGTGTAATTGCAATTCTTGTTTTTTTTGTTTTTTGTTGTTGCTCATATTGACTTTTTTGTAGCTGAAGCTGTAATTCCTGCTGTTGTTTTTGCAGTGCCAACATTTGAGTCATAATTGATTTCAGTTTATCCATTTTCCTTGTACTCCACTGAATATTTCAATTATTACTTGTAGGATACTTACTTTTTTTTCTCTGTGGTCCATATATAAGTTTAAAAGTTAACATTGTTTTTTTTTGTTTTTTTTCTCTCTGTAGTCCATGTATAAGTTCTAAAACAATTCCTCATTGCCACTTTTGTAATGTTCTGTGAGGGTGGATAGAGGTAATTTTTGACTGATACTTAAAATCTCTTCACTCTAGTACAATACTGAGTATGAAATGCTAAACAATACTAATTTGCAATGTTACATTTCACCTCTACTTTGCATACTCTCATCAGACCTCTGTCTGACTGACCTATTTGTGTATCCACCACTTCTAGTCACATGACCCCAGTAGCGCAATCTATTTCAATAGTTGTATTTATTGGCTGGAGATCCATGTTCGGATCACATGGGTCGCTATCGACACATATTTCTACATAATATTTTCATAGTTATTTTACAAAACGCTGATGTTGAAGTTTAAATTTTAAGGCCTTCATTCTCCTTGAATTCATCTCGCCCTTCTTTGTAAACTTCTCTCCAGCAGTGCCACATTTCTGTTATAATCTGCCCAGTCTGCTGGGGCTGTAGAATACACTGACTGCATCTTTGCAGAGGGGTAAACCCTCACCAGTGAATGAGGCTACCTGTTGGCCGTGGGTGGTGACCCGTAATGCTTGAGGACAGGATCCTGGTGGCTGAGCGATCTGTCACCTGGCAACCAAAAAGGTCATGTGACTCACAACACTCCACTTTGGCCCTTGCTGGGCTAGATAGGTGGTCAGAGAGGCCCGATCTGATCAGTTGGCTGGTCATGTCAGCTCTCTTTTAGATTTGTGTAAAAATCCAAATGAGGACGATGGCTGTAGGGTCAATCATGTTGTGGTAAGACTCATAGCCCTTTCTGTTCCTGGGCAAGTAGTTATCTTGGGAATGAAAACCCAGGGACAAAATAAGATTGTCTAACACCAGCATGAGTATACTGAACATGTAGCCCTGATGTTGATAGATGAATTGGTTTCCCCCTAGGCTCATCTCCGCATGGGGCTCTGAGGTGGGTGGGAAGCATGTTCAATGAAACTCGCATATAATGGATAACGCAAACAAAACCCAAGATAATTATGAAATAAAAAATTAAAAAAAAAGGCTCTGGGAAAGTTCTGACAGTGAGACAGAAGAAAAATAAAATTATTTCCTATCTTTCACCGTGATGGAATCAGCTGAAGAAATTCCTCTGTCTGTAAACTGTCTCCGTTCAAAATAGAAAAAATGTTATCAAAAAGTTTAAAACCAAAAACAGTTAAAAAAAACTTAAAAATGGAACACAAATAATAGAAATCTGCAATAAAAACCAAGCTGATGAAATATTAAACTGGAAACACTTTGACAACATAAAAATAAAAACCTATACTCACAATTCCTTGAATGCATGTAAAGGAGTTGTAAAAAGCCATGAACTTTCCTTATATACATTAGATGAAATCAAAACCGACTTACAAGACCAAAATGTCATGGAAATCCGAAGAATACAAATAAAAAGAAAAACTGGAGAAACAATAGATACAAAAACATATATAATGACCTTTTAACTTTCAAAATTCCTAAAGAAATTGAAAATTGGATATCAAAAAATAAATGTAGAACCTTATATCCCAAATTCCTTAAGATGCTACAAATGTCAGGTTTGGGCACCACCAGGACCAATGTACCCAACTGCCAGTATGCAGAAGATGCAGAGAATGACATGCATAACGACTGTCAAAAAGACTACAAATGTGCTAACTGCCAAGGAAACCATGGTGCTGGTTTTAGAGATTGTGATGTATGGAAGAAAGAAAGAGATTACCAAACTAAAGTAGACTCAAAATATCACCTACCCAGAAGTAAGAAGAGATGGTAGAAACGGACAAAATATGCAGAAGTGACAAAAAAAAATATCCCAACAACCAAAAAAACGAAGCTCTTACATGTGTGAAACAAGCACAACCACAAAACCTGAGGTGGTTGCCCAGCTTGTAAATGAAATGAGAGGGCTGATCCAGGAGATAAAAAGCTGTCATAGAAGCAGTTACTGATAAACTCTCCAAAGACCCAAACACCAGAGTTGCAACAAGCCAAGAGAGACAAGCAGACAGGAAGAGCTCAGGGGCCCTCACTTCTGAAGTGACTTCTGTTGCTGGGCCACTACAGACTCCACCCAAAATGAAAACTAAAGGGAAACCGGCCTCTGACTGGTAGGGACATGGTACAAAACAGGAAAAATAGATCCAGTTCAAGAAAACGAGAATACCCCAAGAAAGAACAGATTTGAGCCCCTGGAAACGGAGGCTTCCATTTACCAAACTGGGAAAATACAGATGAACACCAAAATGAAAAACCAGGGAGCACATTAAAAATGCCCTCAAGAACAAAGTCACCTATACGAATCAAACACTGCAATTCTCAGGGATCAACAAAACCCCTACAAAGAACCTATAGTATAGAAAGTATGGATACAGATCATGTAGTTGCCAGCCTTAATCTTGTAGAAGTATTCATCATCATCATGTCGCGCTGGTAGCACGGATATCCCTGACCCTCTCTCGCCACTCCTCCCTATCGTTCATCACCCTAGGCAGGTCTTCAGGACAACATCCCGTATCCTCACATAGCTGCTGAGTGTATGTTTGTGCTGGTCATCCTGCTTTTGCACGGCCATGTGTGGGGGTCCATAAGAGTACATCTCTTATGAGTTCGTCCCTGCTTCTCCAGCAGTGTCCTGCATATCTGGTTCATCTAACTTGAATAGTTTTCGTGATAGGAGGCAGGTGGCCGTACAGTTGGTGTCTTGTGGGGTGTTGCCGCCAGGACTTGTTCAAGATTGCACGCAGCATTCTTGTGTGATTGCCGTCTAGCTTCTTCTTCAGCCATTTCGTAGAAGTATTAAATAACTATAATATTTGAAACTATTTAACTGTGGGCCAACTTATAAGCTTGCTCACCTTTTTTAAATGTTAATCTCTTACATATCGCACATATCTATTCAAATGTGTACAAACAAATGACTGATGTTAAACTGTTACATAGCAACTCTTGAAATCATTTGGCTGTGTGCGAGCGAGAAGAAGTAAATAGAAGGATTCATATAACAAGAAATACTAAGGTACTGGAGGTGCCCGTGGTGTACTGGTTATCGTCGTAGGAAATGAACATGTGACCCGAGTTCAAATCCTGGATGAGACTGATTGCATTTCACATAGCGCTAATACCCTTGGGAAAGGTATGAATCCAATTATTCTTCCTCCAGCTATGGGTAAATAGTAGGGCAGACTAGGTTCTTCAGATTTGGTGTGGCAACTAGTCTAAGAGAAGGAAAACTCTGAATTCAAACCTGTTAAACTCCGCTTAAAAAGATTGACCTTGTGTCATATCCTGCCCGAGTGGAGGGGTTGGGTAAATATGGGATATAACAAGAAATACCTGAAATCATTTGGCTATGAAGAAAAGCGAGTTCAGGTTTGTTCAAAAATGTTATTTGAAAAATGTTCACACACCACGTGTATTTAATATATAAGTCTAAACAGGATTTGGCATTGAAGAATTTGCAATATTTTATATGACAAAACCAAATCAACTTACAAAGAACTGTTTTTGACATTTAAACTGTGCACTTATGTTAAATTGAATTGTTTGAAATGGAAGTGTTTTTACATTTTACTGAGTGTAAAGAAAACTGTACTTATATGTATAAAAATGGATTTGGCATTGAGTAACCTGAAATGGTTGATATGCTATCAGACCAAACCAAACCAAACCAATCAAAATCTAGCCAAATATAATAAGAAATAACCAAAACTTGTACCTTAAATTCTTAAACATGCACAAAAAACAAAATCAATTTAATCCTTCTGGCATTAAATAACCCACAGAGGTTGATATGCTATTAAACAAAACTCAAACTTCAGTTATAATACACATGTATGTGTGTTTTCATTTCTCCTCATGCCAATCATTAAATTTCACAAGTGAGATAACTAAGAAATCTTAATTATTGAGTACTTCCCCTGATAGCATTTATAGTTTGATTCAATATCAAGCTTAATGGCTGCCAAATGCCACCTTTTTAATGAGTGTAATTAAAATAAATTCATTGGTTACACACAAATATTTGATATTTTAAGAAAATAAAATTCTATTTTTAAACTTAACGGGGCCTCTTTACATCTCCCCTCCTTTTTATTTCATTTTAATGGAAGAAGATAATTGAATATGTTGTGAAATATTTGCCGACAAGAACATGAATGGAAGTTATTTTCTCTGTTTATTTACTCCTTTCCCTAGATTGCTCCACTTTACCCTTGATCCCTACCTTATATTGCTGAGTATTAAGCAAGGAGGTTTCAAGTACCTTTTTTTTTTTTTTTTCCCCTCAAGTCTTTGGTATGACTTGACCTGAGATTGAACCCAGGTCTCCCTGGCCATTGACAAACACTCTAACCATCATTTAAGAATACATCAATGCAAAATATTGCAACATTTTTGACTTACTCTAGTATTTTCATTTAAGAGTCTATCAATGCGAAATAGAATCAAATGGATCAATATGAGATGTAAATATTGAATCCATGCAAACAAATTTGGTTTTTAAATTAGACTTTGATTCACAGCAGAAAATGTTTTTCTTCTGTAAACTTTTGCACATACCTTTAGACAGAAGACAAATCCTGAATGAAATGCAATATGAAGGGATAAGTACTTAAAAGGCAAGCTAGTTGTCTTGTGTGTTGAAGCATTTTGATAGCACTGTTTTAACAAAGACCTTGCTACAATGTGCTTTTTTTTTCTTTTTTTTTTTCTTTTTTTTTTTTTTTTTTTTTTTGCTGTATTATACTAACATACCTAATGTGGGGGCATTAAGGTTCATTGTTACATTGACCAGTAAGGTTTGATTGATAATAAGAAGTTATGAGTGAAAATGTGCTTCTGATTGCAAGAGACTGGTCATAAAGTATCATCATATGAAAAGACTTGCATTGAAACAGTCAGAGAGTATAAGGTTGTTGATCTGAAAGTAAAGTTTATTACTGAATTATCTTGGACTTAAAGACATGGAGGAAAGAAGAGAGAAGATGAATCTTTAACACAGTCAAAATCATCCTACTTGAACTAACACCATGCCATCTCTATTGTCTTAGGAGATTAGAAAACACAATATTGTTGAATATTGACTTGAAGACGCCCTTTGACATACCACATAAATTGCATGAGTTGTATACTAGAAGAAAGTTGGCCACTGGGAACCAAAAAATAACAGGATATGATGCACCAGGTTCCTAAAGTAAACAGGACGCAAGTGTTCTGGTGTAAATGCCGTGTAAATTGTGTGGGTGGCATACTAGAAGGAGGCATGTTTATGTGCAACATGTAAATAGCAGGTTGGAGGAGATGTGACCTCAAGAATTTGTATGGGCATCTGGAATATATAAAAATGGAGATTTTAACCTGAAGAGCAGAGAGGTTTCACAGATGATTCGTACCATCCACCCCTGTGTGTCTAGGCTCCACCATCTTTGACTCTCTCTCTCACTCTTAACCATCTGTACATCTTGGGTGATAAAAAGAAAAGAAATTGATTATATTTTTATACCTCAGTGTTGCTGTCTTTTCTGGCTATACAAGAATAACAACTTTTTGCAAAAAATGATTTGCTGTGTTCCTTTTCTGACTTTCCTATCACTTGGAAGATCATGCTACTACAAAAGCAGGCAACTTTTTCCCTGAAATGGATTTGGATATTCTCTTCACTAATCTTGATAATTTCTTGCAGTTATTTCAGCAAGCATCTAATTTAAAGTCAATAATTGTTTAACATTTTCTAAAAGACCTCTCCTCAAAATTTCATTTCCTATAAGATGTCCTCTACAATGGATGTTCCTATCCTGTTACACCATTCAAAAATTGAATTTTCACAATAAAAATGATTAAATTATTTACTTTTATAAAATTTTTCAGATTAGAAAATATATATTCTTAAAAAAAATTCTGTTTATATTTTTCAGGATTCTTAAAAATTCTTTCTGGTGTGTGAAGTACATTCTTGGAATTGAAATGGAAGTGAGAGGAAAAAAGAATCTGGATATCATTGAAGGTCCATACATTATCACTTGTAACCATCAGAGTTCTTTGGATTTCATGGGTAAGTTCAATAAGTCAATTCAGTAAAAAAAAAAAAAATTGTTTTCTGCATAATCAAAAAGTTACCAGGTTTATTTTAATCAATCAATCAATCAATCGAGATTTGATCTGTTTTTGATAATCAATAAAAAAAGATTCTAATTTTATTGACATGAAGATGTATTCTTATTTATCTAAAGTTACTCATCTGATTTACATGAAAAATTTTCTCGTCTATGACTTTGGGAAAATAAACACTAGCATAGTACCTATAAAAATTATGGTATTTATATATGTGTCTCTTAAATAGCCAATTTCTCTTTCTATTCACTTAGAAAGTTTGTTTGATAAATTTAAATCACTTAATATTTAAAAAAAAAAAAATTAAATGGACAAATTTATTTAAGAATAAATTTTTGTTAAAAATCTGTCTATTCTCTAAGAAACTTAATTTTATAAAGATTATTTAAAATTCAAATAAACTTAAATTAGCAAACTTATAGCAAAATTTAATACAAAAATTTAATCATAGATTTTGTTATCTGGCACCAAGTTGTCTCTTGATCCGAGATGAGAAAAGAAATGTCTCTTGATCCGAGATGAGAAAAGAAATGTCTCTTGATCCGAGATGAGAAAAGAAATGTCTCTTGATCCGAGATGAGAAAAGAAATGTCTCTTGATCTGAGATGAGAAAAGAAATTGGTTCCTACATTTATTAATGTTTTAATAATTCAGGCTATCTCCAATGAGTTTTCAAACCATACTTCATAAAGAGAAAGAAGGTCTAAGTTGTTGACGACCATAGTTGAGAGCGACCTGAAGGCTCCCTTTTCAATAGCTACAACACCAAGGTGTAGGGGAGAGCGCGACTCCTTCCCCCATGAGAAGGTCTAAAAGTCTCTAAAAAGCAGGATTACTCTAGTGTCATCATCATTATCATCAAGTTGATTGTATAGATTCCCTTGGCTCTCTCTTATCATCTGTCCCTATTGGCAATCAATTTTGGCAGGTCCTCTATGTGGCATCCAGTGTATGCGCAGAGATGATGAATGTAAGCTTTTGGCAATCTGCTAATACTGGTGTGTCTATTTGTAGGAGTTCACAGGAGAACATAACTTATGGGTTCATCCTTGCTTCTCCAGCAGTACCCAGCATGTCTTGTTTTTTACTTGGGTGGTTTGTGGGTGGAATAGGAGGTAAGTGGCTGTATAGCTACTGTTTTGTTGGGTGCTGTTTCCAGGATTTGTTTAGAACAGCATGCAACATCCTTGAGTAGTTTCTATCTAGCTTTTTCTCTGAATGTTTTGTGGCAAAAATCGTGAAAACGGAGAGGGGGGTACCTTTTAAGCGACTTCGCGTGTGCATCGTTCAGAGACAGGGTGGGAAACAAAGAAATTCAAGATGGCGCCTGTGACTTTTTATAACCATCTGATCTCGTAAAGCCGCACAAATTATCACTGCTCGTATGCAAATGAGGTGGTCTCTGACTTAATAAAAGCGGGTTGCTTTGAGGAAGGAGAGAGAGGTGCGATACGAGAATCGGTGGAGATCATTGGATTCGGTTATTGTCTCTAGTATGACATGTACGTAGAAGAGAAAGGAGTATTGCTGAACTAACAGAGGCTGCTTTGAAAGTGAATATAAGAATCAATGTCACATTGTTATTTACACCTACTCTTACTACAAAACTGATATTTGCTTTTGATAATTTGGAACTCTTAGATTGAAAATTCAGTTTGCAGTAATATCTTTCTACAGTTTCATTAAATTCCATGTGGTTCAACCATACAGTAGTACTGACATGGCTACAGCTTGAAACAATTCTTATTTTATTTCATCAGAGAGATCAGATTTCCATATGATTGATAGCTTGTGAATAGCAGTCCATGCCTTTTCTATATGTATCATATTTACCCAACCCCTCCGCTCGGGCAGGATATGACACAAGGTCAATTTTTTAAGCGGAGTTTAACAGGCTTGAGTTCAGAGTTTTCCTTCTCCTAGACTAGTTGCCTCACCAAGGCTGAAGAATCTAGTCTGCCCTACTAGGAGGGAGAATAATTGGAGGGAGTAATTGGATTCATACCTTTCCTAAGGGTATTGGTGCTATGAGAAATGCAATCAGTCTCGTCCAGGATTTGAACTCGTGTCATCATGTCCATTTCCTGCAATGATAACCATTACACCACGGGTACCTCCATGCCTTTTGACATTGCTTCCTGTAGATGAGGTATTGTTACCTTGGTGTGTCTACTAATTTTAGAGGCTTGCCATTTAATCTGGAGATAGCTCTATTTTGTTTAAAACATATAAACCCCTGTTTTATCTGAGTTCACATAGAGGCCAATGCCTCTTACTGCCTGTTCTAGGCTATGCAGCAGGGATTTAGCTTGGGCCAATGTATTTTCAAGAAGTACTAGATCATCTGCATAATTAACATCTGTGATAATTTCTGTGTCATTGTCTTTTTTTTTTCCCTCTAGATTTATTGAAGTTTGTAGTATGTGTAATCTAGGCAGGTTATAGATAGAAATGGTGCTAACATATCTCCTTGTTAGATAACAGTGACAGTCTAAGAGAATCAGTGTTGCCATTGGGTGAACATACCATTCCTTTTGTGTCTTTGTAAAGCATCATTATAGTGGTCAGGTTCTTTGGGAAGATTATATGCTAGAAGTATATGCTCCGTTTTTCTTGTGTATTGAATCAAATGCCTTGGAGAAATTTACAAATAAGTGTGGCTAGGAGGTTTTTTCATGTATTCCTTTGATGATTTGACAGATTGTCAGAATCCGAGAAGTTGTGGATAGATTTCTCTGAAATCCATTCTGATTTTTCCTTAGAATTTTCTCAACTTCAAGTCGGATACAACTGAGAAGCAGGGTATTATAAACTTAGCGTCTATAGCAGTAAGAGATATGCCTCTGTTCTTAGGGAGTCTGAGGTCTCTTGCCTTTAAAGAGGAGAGGATACACACTAAGTACTGCAGAAATCCAACTGTTAAACACAAACTTTCTCAGGTCTTTTTCAATAAAGCTAATCTTCAACTTCTTATCTGTCCATTGGTGTGGTGGTGGAGAGAGGACATTGCATAACACTTTTGTTTTTAAAGCATCTCGTGTCTATTTTCTAAGAAACTTTTTTTTTTTTTTTTTTTTTTTTCTAAATCAGAACAATCATTTTACTAAAAATCTAATTATTTTGGAGAAAAATGAATTTTTAATCATTGTAAATATCATCCGAATCCAAAATGGAAATATACAAGCAGAGAAGAAACTATAATTTCTGTTTTGATTTTATTAAAAATTAAAAAAAAAAACAAACAATTGATGATTCTTAAAATTTGTGTTGATTTTTAAAAATTTTTTTTTTTTTTATAAGTTCTATTTTTACAATGAACTTTGGGATTAGAAAAGAAAAAAAACTGATATGACTGATTCAATTATATACCAACATTTAACTAGCTTTTAAGAGCAACAAATTTAATTATTTGTGTATACAATGTACTATTTTTCCAGATTTTTAGTCTGAATATAGGGGGTGGATGTTTTATGCATGAGAACTAAATATTAACTATTTTTTTCTGGCCACATGCATTGCCATATTCAAACTGACATGACTGAAAGTAAGTTATAACTAATGTTACAAACTAATCAGTTTTATACTGCAAGAGATTACCCAGTCGGCTGGGGCTGTAGAATACGCCAACTGCACTTCTACAGAGGGGTAAGACTCCCCCTCTCCCCAACGAGTGTCCTGTATATAACACTAAACAATCTGATGATGAAGTTCCAGTAATGCTGGAGCTTTGGGGAATGCAGAGTATCCCTTCATTGCCATCGCAACCAGGTCCACTCTAGCCCGGAGTGGTAGCATGATAGGGTCCTATCTGTTGGTCAAACAGAACTAAACTGTGTACTTATGCTAAACTGAATTGTTTGAAAAAGAACTGTTATAACATTTAATTGTTTGTAAATAAAAACTATACTAAACTAAGCTGTTTGAAAATTTAATTCGGTGTTAAATGATCTGAAAAGGGTTGATACGCCGTAAAATAAACCAACCAACTGCTTGAGAAATAGGAACTGGAATGCATGTTTCTTTATAATCTATTTCTTCTATCGTGAACTTGTTTTTTTACCAAAGTTTATTACCTTTTTTTGTGTGAACATGTTTTTGCTTTTACCTTAAATACTGTGTAAATTTTGTGTTTTGAAACATGAACTATATAAATTTCTATTTTTGGTCGATATAAAAAGTTGTTGGCAACTGTAGTCGAGGGTGACCTGAAGGCTTCCTTTTCGATAGCTACTACACCAAGGTGTAGGGGAGGGCACTACTCCTTTCCTTTGGTCGATATAAACTGGATAAAAAGTTGAACAAATGTTAAATTTAGTTGCCACAAATTCCAAAAAGTCAAAGAATACGATACGTTTTTTTCCGTAATTTCATTGCTGAATATCAGGGGTGCATATTATAAATGAATATTTATGGTATTTAGGAAACTAGAATTTATTTATATATATTGACAAGTGTATGTTTGTTTTCTTTGTTTAATGGCATATCAACCTTCATGGGTTATTTAATGTCAAAGCCATCCTTGTAGAAGAACAGTAATGATACTATTTAATTCATAGCTGGCAAGATTGGGAGGTTCATACCTTTCTCAAGGGTAGTAGTCTGAAAGTGAATGTAAAACAGCACAAAAACTAAAGCCTGGCCTGTTTACCAAACACTCTCCTCCCCACACACCTCAATGATATCTGCATTGGAAAAATAAGGTGTAAAAAAAATAAAGTTTGGCTTTGGGTTACCTTTTACTGCATTTTTTTTTTTTTTTAAATCTGGATTATACAGTAAATATCTCCTTGTTTTAGTTTCTTTTTACGCTGTCTTATAAATTGTATCTACTAATCACTCAACAAGTCTTTGAATAAATTGAATGTTATTGGTTGTGTTTAGTTGTCCAAACATCTTTTTACCTATACACCTACCTACTTAAGTTTTGTGCCAAGAACAATAGCAAGAAATGTCACCTATTTTTTCCCCATTCTATTTATTTCCTTTCTACACATCTGTAAAACACTCCTGTTTATTGCTACTTTTGTATATGATTAAGTAATGTTTAGATCAACTGTCTCTGCTGTTGTGGCTGCTGCTGCACCTGCTGTTTTCTCATAGGAATTTTCATTCTGTTATAGTCTTTTCGGTTGATTTAAAAAAAAAAAAAAAAAAATTTCCTTTGATTTTTGTTATGATTGTTGAATAAATGACACTCATACAATTCCTTGTTGCTAACATTTATTTTATTAGCAAAAAATGTTTTAATCTATTAAAATTTTTCCTTGTGTTGGAAGGATTTTTGTTGTGATTGTTGAATAAATGACATTTGTACAATTCCTTGTTGCTAACACTCATTTTATTAGCAAAAAAATGTTGAAAGAATCATAAGGTTTGGTTGACATAAACCATTATGAACTGATTGATTTTAACAGCATGTTTATCTGTCTAGGGTACCATATTTATTGTACACTCATTCTTAGATTTTTTGTATAGTTTCTTAAGAGGTGTTTTGCACAGTCCTATTGAATACAAATGACTTTTAAACAGATCTATTTGACCCATAGATGGGACTCTAACAGGTATTACCACTCTGAGTGAACCTGGGAGTAATGGCAATGAAGATTGTACTCTACATACCCTAGATTTCTAGAACTGAAGCCTTTCCATCAGTTTAGTGTCATAACCAGCACACCCTCTCTTTTTTTGGCCAGGAGTAGGCCCACTGCAGGAGATACAGTGTATTCTACGGCCTGCTCACAGAGCAGTATTATGAACTGTTATATTTCTTTGGTTATCTTTCAATTCTAACTTATTTTTAGTAATTCTACTAATGTATTAAATAATAACTAATATGCTGATGACTTAATGGAAAAGAGGGTATTGAGTGGTTTTAGAGGTATTATTTGAACTTTTGTTATATCATCCCGTAGTTGAGTTGATATAGCAGCTGCTGGTGTAGAGAACTAGGTTTCTCCAATGAAGGAGACATGATTTTGATTCTCCCTGGGAGCTTATTGTTTATTCTTGTTACCAATGTGCCATGTTTCTTCCTGTAGTAGAAGTGACAACCTGAATTAACTGTGATAAAAAGGAAGTAGAATTAGGTAAATGAGTAGTAAATACTAGTCAAAATTATTAATAATATTGAATGACATGTCTTTATCTAAAACATATAAAGACATTTATCAAATCATTTTCTAACCTTGGTGTTTTTCAGGAAAATAAGAGAATAACTAAGTGTTTGTGATGGGAATGTTTATTACTGACCACTGGTGTCAATCTATTCAGATCCAAGTTTCTAGGTGTGCCTGTAGGTGTTGTGAGAGCATGTCCTTCAAATATTGGCATGAATTGAACTTCTATTAGAAGAGAATCTGTTCTTTTGAAGTTGTCAGTCTCACTAGAGTGGATCTCCATTGTGCTCGGCCGATGTAAAACCCCCCCCCCAAAAAAAAAACCTACATCTTTCAAGGATCATTTGGCAACTTGTGTAGTCTAATGGTTATTGAGCTATAGTAGCAGACCATTTATAGTGAGTTTGATTCTTACTGGGTATCTTATATTGAAAGCCTTGTGTTAAACTAAGCTTAGTTAATAACATCCTTCTTGGATCATGAAAACAAGTAGCTTGTTGGATAGAAATTATATAAAAGCAGCCACATTAATCCATATACTTGTGATACCCTGGTAATAGATATATTTATACCTGTATGAGAGTTGTTGACAATTCCTTTCTGTGTAACTATCTTTTTTAACCTTTGTTAGATGATTGAATTCACATATCCAAAAGTCACTGCATCATTAAAACTAATGAAAGCAATACACGGCACCTTATCAAGGGCCTAGATTGACTTATAAGGAATCCATCGTCATCTTCGGTAAACCCACCCCCAATGTACTTAACTTCTCCTGCTTTTCTCTATAAGTTGGGACCCAGAAATAATAATAGCATGCCGGTTTTACTGACATTACTTGCCAGTAGTAATGGGAGAAAGGGGAAAAAATGTGTGGTGGTATGTGATTGAAGTGTCGTATATCTGCAGAGGTCTTTTTTAATATAAACACAAAAGGCTTTCAGCATTTTCTTTTCACAGCTGATATTTCAGACATATGTCAAAATCATTGGATGCTCTCCATATACTGTTCTTTTACAATGACTTGTAAATTGGCTTTTTTTTTTCTCTCTTAATTCCACTCTGCTCTCTGATTTTCTTAGCAATAAATTATGGCTGCTTAAAGATATATCTTTTTAAAATGTTATAAATTTGGTATCTCTTCATTTTTAACCTAAAAATCTAATTTTTCCCTCGTTTCTTTTATAAAAGAAATGCAGAACAAATTACATGTATAAATGTAATTTTTTTCAGCATTTCTTTAAAATTTCGTTATAAAATTTCTTTATAAATGTTCCTAAGTAAAAGCAAGATACCTTTCTTTTTCTTCTCAAAATATTAGGCAGACAAATATATTTGAATTTCTTAAATTGACAAACTGATTAATTAATTGTATATTGTTTTCATTTTGGCATTTAAACCAAAATAGACCTTAGCTATTTTTCTGATATTGATAGCTAGGATCTAAATTTTTTTTTTCAAGTGGGGAGAGAGATGGGAGGTTGGTAGAAAAACTTTTTATCTGTTGCTTAATATCTGCAATTTGTTTTCACTCTGTGATTTTTCAGTGATTTTACTTTAATTTGGTTTCTTTAATATCAAACTTCATGGGTTATTTAATGCCAAAGCCATTTTTATAGAACAACAGTAGTGGTATTATTTAGCCCATAACTGGGAGGATATGGGGGTTCATGCCTTTCCCAAGGATATTTGTATGAAAGTGAACATAATAATGCAACTAGAATTGGAACTTGCTATCATGTCACAGTCCAACATTTTAGTCATTATGCTATGGAGACTCCCTCTTATATTGGTTTGAATTTGCTCCCTCATATTTTGGTTTGAATTTGCTCCCTCATATTTTGGTTTGAATTTGCTCCCTCATATTTTGGTTTGAATTTGCTCCCTCATATTTTGGTTTGAATTTGCTCCCTCATATTTTGGTTTGAATTTGCTCCCTCATATTTTGGTTTGAATTTGCTCCCTCATATTTTGGTTTGAATCTGCTCCCTCATATTTTGGTTTGAATTTGCTCCCTCATATTTTGGTTTGAATTTGCTCCCTCATATTTTGGTTTGAATTTGCTCCCTCATATTTTGGTTTGAATCTGCTCCCTCATATTTTGGTTTGAATCTGCTCCCTCATATTTTGGTTTGAATTTGCTCCCTCATATTTTGGTTTGAATCTGCTCCCTCATATTTTGGTTTGAATTTGCTCCCTCATATTTTGGTTTGAATTTGCTCCCTCATATTTTGGTTTGAATCTGCTCCCTCATATTTTGGTTTGAATCTGCTCCCTCATATTTTGGTTTGAGTCTGCTTTCCTGTACTTTAAATCTACTACCCCATAAAAGTGAAAGTAAAGTTGGTGACCGTTGTCAAGGGCAACCAGAAGGCTCCCTTTCCAATAGCTACTACACCAAGGTGTAGGAGAGGGCACTACTTTTTTCCCGGCTTGCTCCACTTTACCCTTGATATGTACCTTATATTGCTGAGTGTTGAGCAAGGAGGTATCAAGTATAACGAGACCTGGGATTGAACCCAGGTCTTCCGGACCATTAGCAAATTCTAGGCTAATACTCCATACTTTGATTTAAATCTACTCCGCTTTATTTTGATTTTGATCTACTCTCTGCATTTTTAAATATCTTTCAATGAACACTTTTCTTTTTGTCCTGTAGGGAATATCCAGTATACTGTTATAATTGTTGTAATTAAAATTTTGCCAGAGGTGTTGAGAATTGTAATAAAAAGCAGAAGAAATACAATGAATCACCAGTCAAAAAATAATAATTTAACATTCTGGTTTGCTTTGGTCTGTATTATTAATAATCTGATATTTTTGTTTGTGTCGTCAGTGTGGCAGGAAATTAAACTCAAGGAAATGAGTTTTAGTTCAAAGAATGTATACTACAACTGACTGACAACAAAGAACCTGAAATACCAGTAAATGAAGGTTGTTGTTGTTGTTGTTAGTAGTGATACATTTTAATTGAGAGTATATCAATATATTAAGTTGAACAGAAATTCAGTGAACAAAAGAACCTGCAATACAGGAAGACAGAAAATTGAAACAATTATTTGAGAGATGAAAGTGTTATAAAAAAATTAATAGTAATTTAATATTCTAGTTATGTTGTCTGTATGACTAAGAAAATATTTTTGTTATTGCATTCAGCATTACAGGAAAACTAGAGGATAGTTTCGGCTTAAGGAATGTACAATGTCAATGACCAAAAAAGTGAGATATGATAAGACCAAAATTAAAAACAAGACTATTTTAAAATCTTATCATTCAGGGTTTTCAGACTATTGTCTTCATCTTTATTGCTATATTCACAACGTTTCAGCCGATATGTCCTCTAGCTTTCTTCAGGTATTTGTCGAACTCGGGAGCTTACACAGAACTTCGAACCACATCCTTTATTTAATCTACAGGGGTCACTTGTTCTGATTCCGTTAACCATAACTGGGTATAGATGCTAAGTATTCCTGTATTGTTACTCACTTGCAGTCAGGATTGAACCTGCAACCTCCAGATGATTGTCTTTTTAGAAGATTAGGGAACTAAGGCCAATAACCATTATTCTGTGTGTCCTGCTCGACAGTTCAGAGTGAATTTTTTGGTACTTATAAACTTAATGTTCTTACATCACTATGATCACTACTGTTATGCATGATTTTTTTTTACCAGAGCTCATATTCTGATTTTTTTTTTTTTTTTTTTTTTTTTTTTTTTTTTAAAACCTTAACGACATATATTTATTTTGGTTAGTACAGGAGGCACCAAAAATGATCTGTCACCTGAACATTTTGAGGAAATGGATGTTTTTGTTATTACTTAGAATATTTGGACTATTGACCTCATCTTTATTTTTATACTCGGTGTTTCTGCTGATATGTTCTTCAGCCTTCTTCAGGTGTTTCATGTCAAAATCTGGAGTCCACACAGAATCTCAAATTGAACCCTTTATTTGAACCAAAGGGGTAGACTGTTCCAATTCTTTTAACCATGACTGGGTACAAGTGTTGAGTTATAGTAAGTATTCCTTGTTATTCTTACCCATAGTTGGGATTGAACCTGCAACCTCCAGATGACTTCACTCAGAAGCACTTTACAAGAAACACTTAAAGAAGGCCGGACGACATATCACCTGAAACCTGAGTATGATAATAAAAATGAGGTCAATAGTCCATATATTCTAAGTAATAACAATTACAGAAATTGTGAAAGTAACACAAAGGAATGGATCCTAAAATGAGGCTAGCACATGATGCAATCATTTCAACTGCTAAATACTGTTCTCTTTGAGTATAATGTTCCCACATGGTAAATATTTTAGCATGAAATTTGCATTAAAGTTGTAGAGAAGAGGAAAATCTCGTATTTTGTTTTGGCGCGCTATTTAATTCAACACTGAATTTCACCCAATCAGGATGACATATCCCATTCAGCCCGGACCTTCATTTCCGGCTAGCAAAACGGGTGAGCGGCCAAACACACTCTCTTCGGCTTGAGACGGCGACCAGAACAGACGTGTCTCTGGTCGCCCCTGCTTAGCGATGCCCTTTAGCTAAACAAGCCACCCAGTATGGACATATCACTGTGGCTTTAACCCTAGCAGCAGCAACCTGGACACTCAGCGAGGGAACTTTCTAATTTATGGATTCTTTGCGTCTAATATATTTTAGACCAAGGAATCCCAGTTGAATATGAATTAGATACGTTCAGCATGCCTTCCACAAGCACCACAAAAATTTACTATGTCGATCCGAGCGCCACTCCGCTCTCGACACAAAACTACACTGTGACTTTGAATACTTCCCTCACACGTCCAACGACACTCTGCCATTTCCAGCATCCCGCTACGCCATTTCGTCTCAAACATCCAGCAAGCCTAAACACCACGAGTCTTGCAGCACCAAGAACAAACCTCCTCAAAGCTGCAAATAAAAACTTTCGCTGTTGTGTGTTGCTAAAGCAATAGTCTCGTAATTCAATTCTAGTGCCTAAAATATATAGTGTTAGGGAAATTAATTATTTCCCTTAACCGCTATAGAGTAAATTCTGTCCTGTTATCCTTTGGGTGCATCCTTTATAAAACACCCTGTAATATAATTCACTCTTACAATTAGAACCTGCAGTGCCAGGAGGCCTAAAACTAAAAAAGACAGATTTAACAACATACTTTTATTTCAGTTAGTATATAAGGCACCAAAAAGTCTTTTACCTGAAAGTTTTGAGGAAATGAAAGTTTATGTTAAGTTGTTAAAGTTTAATAGAGATGAAATTAAGGAGGATTTAAAAGAAGACAAATTTAAAAACTTAACAATATACATTTATTTTAGCTGGTACATTAAAGACCAAAAATGGGGTATCACAGGAATGTTTTGAGGGAATCAATGTTTTTGCTCATAAAACATTTTGATATATAAAGTTCAGCAGAAAAATCTTTCTGTTGTATAGCTGTAATACAAATATAAGCGGAAACATAATAAAACATAATTTACAAAGTTTGATGAACGAACGAACACACTTCTTTATAAAAAAATATATCTCTCCCACTTTATTCTTGAAAGTTTTGATGTTTCTGTGGTGTGTGAGAGATGGGTGGAGAGACATATACTCTGAGAGAGGACCCCCTTGCAAGCTCGTCAGAGACAACCTCTGTTCGGTTGCATGTCCCTCACCCGACTGCAATTCTCTGCACTCTGTCTAAATCTGACCGTGTGGTTCTCATCACATGGTCTCCTTCTGGATACACACCTGTTCGACCTAAGTGCTCTGATCGTGCTGTCCTGTTTACTAATCACAACGTGACAGTTTGTCAAAGTACACGGGGTCACTAAGAACGAACCGAAAATCCATGGCTTATGTTATATAACATTTCTTCATTTAATGGCATATCAACCTTCATGGGTTATTTAATGCCAAAACCATTCTTGTAGAAGAATAGTAGTGGTACTATTTAACCCATAGCCTGAGGGGTAGATAATGCGGTTGATAACTTTCTCGAGTATTACATTTGAAAGTGACTGTAATAGGTACTCACTTACTATGATATTACAGTCCAACTGGTCAGCAGAAATCTGGAGTGAACATGTTTTGTTTGTTATTTCTAATCAATAGCTGGATGGGCATGTCATTGCACATATAACTGTAATATCATTGGAGGTGCCTGTGGTGTAATGGTTATCGTTGCAGGAATTGGACATGGCAACACGAGTTCAAATCCTGGACTGATTGCATTTCACATAGCACTAATACCCTTGGGAAAGGTATGAATCCAATTATTCTCCCTCCAGCTATGGGTAAATAGTAGGGCAGACTAGGTTCTTCAGCTTTGGTGAGGCAACTAGTCTAGGAGAAGGAAAACTCTGAATTCAAACCTGTTAAACTCCGCTTAAAAATTGACCTTGTGTCATATCCTGCCCGAGCGGAGGGGTTGGGTAAATATGATAACTGTAATATCAGGGTTCTTCTGACATTATTTATAATCGGATTACAACTTTTTTTTTTTTTTTTAAATCTAAGGAGAATAACTACTCAGTTAGCTGGGCTGTGGAATATACAGACTGCATCTCTGTTGGGGGTCTTATTCCTCAGACAAACAAATCTCCTGAATATGACACTAAACCATTTGATGGTGAGGCTCCAGTCCTGGGGCTTTGGGAAATGTGGAGTACACTTATTGCCATTACTCCCAAGTTCACTCTGACATAAAGTGGTAGTACCTGTTAGGGTTCTATCTATAGGTCAAATAGAACTGTTTAATCATTTATTATACTTGAAACTATTTAACTGTGTGCAAACAAATGAGTTCTGGCTCATTTAAAAATTGTTACCTACAAATTTCTTCACAAATCATATATATTTGATATATATATATATATAAAAGGGATTTGGCATTAAATAGCCCACAAGGGTTGATATGCCATATAATACAACCAACCACAGAAAGATAAGAGAAAGTGCAGGGACACTTAGGGTGTAATGGTTGTCATAAGAAATGAACTCATTGGCCTAGTGGGTAGAGTGTTTGCTAATGACCCTGGAAACCGGGGTTAAATCCCAGGTTGAATTATACCAAAGACTCAAAAAATGGTACTTGATGCCTCTTTGCTTAACACTCAGCTTTATAAGATACAGATCAAGGGTATAGTGGAGCAATCCAGGGAAAGGAGTAGCACTCTCCTCTACATCTCATGGTAGTTAATGAAAAGGTAGCCTTAGGGTCTCCCTTGATTGTTGTTGCCAACTTTACTTTATATACATGCATACAGAAATAAAAACCTCAACTAGTTCAGTCGACTGGGGCTGTTCAATACACCAACTGCATCTCTGTATAGGGGTAAGACCCCCCTCCAATGAGTGTCCTGGATATAGCTGTAAACCATCTAATGGCAAGGCTCTGGTCATAGAGATTCGAGGAATGTGGGGTACCCCTTCATTGCCATTGTTCCCAGGTCCACTCTGACCCAGAGTAATAGCACCTGATAGTGTCCTATCTACAAGTCAAATAGAACAAACTGTGTGCAAACAAATGACTGATGTTAAATTGTGACTGTTATAGCAATACTTGAAACCATTTAAATGTGTGCAAAAGCCTTGTGTAAGAATGTTAACTCCAAGATGTACTTACAAATCATATATATTTAATATATATGTATTACGAGGATTTGACATTAAATCACCTACAATTCAGTGTAGTATCTATTGAAAAGGGAGCTTTTGGGTCACTCTCGACTAAGGTCGACTAAAGTTTAGCAATACTAATAATCATCAAACAAATCTTTGACACATACATGGGCTCCTAACAGGTACTATCACTCTGCGTCAGAGCGGATATTGGGAGTAATAGCAATGAAGGTATATTCCATGTTCCCCCCAGACCTCTAGAACTGGAGTGTAGCAGATACAGCTGGTATATTCTCAGCTCTCTTTTGCCCAGTCGGCTGCGGCTGTAGAATACACTGACTGCACCTCTGCAGAGGGGTAAGACCCCTGCCCAATGAGTGTTCTGTGTATGACACTAAACAGTCTGATGGTGAGGTCACAGGAATGCTGGGTCTTTGGGGAATATGGAGCACTCCTTCATTGCCATCACTCCCAGATCCACTCTAGCCCAGCGTGGTAGCACCTGATAGGGCCTTATCTATGGGTTGAATATAACTAAGGGCATACTCATGCTAAACTGAATTGTTTGACTAAACTAAATAGCTTGAAATAGAAATGTTTTTGACAATTAAACCGTACTTACATTTAAACTGCATGTTGATGCTAAACTGAATTATTTGAAATAGAACTGTTTTTTGAAATTGAAACTGTATTTTCACTAAACTTAATTGTTTAACATAGAACTCTTTTGACATTTAACTGTGTAAACAAAATCTGTACTTAGCTGAATTAGAACTGCTTGACTAAACTGAATAGCTAGAAATAGAAATGTTTTTCACAATTAAACTGTATGCTTTTGCTAAACTGAATTGTTTGAAATTGAACTGTTTTTGACAATTAAACTGTGTACTCATGCTAAACTGAATTGTTTTAAATAGAACTGATTATTTCAATAAAAATAGATTTGGCGTTAAATAACCTTCAAAGGTTGATATGCCATAAAACCCAACAAACCATAACCATAAACATTCTCAGCTCTCTTGAGGGGGGGGATGAAGGTTGATTGATAACCTACAATCTCAAAGAAAAAAATCTATTCATTCAATTGGGGAATTTCTTAATTTTAATTTGCTTTTATTTTTGATTTAGAGAACAAAGTCTCAAAAATCAAAAAGGTGAGGAAAAAACGTTATAGATATTTCTTAGTATGTGTTGAAGCATTGCAAAACAGGTCTAAAACTATTCCATTTTTCTTTTCTGAAGGGTTAATTATTCTATTCTGTTAATCAAACAATTAGCTTCATCTTCTTGGTTTTAACAATGTGTTGGAATGATTTCAGAAATTCTGATAGCCCAGTCAGCTGGAACTGTAGAATATACTGACTGCACCTCTGCAGAGGGGTAAGATCCCCCCAAATAAGTGTCCTGGATATGACACTAAACAATCTGATGGTGAAGTTCCAGTGATGCTGGAGCTTTGGAGAATGTGGAGCATCCCTTCATTGCCATTGCTCCCAGGTCCACTCTGACCTGGAATGGTAACACCTGATAGGGCCCTATCTATGCGTTAAATAAAATTAGCTGCATACTTTTGCTAAACAGAATTGCTTGAATTAGAACTGTTTGACTAAACTGAATAGCTTGAAATAGAAATGTTTTTGACAAATAAACTGTGTACTTACATTTAAACTGCATGCTCATGCTAAACTGAATTGTTTGAAATGGAATTGTTTTTGACATTGAAACTCTACTTACACTGAACTGAATTGTTTAATATAGAACTGTTTTGACATTTAACTGTTTGTAAACCAAATATGTACTTATACTAAACTGAATTAGCTAACTTAGAACTGTTTGACTAAACAGAATAGCCTGAAATAGAAACATTTTTGACAATCAAACTGTATACTTATACTAAACTGAATTGTTTGAAATAGAAATATTTTCATAAAACTGGATTTGGCATTAAATAAACTACAAAGGTTGATATGCCATAAAACCCAACCAACCAACCAACTTTAACAATTATCTTTTAACTTTGTATTCTTTAATTATTCAGTGTTTTAACTGATAGATTTCTATTTTCCTCAGGTGTATGTTATATTGGGTCTTTATATGTATTGGGTTAAAGCGTATATAAACGAATAATGGCTAAAGTGCTAACCCTGCAGTCTTAGAGTATGTGAGTTCAAATGACAGTTGTTCTATTAAATTCACTTTTGGACTAATACTATTGGGAAAGGTATGAATCCCTTTATTTCCCAGTTATGATTGCCCAGGCAGCTGGGGCTGTAGAATACACTGACTGCACCTCCCCCGAACAAGTGTCCTGGATATGACACTAAACAATCTGATGGTGAGGTTCCAGCAGTGCTGGAGCTTCGGGAAATACAGAGTACCCATTCATTGCCATCACTCCCAGGTCCACTCTGGCCCGGAGTGATAGCACCTGATAGGGCCCTATCTATGGGTTAAATAGAACTAACAGCATACTTATGCTAAACTGAATTGAGTAAACTGAATAGCTTAAAATAGAAATGTTTTTGACAATTAAACCGTACTTACATTTAAACTGTGTGCTTATGCTTAACTGAATTATTTAAAATAGAACTGTTTTTCAACATTAAAACTGTATTTACACTTAACTGAATTGTTATATATAACTGCTTGAATAGTTTGAAATGGAAATGTTTTTGACAATTAAACTGTATACTTATGCTAAACTGAATTGTTTTCAATAGAACAGATTTACATAAAAATGGATTTGGCATTAAATAACCTACAAAGGTTGATATGCCATAAAACCCAACAAACCAACCAAACAACCCAGTTATGAGTTAAATAGCATCACTACTGTTCTTCTAAAAGTATGGCTTTGGCATTAAGTAACCCACGAAGGTTAATGTGTCATTAAACAAAAAAAGCAGTAAAACGTAAATTAGAGATATATTTAAGTGTCTTTTCAAATTAATTAGCAACTAAGAGTTACTAGAAAGAATACTATTCTAATACAAAGCAATACTTGTAAAATCTGTGCCATCTTTCCCCTCTGGATGTCAACATGCACTGATCCTCATCCTTCTGTCATAATCAAACAAGTACATAATCTCTGCTTGTTGCTATTGTCTGAGTAAATAATTTTCAAGTGGCCTGATTGTGTATTTCTGTAAGTTAGGACCCAGAGTCATCAATTCTTTGTGACTGTCAGTTTTACACCTATGTCATCATTATCATCAACCACCATTGACTGTATCTATATTATCATGACTTTGATCTATAAATGCCTCTATCACTGATAGGAAATACTCTTTATAAATAAAGCAAACTGTGTTATATATGTTGGTTGGTTGTTTTATTTTATGGCGTATCAACACTTTTTGGGTTATTTAACGCTGAATTAGATTTCAAACAATTCAGTTTAGCGTAAGTACGCAGTCTAAATGTCAAAACAGTTCTATTTAGCATAAGTACACAGTTTAGTTCTACTTGACCCATAGATATGAACCTATCAAGTGCTACCATTTCGGGCCAGAGTGGACCTGGGAGTGATGGCAATGAAGGGGTATCCTCCAAAGCTCCAGCATTACTGAAGCCTCACCTTAGGATTGTTTAATGTCTTATACAGGACACTAGTTGGGGGAGTGTTACCTCTCTGCAGAGATGCAGTTGGTGTATTCTGAAGCCCTAGCTGACTGGGCTAATATATATATATATATATATATATATATATATATATATATATATATATATATATATATATATATATATATAACAATTTAAAAATAATGATTTTTTAGTTACAGTATTATTTAAAAAAAAAAAAAAAAAAAATTACAATAAGCAATTTGACCCAGTTGGCTCAGGCTGCATCTCTGCAGGGGGGGAAAAAGACTCCTGGATATGACGCTAAACAATCTGATGGTGAGTTTTTAGTAATCTTGGAGCTTTAGAGAAATGCAGAATACCTCTTCATGGCCATCACTCCCAGTCTGCTCTATCCTGATAGGGTCCTATCTATGGGTCAAATAGAACTGTTTGACATTTAATATGTGTACGTATGCTAAACTGAATTGTTTGAAATAGAGTTGTTTTTACATTTTAACCGTGTGTAAACAAGAAAAACTGTCTTTAATCCAATAACTGACTCTGTGAACGAAAAACTGTGTACTTATGCTAAACTGAATTGTTTGAAATTAAGTGAAACAATTTAACTGTATCCAAAAAAAAAGAAAATGAGCTCAGGTGTTTAAAAGTTTTATCTACAAAATATGTTTAGAAATCATATTTAATATATATATGTATAAAGAGGATTTGGCATTAAATGACTTAAAATGGTTGATATGGTTTAAAACCCAAATCAAATCAAAACCAAACATTAAGTTTTCTCTATAAAGGAAATTTTGCATTAAATCTGATATGAGATTTAAATCTAGATTTCTTTTAACCTGAAGAGTAGCAGCTGTTGCTTGTTTAAAATCTTTCATAATTCGGATGCTAATCAATACTTTATTGAACTTAAATTAATCTAAACTTTTTAAACTGTTAAAAAATCACTCTTATTTCAACATTTTATTGATCTCTCTCTCTCTCTCTCTCCCCCCCTTTTTTTAAACACGTCCTTTTGAAAGTTTTGAATTAGAAGTTTCTCATCATCTGATTTGTATAGAGGCCATTAAAATGTGTTTTTACATCATCAGAAAGTTATAGAACAAATATAAACTTTTTTTTTTTTTTTTTTTTTTTTTTTTTTGAGAATAATGTTAATTACTACATAGCACATAATTATTACATTACTTATCTTTATGGGAATTCTGATTCAATTGCAAATCCTTTTGCTTTTTATTGATTTTTTTACACTCCTTTGTGGCATGTTAATAGTTTTTTTTCTTCTCCTAGACTAGTTGTCCTTACTTTTCTCTAGGGCATTAGCACAAAATGGAATACAACTTCCAGAGTTTGAAGTTGGCTCACTAAATCCATTTTCTACAAAGAAGAACTGCTTTGCCATCAAGAAGACCTAACCATAAACCTATTTAATAATGAATGATTAAGTATTTTTAAGTTTGGAAATTTAAAATCTGTTTTATTTAGTTACATCTTATAGCAAAGTGGCTTTCTATTGATCATTGTTAGAGACCTCCTCTTGATGAGAACCCCTCTTTTTCCTCATGAGGAACAAATGTATGTTAAAATTCCCCTTGGGTCCAATAAGTCTGCATATTAAATTTGGCATCTCCACATCACACTGGCTGTCTTTCAAGTAAAAAACAAAACAAATTCTTCCTAATTGATATAGATGACATTTAAATGCAGACTTGAACTTTTATATTTTTCATCTGTAATCTAATGTATTTTTTGTGTGATTTTTTTTTTTTTTTTTTTTTTTTTTTTATTTTATAAAATTAGTCGTTAGAATAAACACTTTTCCAGGTCAGTTGTTATTTTAAATCTTTGGTACTGCGTGTGCATATTGTTTAAGTGCTGACATTTAAATTCTAATCTTAAATCTTTGTGAGAAGAGTTTGTTGCAGAGAAAAGCATTAATGAATATCCCGCTGAACTTCAGGGATTTATTGCTAAAGTTGACAAGAAAGAATTAATTTGAGATTCTTTTTCTTGGCAATGAGGTTTTAACATTTGTTAATTCCAGGTATATAATATGTTGTCAAATACAGAACACAAGCACTGTTTATATATATATATAATTATTCGGTCCAGTTAAACCAGAGTTGGAAGTAATTCCTTCAGGACAAGAAAATCATAACCAGTCTTTGTGTTTTTGGTTTACATCAGAAACACATAACAGGATGGAAATAAATTTATAATCCTAAAGTAACCGATCTTTGGTTTTTCTTAAAGAAAATATATATATATATATATATAATCAAAAATGGAAAGAAACAGTGACACCTAGTCTTCTAAATATGTCAAACTTGAATTATTTTAGAAGTTAGTTGTAGGTGTGGGTCAAAAGTTTTCAAGCCATTTATTTAACACCAGTTAGAAATATTTTCCTCTTATATCTTTCTTGGATGGCACATTCGTCACTGGTCTTCTTCTCTATAAATATGTGAGTGAGTCTCCTTGTCTAGCATGCGCCGAGGTGGGGTGGGGTAGGGGCTGCTCGGTTTCTAGTTTGGGATATTTTGTTTTCATTTAGTAAGTAGTGTTCACCAATAGTCCAGGAGACCTGGATTCAATCCCAGGTCGTGTCATACCAAAGATTTTAAAAATGATACTTGATACCTCCTTGCTTAACACTCAGCAAGATAAGGTACGTATCTAGGGTAAAGTGGAGCAATCCTGGGAATGGAGTAGCACCCTCGCCTACACCTCGGTGTAGTAGCTATTGCTGGTTGCCCTCTACTACGGTTGCCAACTTTTTACAACTGGTCCATTGTCCTAGTGGGTAGAATGTTTGCCAGTGGCCCAGGAGACTGAGGTTAAATCCCAGGTTTGTCATAGCAAAGACAAAAAATGGTATTGATGCCGCCTTGCTTAACACTCTGCATTATAAAACACAGATCAAGGGTAAAGTGGAACAATCAAGGGAAAGGAGTTGTACCTCTCCTCCACCTTGATGTAGTAGCTAATGAAAAGGGATCCTTCAGGTCGCCCTTGACTATGGTCAGCAATTTTATTTACTTTACAACTCCTCTGCAGGGGTTCCTCAGGTGGTGTAATGGTTAGCAAGTTAAACCAGCAAACCTTCATGAGTGAGTTAGTAGACTCACTGGGTGCCCCATTCATGCATTCTTATGCCACACCTAAGCAAAAAGCTTAGTAAATTACTACAACTCCTCTGCAGGATTTTTTTAAATGACACCTGCACTTCATCCTATACTTAAAAACATTGGGGTCACTTTCTGGTTATTATAGTACACACCTGCTGTACCCAGTGGCATTTATGTTTGGCCAAACTGAACCATCATATTACACAGAACATTATTCTGGTATTTAGGATTACTCAATTTGAAGATATATATAATTGATCTTAAAAGAATATCTGAATACAGTTTTAAATGAATCTATGAATTTGTATTATCACATTTAAGTTGTTGTTAAAGTTGATACCTGTAGTCGAGGGTGACCTGAAGGCTCCCTTTTCAATAGCTACTACACTAAGGTGTAGGGGAGGGCACTACTCTTTCCCTCAGATTGCTCCATTTTACCCTTGATACGTACGTACCTTATAATGCTAAGTGTTAAGCAAGGAGGTATCAAGTACCATTTTTTAAGTCTTTGGTATGACGCGGCCTTGGACTGAACCCTGGTCTCCCGGGCCATTAGCAAACATTATTTTTATGGAATTTTTACCATCTTTAAATTATATATAAATTGAAATCTGTATAAGTATTCAAGATTATCAAGATTCCATAATGTAATTTATTTAAAAAATTTTTTTTTTTAACGTGAAAATTTCCTAAAAATGTTTTAAAATTTGACAAAATAATAGAAACAATATATTTGGGTCGGCATATTTTAGCCATGTTCTTTTCTCTGAAAGTTTTTTTAAATATCCTCAAGCTTTTTCTTTCAGTAGCATATCAAGGCCAATGTTAAGTTTCCGGGAGACATTCTTTCAGCCAGCAATCTGATCATTGTACTGAAAGAGGTAGGGTTGGAGCAATTGTATAGTTTTTATCTTTACCCACAATTTGACCTTGTGTTGCATTCCACCTTTCCAGTAAGTTTGGGGATATTGAGATGGATAAGTCCTCTATAAATATCTGTACAAGGAAGAAGACAAATTGAATATTCGCTTTGGTTTGTTGTTTGCAATAATTGAAGGTACACTGAAAGTATTGGTTCCCACTTGATCAGTCTGTTCAGTACCTAAATGGGTGACCATTTTGGACTGTAAGTACCATAAGCGATCTGAGGCCCTTGTGCCAGACTAAGTGAAGCTTAGTAAAATAAATTTTCAATAGTTTTGAAAAAGACAATCGCTTAGTTTTAAATTTTAAAAAATGGATGAAAAGATTATGAACAAAAACCTGTTCAACCTCACTTAGAATATACTATGTGTGTGTTTGTTATTCAAAGTACTAACAAACTGTAATTTTAACTTACTACCAAACATTTGAATAAATATATTTCTTCATCTCTAAGCAAGATCTACAGAATAAAAATCTGATAATTGGCTCATGTGCATATATTGAATATTTTCTTGTGTGTACAGAATTTATATATATATATACTCTTTCATAAATATTGAATATATTTTAGTTATGGTTTTAAAAAGTAATCTAAAAATCAAAAATATTTGTTACTGAAAATGAATAAATCTGTTCTGTGTATAAAAGTATCAGTTCAGAAGTTTTATATGCATGAGGGTGGGGTGGAGGCTGAAAAGTTCATAAGCTGATTTTTATATCTGCTGTTGATGACTTTTTCTTTTTTTTTTTTTTTTTTTTTTTGACTAATGAGATCCAAACACTGCAACACCCTTAAAAGAAGTGTGTGGACCACAAGAGACAATGTTGTGAAATAAGCCTCATTGAGTCACATTATGTGAGAGTATCTTGGTCAACCTATGACCCTTGTATGTATTCTATTCCAAAGAATTTGAATTTTTTTTTTTTTATGAGATAAAAAGAAGAGACCTATTATTGGGGAGTGGGGTGGGGGTTTGTGAGTATATATTTAAATATGATTAATAGGTCAATATTTTTAGATGAAAATAAATGAAAAGATTTTCGACAAGAATTTATTTTGTAATTATCTGATATATTGTAGGTTATTTTGCCATAGCACAACAAAAATGGCATAGTGTTCCAAAACATTTATTTATTTTAGTAGTAGTAGTATTAAGACAGGAGTTTTATAGTGTAGTGCCTAACATGCTGGACATTGACATTGTAGCAAGCAAGTTCAAACTCGAGTCATGCTATTACGTTCACTTTCAGACTAATACCCTTGGGAAAAGTATGAACCCCCTTATCCCTCTCAGCTATGAGTTGAATAATATACTAACTATTCTTCTGCAAGAATGGCTTTGGCATTAAATCACCCACAAAGATTGACATGCCATTAAACAAAAAAATCAAAATACTAAGATACTCCTAGAGGATTATGCAATTTCTAATCCAATTTAAAATCTAGTCAATGTAGGATCTGTGTTGATATTGATTCTGATCCTTATAATTTCTAATCCAGTTGGTTGGGACTGGATCTCTGCAGAGGGGTAAACCTCCCCCAGTGAGTTTCCTGGATGTGACACTAAACCATTTCACGGTGAGTCTCCAGTTCTGGAGTTTTGCAGAATGTGGAGTACTCCTTCATTGCCTGATGGGTAGCACATGATAGGGCCCTACCTATGAATCAAATAGAACTGTTTGACATTTAGACTGTGTGCAACAAATGACATATTAAATTGAATTGTTTGAGATAGAACTGTTTATCATTTAACTGTGTGTAAACAAATGACTGATGCCTCATTGAATTAGTTAATGATACATAACACTACTTAGAACCAATTAACTGTGTGCAAACAAATGAGTAATGGAGAACAAGAATTATTAGTGTTAAATAGCAGTACTTGAAACTGTGTGCCTAAATTGAATTATTGGTATAACTTGGCAATACTTGTAACCATTTGACTGTGTACAAATGAAGGAATAGTGTTGACTAGAATAATTAGTGTTAAATAGCAATACTTGTAACCACATCACTGTGCACAGACAAATGATTAATATTGAATAGAATTATTAGCGTTAAATGGCAATAATTGAAGCCATTTAACTGTGTAAAAACAATAGCAATACTTGTGTGAAAATTAGTTTAAAAATTAAATTACTTACAAAATATTCACTTAAAGATCTTATATGTATATTCATTTAAATGGATGTGAACAAATGATTAATTGTAAATAGAATTTGCCAAAAAAATATGCTAAAAAATATCAGATATTTTTATGTTTTTACATACATAAATATCAAATATGATTTATAAACACATTTTGTAGATAACATTTTTAAATGAGCCTGAGCATATTTTTGAGATAATAAAAATGTAGTAATTTGTCTCCAGCCCTTCTCCAGTTTAAGCTGAACTTTCTAACCTTGTTAAAGGGATCTAGGAGAAAGAAAACTCTCCTGTCAAAACCATGATAGTGTAACTTACTGTGATGGAGAGGAAAAACTCTTAGCCTAAAATCGTCCAAATCAACCTCATTCTGGCAATGTCTACACAGAGATATTAATGCTAGGTTGTATAGTATGTTGGTTTTACTCTTGGATAACATTGGTGTTGTGAAGAAGGGAGACTTGTAGCATGGGAAACTGCTGGCCTCCCATACAACCTTGCAAAGCCCTTTACTGAGATCTGAGGGCATATGCCATAAATAAACTGTTAACTTAATAGTTTCTTTGTCTTAACATATAAAAAATATAACTAATATATATCTATCTTGGTCTGTCCACGCGTGTCTGTCTCTCTGTCTCATGGTTAAATGATTAACAAACTAAAAGTAAATATTTTGTGTATGTTTTAAAGAAAACACGTTTGGTGTATTTATATTGAAGTTGTTATTTAAAGTCTATAATGTATAATTTGTGAGATCATTTCTTGTAGTTTTCTCTCTCATTCTCCCACTTGCTAGAATTGAATACAATAACTTATTTTGTTTTGCTAAAAAAATATTTTCTATCATTATTTTATTTGAATTGTTAATGTTCCAACTTTGGTTTCTTTATTTCCGAAACATAAATGTTTTTGCAACTCAATTTAACCTCTAAAGTGACCAAAGGTTAAAAAGATCAGGAGGAAAAAAGTAAACCTCTGGAATACCAATTAGTAAGTATTAAGTTTATTCAGTAAAATGTTATTATGCAAAAATGGATATTTAAAAATAGATTATTTAATGTTGTAAATTTATGACTGTTAGATGACAATTTTATAGGGGAATATAATGTTTTTATTGATGAAATAATTATGGAGAAGGATAGACAAACAGATGTGTTATTCACTTATAATAAAAAATATTAAACTGTAAGTGGACTAAAATGCAAAATGATAAATCATTACCAGGGCTGGATTGAGACTTTGTAGGCCCCCACCCCTGGGTCACAGATATTGTGAGGCCCCTTGTGATATTTAAAAAAAAAAAAAAAAAAAAAAAAAAAGAAATATTAGATTTATTTTTACAAGGTTAAACACAATTAAAACTCAAACATTTACTGCAGAGGGGTAAGAAAGACCCCCCCTCAACAAGTGTCCTGGATATGACACTAAACAATCTGATGGTGAGGTTCCAGTAATACTGGAGCTTTGGAAAATGCGGAGTACCTCTTTATTACCATCAATCCCAGGTCCACTGTGGCCTGAAGTGGTCGTACCTGATAGGGTCCTATCTATGAGTCAAATAGAACTAAACTGTGTAATTACACTAAACTGAATTGTTTGAAATTGACTGTTTTTACATTTAATTGTGTATTTGAACTGTGTACTCATTCTAAATTTAATTGCTTAAAATACAACTGTTTTGTCATTTAAACTGTATAAAACTGAATTGTTTGGAATGGAATTGTTTTTGTATGCTAAACTGAATTGTTTGAAATAGAACAGTTTTGACATTTAATTCTGAATTGTTTGAATTAGAACTATTTAACTAAATTGAATAGCTTAAAATAGAAATGTTTTTGGCAATTAAACTGTGTACTTAGGCTAAACTGAATTGTTTGAAATAGATCTGATCATTTGTATAAAAATGGAGTCAGATTTACATATATCATTTGCTTCTTTTAAAATCAATCTTGTTTCATATCTTTTTGGGTTATTGGTTTGGTTTTATGGCATATCAACCATTGTATGTTATTTAATGCCAAATCCAGTTTATATGATTTGTAAATGTAAGTCAAATGTTAAATGGTTCCAAGTATTGTTATGTATCACTAAAAATTCAATTAAACGTCAGTCATTTGTTTATATACAGTTAAATGATCAAACACTTCTAATTCAAACAATTCTATTAAACATTAGTTATTTGTTTGCACACAGTCTAAATGTCAAACAGTTCTATTTGACTCATAGGTGGGACCTTATCAGGTGCTACCACTCTGTGCCAGAGTGGACCTGGGAGTGATGGCAATGAAGAGGTACTCTGCATTCCCCAAAGCTCTAGCATTACTGGAGCCTTACCATCAGATGATTTAGTGTCATATCCAGGACACTCATTGGGGGATGGCCTTACTCCTCTGCTGAGATAGACTGGGCTGTTTTAGGTTTATTGATTAAAACAAAACCATAACAAGGTATACATCCCCCCACCGCCACAGTTCTTATTACCTACTTTCCTTCCTTTTCTTCATTAAAAAAAACTTTTTTTTTTGTCTTGATCATGTCAAGTATTTTATCTTTTATTGTTGACAGCATGGTTAGTGAGAGGCTGATCTATCACCAATAATTTCCATCTAAAATCATTCCTTTTTTTTGTTTCTATGGTAACAGTGATCTTTGGTCACATTCCATGTGAGTATCTTGGTCAGACTATGAATTTTTCTGCCAACCCTCTTGTAAACCTCATTTAGTCACATTTCATGAGAGTATCTTGGTCAGATTATGAACTTTTCAGTCGACCCCTCTCCTGTTTTTTAGATGTTAGACTGCGACATCATTGTAAGTCTGAATTCCAATTGTGCTATTAAATTCACTTTGGAACTAATACCTTGGGAAAGATTAAAACCTCCTTATTTTCTCTGCTATGGGTAAAATGGTACCAATATTGTCCTTCTACAAGAATGTCTTTGGCATTAAATAACCCATAAAGATTGGTATTCCATTACACAAAGAATGTATCTAGATTCTAACAATCCAATTTTATATATATGTCATCATAATACAACAAAAAAGACACTCAGTAGCAAAATTTTTGTTAGAGAAGTTGGAATAGTCTTGCAATGAATTCCCAATCTAATTTGCAGCTTATTAGGCTTATTTGTTTGCATACAGTTAAATGTTTTCAAGTATTGCTGGCACTAATAATTCTATTTAATATCAATTATTTGTTTGCACACAGTTAAATGGTTTCAAGTATTACTATTTAACATTAGTAATTCTATTTGAGTATTTTTGTCTAATATGAACAACTTTCACCTGGTTGTATGGTTTCAAATAGGTAATAATTTCTTGTAAAAGATTGAACAGTTTTATTTTACCTTGATGGGATCCACACTGGACCTGAGAGTAATGGTAATAAATGGGTATTCCATGTTCCACAAACTCCAAGACAAGAGCCTCACCATCAGATGCAGGACATACTCGGGACACTAAATAATTTCAAGTATTGCTAATACTAATAATTTGATAATAATCATTTGTTTGTACGCAGTTAAAGGATTGAATAGTTTGATTTGACCCATTAAACAGGTACTACATCTCTGGGTCAGAGTAGACCTAGGAGTAATGGCAATGAAGGGGTACTCCACATTCTCCAAAGCTCTAGGACTGGAACCTCATGATCAGATGACTTCATATCATAACCAGGACACTAATTGTGGAGTGTCTTACTTGTCTGTAGAGGTGCAGTCAGTGTATTCTACAGCCTCAGCTGATGGTGGTATTAAATGTTAAAAATATCTTGTATTTGGATTATAAGGATTGACTAAAAAGTTCATAGTCTAACCAAGATACTCACATGGAATGTGACCAAATGAGGTTTATTGTTCAACAGTCTCCTTTGTGGTCCACATACTTCTTTTATCAGTGTTGCAGTGCTTAGATCACATTGGTAAAAGAAAAAAAAAAAGTCATCAACAGCAGATATGTTATATGAACTTTTCAGTCTACCCTCTTAGATTTGGCTTATATGGTTGTCAAAATTCCATTGTTAGTTGCCTATATAATTTATACTTAATAAGTTTTCATGTTTTTTGTTGTCTTTTTTAAGGACTGTAATAAATTACTTAAGTATCTTTTTATATCATGGCTCTATAATTATCCACTTTGGTTAAGGGAACTGATCAAGAGTAATATTAACTAAAAACCAGTCTTCTGTTAAGATAGTGACTTTCTAGGTGTATAGATAGTTTTGCTATTAATCTTGAACTCTCAGATTGATTGTATAGTAGACTTCCCAAATCTATTCTGCCAATCAGAGATTTCATGATAAATAGCATGTTGCTATTTGTAAATATAAGGCTTGTAGAAATACTAATAACAAAGTGTAAGAGTTAATAAATATCTCTAATGTAATGTTCTTTTTTAATAAAACTGACTTAAAGGTAAAAATCTTTTCTTAGGTATTTGTAGAGATCCAAACACTTAAAACAAAGATTAGTTGGCAGTTAGCTTTGTTATCAGTGTGAGGTTAACATTTCTGGCCCCTTTGTGGTCATTGCCCATATCTAGAGATAATAAACATAAATGATCTTTAAGATTTTCCAGTGACTGGAAAAAATATCTTTGTTTGTAAGTAGGTGGGGTGGAGGAGTTTGTAGGTTTTTTTGTTTTTTTTTGCTCGGAATTTTTCAGTTCGAGGTCCATTTTAAAGCAAAAAGATAAAGATTTGGTTGTCTAGCCAAATGGACACAAAGTAAGGGTCCAATTAGATATTATAGTATAAATCATAACTCCATATTTATAAAAAAAGAAAAGAAAAGGGAGTCCTGGATATGACAACAAACTGCATTTGAGGCTCCAGTCTTGAAATTTTGGGAATATGGTGTACCCTTTCATTACCATTACTCTCTGGTCGACTCGGACCTGGAGTGGTAGTACTTGTTGGGTCCCATCTTTGGGTCAAATAGAACTGTTCAATCTTTTATTTGGCATTATTATTAATGTCAAATAGCTATACAGGAAACCTTTGTATTCAAACAAATGATTTGTATTAGATAGAATTATTAGTGTTTGATAGAAATACTTGAAACCATTTAACTGTGTGCAAATAAATGAGCTCTTGCTCACTTAAAAATAGTATTATACATGAACTATTCACATATTCACAAATCATATATATAGTATTTTTATATATTACCTATCACGAAAACTATTCAAGTTAGACGAACCAGACATGCAGGACACTGCTGGAGAAGCAGGGATGAACTCATAAGTAATGTACTTTTGTGGACCCCCACACATGGCCGTGCAAAAGCAGGATGACCAGCACGAACATACATTCAGCAGCTGTGTGAGGATACGGGATATTGTCCAGAAGACCTGCCTGAGGCGATGAACGATAGAAAAAAGTGGCGAGAGAGAGTCAGGGATATTCGTGCTACCAGCACGACATGATGATGATATATATATCTTTAAAGAAAAAAAACCAAAGACCGGTTATTTTAGGATTATAAATTTATTTCCATCCTGTTTTTCAGTTTCTGGTGTGAACCAAAAACACGAAGAAAAAAAAGAAATATATATATATATATATATATATATATATATATATAATCTCAGATTTCTTTTGTTTACATATATACACTCAACAGGTACTGAATGCTCAATTCATTATAAGAGCTTTGCACATTACGTGAGTGGCAACCAGTCAGTAAATCCTTGATGATATTTATCTACAGACAGACTGTTTTGTTGTATCAAAACTCATCAGTGTGGTTAAATTTGTTATTAAATAAATCACAAGGGTTAATATGCTATACTAAAGTAAGTAAAGTTGGCAACCATTTTCAATAGCTACAACACCAAGGTATAGGGGAATTTTCCTGGATTGCTCCACTCTACCCTTGATACATACCTTATAATGCTGAGTGTTAAGCAAAGAAGTATCAAGTAGCATTTTTAAAGTCTTTGGTATGACGCAACCTGAGATTGAATCCAGGTCTCCTGGACCATTGGCGAACACTCTACCCCTAGACCAATTAGCCAGTAAGCCTATTCCTGGGTCTAATTAATAATTACAGAAAATTTGGTGGCTATAGTTCTAGCCATCTTTGAATTATGAAGACAGATGAAAAAAAGATAGATGGATACATCCTCATATGTGCTGGATTGATTTTTAAAAAAGAAACAAAACAAAACTTTTTACTTTTTAGCATTTTGAATTTTGTATTGAGATTTTTTTAATTAAAAAAAAAAAAATTACATTTATTGCTGCTAGTTGAATAAGATTTAATATTTTTTGCTTCTCTCACTTTCATTAAAAAACAAATATTTTTAGGTATGATGGAAATCTGGCCCGACCGTTGCACAAGTTTAGCCAAGAAAGAGCTTCGCTATGCTGGAGTGTTTGGAGTTGCAGCCTGGCTATGTGGAACGATCTTCATTGATCGACTCAATCATGAGAAAGCACTGAAAACAATGGTGGATACTGCCAATACTATCAAAGAGAGAAATGTAAGAATTTTATTTATTTCATTCAATATTGATATAATGAATAAGCATAAAAGCACTTTTTGATTTCAAACATAGAATGTAATTTTTTTTTTTTTCTTTTTTTTAAATATTCTTACTCATTGGTGATGACAGTTGTAAGATCTCATAAAATTTCATGTGTTATCAGTTAGTATCACAGATGCTTGATGTGTGCTCCACCTGTTACTTTATTATTTATTATTGTTTGTTATAGCTTTTTGGGAATCACCACTTTTTATTATCTTCTTATATCAACCTTTTTAAAAAAAAAAAAAAAAAAAAAAGAAGAATCTTTGCAAAGAACATACACAATATCTATATCCAGATTCAATTCTGTTAAGTAGTTATTCATTTGATCTTTCTTAAAAATGCCTTCTTAAATTCTTTTTCTTTTCATTATTTTTAAAATCATCCAAAGATCAATGCGATAATCTATAAAAGAGTGTTTTTGTGCTCACCCTGTATGATTTTTATTGTCTTGTCTCAGCTAGAATTAAGATTTATGTCAATGATTATTTTCTTTTTATTACTGATCCTGAAATGACCTGATATGAAAATCTGTTAATATTCTTTTATTTCCTTGAAAAAATACAAGGAAGGCACAAGGCCTTAAGTTTAATCTGTTAATATTCTACTTAACTTCATATTTGCTAGTTGTCTAAATTCTGAGACAAAACTTGTTGGTTTTTATCATTAAGGTTTGTTGGACTATTGTCTTCATCTTTATTGTGGAAATAACTATAAAGATGAAGACAATTGTCTGAAAAACCTTAATGATAAAAAATTCATATTTGCTATTTTGCTGTTTAAATTTCAATCTTGTTTTTGGATCTACATTTTCTTTTTTAAGTAGAGGAATTATATTGTGAATTGAATTACCATGACTAGTTAATTTGGCCTCACTTTTGTGTGATATGAACTAGTGGCTCAGTGGTAGAGTTTCAGCTCTGCAATCTGTGGTTGCTGGTTTGATCTCCAGTGGTGGAGATCACGGTATACACTGCTTATGAGACCTAATAAGGTCGAAACTGCTGTCCAGTGTTTCTGTATGTCGTGTGTAATTGTTTTTGGATTTTCAAATAAAATGCAATTTTCATGAGTGTTAAAAAACAAAAGAAAAACATGAGTCAGCTTGTGATTACTTGAAGTTGAAAAGTTTTTTATTATTGAGAAATACTTTTAGTCTATTGATTCCTAAATTATTTGTCAAAATTTCTGAGATGAAGTTTGATAATTTTTATCATTTACTGAATTTGGACTATTTTCTTCATCTTCATTGTTATATTTACAATGTTTCAGCTGATGCATCCTTTAGCCTTCTTCAGGTATTTCATGTGAAACTCAGGAGCCTACACAGAACTTTGAACCAAATCTTTTATTTAATCTACAGGGATAAATTGTTCTAAATCTGTTAACTATAACCAAGTACAAGTGTTGAGCTATTGTAAGCATTCTTTATTTACCTGTAGTCAGGATTGAACCTGAAATCTTCATTGCCCAGTCAGCTGGGGCTGTAGAATATACCATCTGCATCTCTGCAAGGGGGTAAGACACCTCCCCAAACAAGTGTCCTGGATATTATACTAAACAATCTGATGGTGAGGTTCCAGTTATGCTGGAGCTTTGGGGAATGCGGAGTACCCCTTCATTGCCAGGTCCACTCTGGCCCAGAGTGGTAGCACCTGTTATGCAACTGTGTACTTATGCTAAACTGAATTGTTTAAAATAGAACAATTTTGACATTTAACTGTGTATAAACAAAAAACTATACTTGTACTAAACTGAATTGTTTGAAATAAAACTGCTTAACTGAACTGAATAGCTTGAAATAGAAATGTTTTTGACAATTAAACTGTACTTATGCTAAACTGAATTCTTTTGAAATAAAGCTGTTTATTTGTATAAAAATGGATTTGGCATTAAATAACCTACAAAGGTTGATATGTCATAAAACCTAAACAACCAAAACTGCAACCTTCAGATGATTTCACTTAGAACTACTTTTAACCAAACACCTTTATCTATTATGCTATATGTCCTGAATAAATAAAGAGTTCAGTTTGAAGTTCTTTGTAGGCTCCCCAGTTTGACATGAAACACTTGAAGAAAGCTGAAGGATATATTGGCCGAAATGGGAATATAATAAAGATGAAGACAATAGTCTGAACACACTAAATGATTCCTAAATGTTTATCAAATACCAGTTAATATCAATCAGAAATTCTCCCAAGCTGTACCCATGTCCATACTACTGTAGGGTTGCACCACTTGAATTCTAATTGCTTGGAGAGAAAAGCCTAAGTGGGAGTTGCACGAGAACACTACCTGCTATCTGAAACAAATCCTAGAAGTAGCACTTTATAAAGCAGCAGATGTGTGGCTACTTACTTCCTATCTCACAAGCTATCCAAGAAAGGTGAGCAAGACGAGCTAGCAACCGCTGGAGAAATAAGGACAAATTCCTAAGTGACATTCTCTTATGGACTCCTACAAATAAACATGACAATGTTGGCCAACCAGCAAAAACTTACATTCATCATCTCTGTATGGACAACTAGAGAGTGTGATGACAGATAGGGAAAGTTGGCAAGAAAGTATCAAAGGAATCTATGCTGCTGTCATGCTTTGATGAAGATCAATTGGTACGTTTGTATTGATAATTTAACTGCTGTGTTTTTCATAATAAATTATCTTAATTGATTTAATTAGTTGCCATTTAAATTTTCAGAATTATTTTTAAATATGATTTTGTTCCTTTCGAATTGTTTGCTTGTTCTGAGTTTAAAAATATATTGACATAAAAGATTTTTTTCCAAAGTGAATTGTATTCATTATTTTTCCTTATAGATTCGATTGTACACATTTCCAGAGGGTACAAGAAACCGTGATGGACACATGTTACCATTCAAGAAGGGAGTATTTCATTTAGCAGTTCAGTCACAGGTGAAATTAACTATTTTTACTTATGTGAACATTTAACTTATATTTTTCCCCAGGAAATTTTATCAATCATTGATTATTGTAAAGAAATTGTACTGAACATTAAATCCCATTTAAGAAGCAATGCTCATGAAAAATTTGAAATCAGATTTTGCTATAAAGAATAAGATATTTATAAGATACAGACTGATTTAAGATTTTTGGTTTTTAAAATATCAAAATCCATCCACAACTTTAAAATATAAGCACTTGGATTTGGAAAATTTAGACAAAAAAGGCCTATTTTCCTAAAAATCTTTGGGCAAATAGTGTTTTTTTGGATGAATCTCATTTACAGCAAAAACTATTAAAGATAAAGTAATGAAATTTGGCATTTGTAAAATTTGCTTGTGGAATCATTGAGAATGACATAACATTACTTGAGATTCTTGCATTTTTTTGTGGGTTCCATCTGAAAAATGCTTATAAAATCCCAATAAACCCATAAATCAATTTCCTTTTGATGTAAAAGTAAAGTAAGTAAAGTTGGCAACCATAGTCGAGGGTGACCCAAAGGCTCCCTTTTCAATAGCTACTACACTAAGGTGTAAGGGAGGGTGCTACTCCTTTCCCAGGATTTCTCCATTTTACCCTTGATCCGTACCTTATATTGCTGAGTGTTAAGCAAGGAGGCATCAAGTACCATTTTTAAAGTCCTTGGTATGACTCGACCTGGGATTGAACCCAGGTCTCCCCGGCCATTGGCAAACACTCTAACCATTATGCCAATGTCCGGTGTAGGTGTTAGAATTCTTTAGCCATTTTGATCTTTTTCTTCAAAGAATCCAATGTTGGTAATACAAAAGATACGTCTTTCTGTTTGAAACTAGCAATTGGGTAGCTGAGGATAGTTGCAACTGATTTTAAATGCTTTCAGTCTTCATCTCTGATTGGCCAATTTTTTTCTAGAAATGCTTGCTGCTGCTGATGGGGAAAGTTCGTAAATAGGAATGACCATCCTCTGGACAGCTTATACCCCAAAACAATCCAACAATAGGATTTGAAAGGATCTTATTTTATTGATAATCCAAGTTAAAAACATAGGAGTAACCCAAGCCAAACATTTTTAGATGTTATTTTCCCAATGCAAGTATCATTGGGGAAAGAGAAAAGTTTTGGTAAATGGGCCATGCTTTGACCTGTTTACCAAAACTTGTCTTATTCCCCAGTGATACTTGCACTGGGAAAATAAGGTTAAAAAAATTTCAGCTTCAGGTTATCTTTACTGCACTTTTAACTTGGACTATGAAAGTTGGACACACAACAAAGCAATGCAATTTATTTATGACAAGATTGAAAAAAAATTTTTTTAAATCAAACTCAATTATTCAACAACAGTTAGAAATAAACTTCTAGCAAGAATTGAACTTGCAACCTTTATCCTTGGGAACTTTTCTGGGACAGTGCCATTGTCAATTAGGCTATGAAGACTTTATGTAACAAATATCAAATCTGAAAGCAATCAATTAAAAAAAAATGAATTATGTTTTTATTTACAGAAAATGTGACGTTTTTGTAATAAGCAATTAAATTAAATTCTAATTGTTTAGCTAAATTCAGATTTCTGAAAATTTCCCTAGAAATATTTAAAAAAAAAAAAAAAAAAAAAAAAAAGTTACAATTCTAAAGGTTTATGCCACTTGCCAATGACACTTTAAGTGGGTGTCCCTGTGGTATAATGGTTAAAGCACTGGACTGCAGAATTAGATTGTGTATACTGCGAATAATATATCATAATGGAGATTATGTGTCTCTCTGTAATTGGAACAATGTCACCAACATCAAAATTCCCATAGTTATTTGTTATATTCTCAATGATTATTTAATCTTAATTAACTGGCTCATTGGTCTAGTGGGTAGAGGGTTTGCCAATGATCTGGGAGACCTGGATTCAATTCCAGGTTGCGTCATACCAAAAACTTTAAAAATAGTACTTGATACCTCCTTGCTTAACACTCAGCAATATAAAGGTACGTATCAAGGGTAAAGTGGAGCAATCCAGGGAAAGGAGTAGCGCCCTCCCCTGCACCTCGGTGTAGTAGCTATTGAAAAGAGAGCCTTATGGTTGCCAACTTTGCTTTTATTTACTTATTGATAATGTCTCTATTATTCTTCAGTCTTTCTCGAATCATATGAATGTTTAATTACAGGACTGTCTTCTATTGTTTATCCAGAAAATGTTTTTCTGTGTTCCTTTTTCCCAGCTGCAATATTTCCAGCTTTCTGTTCATTAAGTGGCAATTTTTTTAAATCCGAGATACTAAGTCCTGCAGAAATGGTTCCATTCAACATAACCTGGGTGGCTAATGGTATAGAATCCTTAGCTACTATTTTCTGAACCCTGTTCACTTTGTTTGTATCATTAGCAGCGGAATTTGGCGTACAAAATTGGCTTATGTTGGGAGTTCTATTTTGATCTGTGAAGTCAGAATCAATGTCAGCATGAAGAGATGCTGTTGTTATGAAGTGGAACAAGACTTTGGAAAGTTTTTTTCCTATGCAGTCAAAACTTTACTGAAATGTTCCATGTCAGTTTGACTGGTAAAAGTTGCTGTTGCTGGAGAGCACTCCTTTTGGCTTTGCTGTTCATCATTTAAAGCAACAGAATTTATTTCTTGGATTTTCAGCCAATCCAAACATGATTGATATTCAGGTAATGATATAATGGACTGTATGTGTGTATTATTGACAGACCTTTATATAAATACATGCACGTGCTTAAGATTACTTGTGTTTAAAGACAAATATTGCAAAGACCAATTAGAAACAAGAATACTGAGAGGCTTTATAGGTATTATTTAAACTTCTGTCATAGCATCTATGGTGTGGAATGTGGATTGGTAAAGCATCTAGTACATGGAAGTTTACTAGATGCTTTACGAACTCAACTTCCGAGCAAACCTCTCCAAATCAGAAGGTAACTTTAGTTCAAATATCACAAGCTTATTCTTTATTTTTGTTTCCATTTCAACTTGTTTTTTACTGTTGTAGAAGTGATGACCTGAATGAGTTTCAATTAAAAGCAAGTAGAATTGGGAAAATAAAGAAAAATGCTAGTCAAAATTATTAATGATTGACAAAGAAAGTAGAATTAGGAAGATAAAGGATAATAGTTGGCAAAGAAAGTAGAATTAGGAAGATAAAGGATAATGGTTGGCAAAGAAAGTAGAATTAGGAAGATAAAGGATAATGGTTGGCAAAGAAAGTAGAATTAGGAAGATAAAGGATAATGGTTGGCAAAGAAAGTAGAATTAGGAAGATAAAGGATAATGATTGGCAAAGAAAGTAGAATTAGGAAGATAAAGGATAATGGTTGGCAAAGAAAGTAGAATTAGGAAGATAAAGGATAATGGTTGACAAAGAAAGTAGAATTGAATTATTGGAAATAGAACTGTTTATCATTTAACTATGTAAACAAATGTTTAAGTGTTTAATTGAATTGTTAGTGATACATAGCAATACTTGAAAGCATTTAACTTTGTTGACCTATGTTTACAAATCCTTTAGTTTATATATATATATATATATATATATATATATATATATATATATATATATATAAAGAGGATTTGGCATTAAATAACCTACAGTGGTTGATATGTCATAAAACCCAACCCAACCAAACCCTATATATTCAATATATATGTATAAAAAGTATTTAGCATTAAATAACCTACAATGGTTGATATGCCATAAAACCCAACCAAACCAAATCCTATATATTTAATATATATATGTCTAAAGAGGATTTGGCATTAAATAACCTACAATGGTTGATAGGCCATAAAACCTAATCAAACAAAACAAACCATTAGATGGTTTAATGTCTTCTCCAGGACACTTGTTAGGGAAGCCTTACTCCTCTGCAGAAGTGTAGTCAGTGTATTCTACTACCCCAGTTGAATGGGCTAATTTGTGAATAAACTAAATGAAATTATGCAAAAACCATTTTTAAAAAAGAATTTTACATAGTCAAGATTATAATTATAAAATAAATCTGTAGTTGACACAATATCATTTGATTAGTATCACTAGTTACTTTTTGGTATATTTTAATCAATTATATTAAAATTAAAGATTTTTAGATTTAATTATTGATAATGCATTGGTAAAGATAAAATATTGATTGATCTGATTATTGATCATTGAACTGAACATTGTTTTCATGAATCTGTATTGATCTTTTCATAGATCAACTATCTAAACTCATGTTTATTCATAAACTAAGATAAAATACAACTAAGCTATCACTAGTGACTCAATAATTCCTTGATCTATTTAAGTTAAACTATGAAGGTGGGCTGAAAAGTTCATTGGCTGATGTCATATCTACAGTTGATGAAATGTTTGACCAATGAGATCCAAGTACTGCAACACAAATGGAAGAAATGTGTAGACTACAAAGGGATGTGGGTGTTCATAACATTCCCTAGGGTATTAGCACAAAAGTGAATGTAATAGTGCAACTTGAATTTGAATTCTCTTTCTATGATGTTGTAGGTTAGCACGTAAACCAATATGCCATGAGGAATTTTACATTTCAGTGCTTTTTTTTAATTAGGTAATCCTTTATATACATTTACCTAGATCCTTCATGATATTAATTTTGAATTGGAATTTTAAATATGCATTTTCTGTCTTAATTCTATTGGATATGTTAGCAATAATAATAATAATATTTTACAACGTATCAGAAAAAATAAGGTCTAAAAAAAAAATTCAGGTTCAGGTTACTCTTACTGCACTTTTAACTTGGACGAGACAAGAATATTAAAAAATAAGTTCATGAAAATTAAAAATAGACGGAATTAGAATTTATTAGATTTCTTCTGTAGGAGATACATTTACAAAAAAATATTGGTATTTATTTTTTATGTCAAGATTAAAGCAAAATATTTTTACTGTTTACCCACTAAAAATGAGGGTTTAGAAATGATATATTAGTTGATTTGATTTCTTTGCTTAATGGCATATCAACCTTCATGGGTTACTTGATGCCAAAGCAATCCTTGTAGAAGAGCAGTAGTGTTACTATATAACGCATAGCTGGAGTGGGGAATTGGAGGGGTGTTCATAACATTCCCTGGGGTATTAGCACAAAAGTGAATGTAATAGTGCAACTTGAATTTGAATTCTCTTTCTATGATGTTGTAGGTTAGCACGTAAACCAATATGCCATGAGGAATTTTACATTTCAGTGCTTTTTTTTAATTAGGTAATCCTTTATATACATTTACCTAGATCCTTCATGATATTAATTTTGAATTGGAATTTTAAATGTGCATTTTCTGTCTTAATTCTATTGGATATGCTAGCAATGATAACAATTGCTAAGCTTAATATTCGTAATTGTGACTTGTTTTTTTTTTTTTTTTTTTAAAGTAGCAAAAATCCTAAATATGCTAGGATTTAAAAATGTTTATTTGCAATATTAACTGGGCCATTGTGTTGTATATTGACCTATGATCCGGCCAGGCTGTCAAAATAGGAAATGCACCTATGTAAATAACAGGTGCATTCGGTCGAGGAATATCAGAATTATAACCTTGACCGTGGATGGGTTGAATGAGTGCAATTGTGACACCCACAAGAAGAAGGGGGCGTTGAACTATTATATAACTCGGTGAAGACAGGAAGTTAGTTAGTTTGGAGACCAGACCTGTTGGTGACAAGATGCGGTAGAGAAAGCCAGCACCCAGCAGAATGGGCCCCCAGGCTCCCGGTTGAGCAGCACAGGAGAACAAGAAAGAAACGCAGTTATGGCCAATAGAGTGGGGGTCAATATGTTGCAGTTCTGTTCGGTCTCCAACTCCCTCTCACACACAAACCTTTCAAATAAAGTGAGAGGTATATTTTTCTAAAAGACTGTGTTGCTCGTCTTTATTGTGTGTCATTGATTCTGCATGCATATGTAGATGTATATGTATTATGTGTTTGTATAGTTGGTCATGGCTATGCAACTATTGGTCTAATGAGTAGAGTATTCACCAATGGTCTGGGAGACCAGGGTTCAATCTCCGGTCGAGTCATACCAAAGACTCAAAAAATGGTACTTGTTGCCACCTTGTTTAACACTCAGCATTATAAGGTACAGATCAAGAGTAAAGTGAAGCAATCCAGGAAATGGAGTAGTACCCTTCCTTACACCTTGGTGTAGTAGCTATCGAAAAGGGAACCGTTGGGTCACCCTTGACTAAGCTTGCCAACTTATTTGCATGCAATAGCAGCACAAATATTTATCAATTTTTATCTATAAAAAGTTTCTTGACAGCATGAGGATAACTCTTAGCCATGCTGTTAAGAGAAACAGTTTTTTTGTTTATATTTCATAGTTTTTGAGATCCATGACTAAGAAGAATGGTTTTAGCTGTAACATTCATTCATTAAGTCCTAATCAACAATGTTTCATGATATCCATTTTGTAATGTCCGATCATTTTGGTTATTTCATTTATTTCACATTCTTAACTACTTGTAATTTTATGCAGATAATATCTGAATTAAAACCTTTAAAAATCTTGTGACTAGCTTTGGCATTTAGATGTTTACAGGATAATTTCTCTATGAAACTGATGAAAAAAAATATTCATATCGACAATAAATCCTGGTTAAAAGTGCGATAAGGGTAACCTGAAGTTCAACATTTTTAGACCTTATTTTTCCGATGCAGGTATCATTTTGATAAATGAGTCAAGCTTTAGCCTGTTTACCAAAAATTTTCTCATCCCCCAATGATTCCTGCATTAGAAAAATAAGGTCTAAAAATAGTTTTGCTTTGGGTTACTCTTACTGTGCATTTAACTTGGACTATTAATGAAATGTAGAACCAAGATTTGGCAGAGGTTCAAATTTATATTCTGTACCACAAAAACTTGCTTTTTCACCTGTAGCTTCAGGGTGAAATGGATTCATGCCTTTCCCAGAAAAAATGAATACAAACTGTCCTAAAAAAAAAATTTAAAACAGCCAATTTCATTCTCAGCACCTCTAACAAAACATTTTGTGTGGTTTTTCTCTTTCTCTTGATTTCTATCGAAGCAAATCTAAAGATTTAAGCCATTTTCTTTTTTCATTTTTTTTTTTTTTTCTGACTTCTGCCAATTGTCCATGCAGCAGGTGTCTCTTCTTCATGTCACTTATGTTGTTTAAGGAAAAAAAAAAAGACTATACAAGTTAGCATTAGCTTTTTTGCAGGAGTTGCCAGAACATTAAGTTGGTTTAGAGACTCCAAATTTGGGTGTTGCTACTCTAGTGTGGCATTAAAAAAATCAGGTCTAAAATAAAGTTTGACTTTGGGTTACTCTTACTGCAGTTTTAATCTGCAATTTTAATACTTTCCTGCTCTGAAGATTTTTAAAGTTTTACCAACATTTCATTTTATTTATACTGTATTTTTATCTGGGTGTCTTTAAATTTTTTAATGGAATTTAAATTCTTTTTTTTATTTTTAGATTCCAATTATTCCTGTAATATTCTCTTCATTTCAACAATTTTACAGCAAAAGTGATAAAAGATTAGAAACAGGTATTTATTAAATTTCCTATGATATTTTTTATCTTTAATTTCTTATTTTTTAAAAATATAATTGTGTGTGTGTGTGTGTGTGTGTGTGTGTGTGTGTGTGTGTGTGTGTGTGTGTGTGTGTGTGTGTGTATGTATGTATATATATATATATATATATATATATATATATATATATGTGTGTGTGTGTATGTGTGCAGGTCATTCAATAAATGTGGAATTTTTTTTATGAAAGTTTTATTTTATTTTTTTTTTTTTTTCTTAAAATCTTGTTTTGTTGAATAGTTATTGTAAATTTTCTGATCATAAAGAGAAAAAGTTTTTAAAAAAAGAAAGTGTCATAAGAAAAATATAAAATCTGATTTGTCAAGGTTGCTTATTTCCTTATGAAATCTGGGTTAAAATTATTGAAGGTTAATCCAAAGTAAAACATTTTTAGATCTTATTTTTTCTAGGTTTCAGTTTCTTTATTTAATGGCATGTCAACCTTTGTGAGTTATTTAATTCCAAAGTCATCCTTCCAGAAGAACAGCTGTGATGCTATTTAACCCATAGCTGGGAGGATAAGGGGGTTCATACCTTTCCCAAGGGTATTTGCCCGAAAGTGAACATAATAGGGCGACTGGAGTTTGAACTCACTTACTACGACTCCACAGTTCTGCGCTTTAACCATTACATCACAAGCCCCCCCCCCCCCATGCAGGTTAGGAGGCAAGAGTTTTGGTAAATGGACCAAAGAATGGTTCATTTATCAAAACTTTTCTTGTTTTCTGTTTGCCCAGTTGGCTGGGACTCTGCAGAGCGGGTTAGACCCCCCCCACCACCACCACCGAGTGTCCTGGATAGGACACTAAACAATCTAATGTTGAGGTTCGTGTAATGCTTGAGCTTTGGGGAATGTGGAGTACTCCTTCATTGCCATCACTCCCAGGTCCACTCTGGCCTGGAGTGGTAGCACCTGGTAGGGTCCTATCTATGGGTCAAATAGAATTTAACTGTTGTTTTGAGAGTTTGTAGTTTTTGCATCTAAACTGCGCAGTTATACTAAATTGAATTATCTGAAATAAACTGTCTACTTAGGCAAAACAGAATTGTTTGAAATAGAACTGTTTTTGACATGTAGACAAAAACTATACTTATGCTAAAACTGAATTGTTTGAATTAGAACTTTTTGACTACACTGAATTGCTTGAAATAGAAATGTTTTTGACAATTAAACTGTGTACTTATGCTAAACTAAATTGTTTGAGATAGAACTGATTATTTGTATAAAAATGGATTTGGCATTAAATAACCTACAAAGGTTGATATGCCATAAAACCCAAACAACTAACCAACCAACTTATTCTCTGTGTCAGAAAAATAATGTCTAAAAAAGTTCTGCTTCAAGTTACTTTTACTGAACTTTTAATTCGGATGAATGTAGTCCTTGCTTAAAATAAGTAAACTAGATTTTTTTTTTTTTTTTAAGCCACTTTTTTTTTTTTTTTCTTTTTTTGTTAACAATATAAGAATTTTTAATGGTGTGTGTATAGAAATAACCTGAGTATCAGATAGATATGAAAATACTTATATATATATATATATATATATATATATATATATATATATATATATATATATGACTGATTTCAAGTGAATGAAAAAAACAATTTTCATTGCAATTTGACCTGCAAGATCAATTTCAAATTGATGTATGTCTGTATAAATACCAAAATATATCTTCGACACCCAAACCTAAAATAATTTTTGTATAATTTGACATATTTAATAAGCTTAAATTACTTAGCATTTTTATTATGTAAATTGACATTCCATTATTTTAATAAATACATTTTTAATATTCCATGAAATCCAAATGTATTGATAATTTAAAAAAAAATTAATACCCAAGTTTGTTTTTGTTTTTTTTTTTTTTTCTTCGTTTTCTCAAAAATAATTGTAATCTGTTAGGAATGACATTATTCCTTATTACTCCCCTTTTTTTGATGAGGAAAGAATTTTGAGAAATTAAAATGTTGCCTCAGCCATTATTGCATTTGTTAAATGTTTTAAATTTTTGCTTTCTGTTAGAAATTGAAAACCATCAGGTTAAAAGTTCAACCCTTAGTGCCATGATCTGTTGCTGGTTTACAATTTATTTGATATGATTAGCAATTTACTAAGGTGGGTCAAAGGTTTTGCAATATTTTGGTGATAATTTGGCTGCGCTGGATCCTTTTTGCTGGTGTCAAGAAGATGATGACTCGCACTGAATTGTGAGATACTAAGCTTGCCTGATACTCAGTGCTACACGTTGGATTTCAGCCCAGTCATCTGGTGCTGTAGAATACACTGACAGCATCTCTACATAGGGGTAAGACTCCACCCACACCCAACAAGTGTCCTGGACATGACACTAAACAATCTGATGCTGGAGGTTTGGGGAATGTGTAGTACTTCTTCATTCCCATTGCTCCCAGGTCCACTTTGGTTCAGAGTGGTTGCACCTGATAGGGTCTTATCAATGGGTTAGATTGAATTTTTTGACATGTAAACTGAGTGCAAAAAAATGACTTAGGCTAAATTGAATTGTTAGAAATAGAACTGTTTGATCATTTAACTCTATGTAAACAAATGACTGATGTTTAATTGAATTGTTAGTGATACATAGCAACCATTTAACTGTGTGCAAACAAATGGGTTATGTTGAATAGAATCATTAGTGCTAAATAGCAATACTTGTAACCACTTCACTGTGTACAAACAAATGGTTAATATTGAATAGTGGAAGATAACAATAACTGAAACCATTTAACTGTGTAGAAACAATAGCAATATGAGTGTGCAAACAAATTAGTTCTCTGACTCATTTAAAAATGAAAATACCGACAAACTAATCTCTTACATATGTATATCTAGTTAAATGTGTGCAAACAAATGTCTGATGTTAAATTGTTACTGTTACATTGGAATACTTGAAATCATTTAACTGTGTGCAAACAAATGATTAATAGTAAATAGAATTATTTGTATTAGAAATACCTGAAATCATTTAACTGTGTGCAAAAAAAAATGAGTTCACACTCACTTAAAAATGTTATCAACAAAATATGTTTTATAAATCATATATCTAATATATATGTATAAAGAGGACTTAGCATTGAATAACCTAAAATGGTTGATATGCCATAAAACCTAACTAAACCAATTCCTGTATATTTGAAATATTTTTATCAAGAAAGTTTAGCATTAAATAATCTACGAGGGTTGGTATATCAGTTTTATGGCATACCAACCCTCGTAGATTATTAACCAAACTGAATCCTATATATTTTGTTACGTCAATCAGATTTCTCTGTACAGGACGCACATGTATAAATAAGCAGAAGAGAAATAAAGACGTGTATGTTTTTGTAAAAAGAAAATCATTCATTCATTCCTTATGGCTACACAACAATTTAATAAAAATGTATAAAGAGGATTTGGCATTAAATTACCTACAATGGTTATGCCATAAAACCCAACCAAACTAAATCTTATATATTTAATGTATATGTATAAAATGGATTTGGCATTAGATAACCCACAATGATTGATATGCCTTAAAACCAAATCCACATTGGATTTGCCTCTGTCTTGGAGCATGGCCTTGAAATCCACAGTTTTACGTCTACCTGACTTGGCCTGATCTTCAATCAGAGAAAGATTTCTTGAACCATCTGATTACTGTGATCAAATGTGTCTTCACCATTTACACAAATGTTTTTGTTTGGCCCAATTCAAAATTGTGAAGTATGAGTTCCCAAATTAGACTATGTTGCACATTCAGCAGTTCTGCTTTCAAATCACACACTGAACAATGCACAACATATTAGTGCACCAACTACCACAATACTTACCATGGCTTGAACTACTTTCGTTATATGATGTACATATTGCAAACTAGTATGTACCAACTTTTGTCTCGTCCTAGTACTTCTCTTTCTAGTTGAGTCATTCAGAAGCTTCATTTTCAACCAAAAACCTTAAACTTAAACCACCTGTTTGTTAGTTTGGTCATTAAGCTATCACTAAAAAGATGTTTGTTTTTTTTTTTCCTTTTTCATGGTTGTATTTTTATGTATGTATTATTGTTTTTCTCTGTTCTAGAAATTATGTCCCTCTTTTCAGTTGGACTAGAATTTGATTAGTGTGGGAAAATTCTAACCCTGATTGACATTTGAGTCTGTTAAAAGAAAACTCAATTGACAAGATTTTTATAAATGGTGATCAAAGGTGAAATGAAGGTGTCATTAAATCTCTTTGTTTTTATGTTTTATGTACAAACTTGATATATAGAAAACATAATTACAGAGATGCCCAAATTAAAACAAAGTATTGACTGTTTCTATTAATATTTTTTTAAAGATGAAAAATCTTTCAGCAAATTTATGTCAAATCTCACTATGTGTCATTTTCAAAGTTTAGTATGGCAAAAAAGAAAGCATTGCATGTCAGAATAAAATGCTTGATGTTTTTATCTCATTGGCCTAGTGATTAGAGTATTTGCCTATGGACCTGGAGACTGAGGTTCAATCCCTGGTCAAGTCATACCAAAGACAGAAAAAATGGTACTTGTTGCCACCTTCCTTAACACCCAGCATTAGGGAGTACAGATCAAGGGTAAAGTGAAGCAATCCAGGGAAAGGAGTAGTGCCCTCCCCTACACTTTGGTGTTGTAGCTAATGAAAAGGGACCCTTTGGGTCATTCTTGACTATGGTCACCAACTTTTACTTTTATATTTTGAATAGATAAAAACTTTAAAATTCTTTTATTTTTTTATCTTTTCAAGAAAATAGATTTTTCAAAATTTGTATTTATGAACTTGGAGGACAGCATTCAGTTTACACACACACACACACACACAGAGTTATTTTGTAACTTGCTTGAAGCATTGCACAAATTGTTTTATTTTATTTTATTGTATTAATTTAGAGGTCTATTGCAATGTGAAATAATTATTTGAGTCTAATCAATTTCAAAGTAAAAACTTCATCATCAGAAACTTTAAATGAACACAGTGTTGTATGTTCAAAATTTTTTTAGATGTTGTAAACATGGTGTCACATGGGGTGTTAGAACACCGTGTTGGGTGTTGTGACTATGGTGCCATTATTTTTATTTCGCATTGCAATAGCCCTCTAGATTAATATGATAAAATATATAACTGAAAGCAAATTGCTAAACAAGAGAAGTGCATTAATATCCAAGTGTAGACATATTAACAAATTTCTCCTTAGTTATCTACCACTTGACCCTGATTAAATCCATAATTTATCCTCCTCTATCATGCCAGAAAGAAGAAAAGAAATTTTTTTTTTTTTCATTTGAATGTCACTTGATACACCTCACGCTATATAGATGCTTGATTAGCCACTTTTTTCACACTCCTTTTGAAGATTGTGTAAAACACATGAAACAATGTAATGGTCTTGTAGTGTCCATAATTTTACTATTTATAGGTTTTATGGCTGCTCTACCATATAAGCATTAAGTACTCTCTTTCTGAAAAAACTTTTCTTATTTGCAGTTATTTTATCATTTTATTTATATATATATATATATATATATATATATATATATATATATATATATATATAATTTTGAAGAGTGTATTTAGGCAGCAAGTTATTAAGAACGATGGAATGCTGTTTGTTTTATTTTTAATTGTAATTTTCAAGTCTTCTTATATACCTGTATCCCGACACAAGAAAAATAACAAGACATGAAAAATCACAATTAAAAATGATAAACAGTGTTCCATCATCTTTTAATAAAACTTGTCTTTGTTATATAACAAAGGCAAGTTTATATATATATATATATATATATAAAGCCAAAGGCAAGTTTATTAATTTTACATATATATATAATTAATTGTCCTTCATTTAAACTCTGTAACTTAAAATATATGACTATGTAGATGTGCAAAAAAAAAAAATTGCACCTCAGTTATATGAATAATATCTAATGATATCCATTTTGATTGTATAATATTCCATTTGTAGTTATCAGACTCTGATATATTTGGTTTAGCAAAAAAAAAAAAAAAATTGAAAAATTATTAAAGGTGTATCTTATTTATTTTGTAAAAACAAAAAAAAAATATTAAAAATCTGTTTGGAGAATACCATTTTGCTGACTACAATCTCATTCCAATGCAAATTAAAATGTTTTTATTTATTTATTTATTTTTTTCATTAAAAAAGAAAATGTAATTTGATTGTTTTATGACACTTTATGGATAGACAATTTAATGTCATAAAAATCCTGAACAATAAACAGGATTCTATGGACGTTTACGTCAGTCCAAAAGAATTTAAAAAGAAATCAAATTGCTATTATTCATTACTTAGTTTGATCACACCTTGGTAAAATCTTTTGTTGTTGTGATATTTTCTTTTCATTTGAAAAGTCATTTCTATAAAAACTTCTAATAAATTTTTCCTTTTGCCTGTAAAATATTAAATATCCCCTCTCCCAAGTCTTTTCATGCAAATGTAAAGTTGTTTTGTTTCTTTTTTTTTTTTCCAATAAAAACTTGGTTCCGAATTTCATTGGTGTTAGACACTTAAACTTTTTAATTCTTTAATAGCTGTTATAATAAATTTTCCATAGAATAATTAAAGTTTCTCTTAAAGTAAACGGCTCTATTTGCAGGGCTTAGGTAAACTGACTGTATTACCTGCAATAGATTAAGACCTATCCCTCAAAAAAAAGGTATAATACTAAACAGTATTTGATGGTGAGGCTCCAGTTCTGAGAAGTGAGGCGTACTCCTTCATTGCCATTACTCCCAGGGTCACAACTATGGATCAAGTAGATATGTTTAAAAATCCTTTGGATTCAGTAGAACTGTGCAAAAAAAAGAAGTAGGAAAAAAATGTAAATATGAATATACAATGAATGCAATTCTTTAACCTCTAAGTATAAAATAACTCTAGATGGGTTGACATCCCATTAAAATCAATCTTAAAATAAATGATTTGATATTTTGTCTTTTTTATCTGATTATCTGAACTCATTGGGAATTTTCTTTTCAGGTGAACTAATTTTGATAGAGAATGAAGTGATAGTATATTCAAACAGGGTAAAAGATTAGTAATCTTATTAGCAAAAAACTATGCACCCTCTGCCAGGTGCAGGTATTTAAATTTTAATGTAATAATATGTTAAATTAGAACATCTAACAAAACAAAATAAGAACGTATATAAAAAAGGTTACACTTAAATTTATTTTATCTTAATTAATTTCTATATAAAATTATTCATATGACTGTTCTTCTAAGAGAATGGCTTTGGCATTAAATAATCTACAAAGGTTGATATGCCATTAAACAAAGAAACCAACCAAAATTATTCATTGGATCACTCTTAATACATTTGAGAATAAAACAATATTAGAAATCAATAGCACCAAATACTTATTAAACCTAGTATGCAAATTATCCACACCAGATACTATGTAAACTTTTATTTCTTTGTGATATATAATATACATTGCAGGATTTTAAACACATTAATTCACCGGACATTGGCATTATGGTTAGTGTTTACCAATGGCCCTGGAAACCTGGGTTCAATCCCAGGTCAAGTCATACCAAAGACTCAAAAAATGGTACTTGATGCCTCTTTGCTTAACACTCAGCATTATAAGGTATGGATCAAGAGTTAAGTGGAAAAATCCTGGGAAAGGAGTTGTGCCCTCTCCTACACCTTGGTGTAGTAGCTATCGAAAAAGGAGTCTTCGGGTCACCCTCGACTATAGTTGCCAACTTTACTTAATAACATGGGCTGTTTTGAGGCAATTCTAACTTGCCTAGACTTTAAGAGGCATAATTTATAAATAAGATGCTAATTAAGATTAAATAATAATCATTGGGAGTATGTCATTTTGCCCAGTTTGCTGAGGGGTAAGCCCCCCCCCACACACACACACACAATGAGTGCCCTGGATATGACACAAAACAATCTGATGGTGAGGTTCCAGTGATGTTGGAGCTTTGGGAAGTGTGGAGCACCCCTTCATTGCCATTGCTCCCAGGTCCACTCTGGCCCGGAGTGGTAGCACCTGGTAGGGTCCTATCTATGGGTTAAATAGAACTAACTGCATATTTATGCTAAACTGAATTGTTTGAATTGGAACTGTTTGACTAAACTGAATAGCTTGAAATAGGAATGTTTCTGATAATTAAACTGTACTTACATTTAAACTGCATGCTTATGCTAAACTGAATTGCTTGAAATGGAACTGTTTTTGACATTTAACTGTGTAACTAAAATCTGTACTCATACTAAACTGAATTAGCTCTGTTTGAATAGCTTGAAATAGAAATATCTTTGACAATTAAACTGTGAACTCATGCTAAACTGAATTGTTTGAAATAAAACTATTAGTATAAAAATGGATTTGGTATTAGATAACCTACAAAGGTTGATATGCCATAAAAGCCCAACCAACCAACCTGTAATGTCATTAGCTAAGGGGATTGACATTGGTGGTGATGACAATAGTTGCAGTTGTGCACATAATCTTCATAATAAAATACAATGTGACTGACTCTCTCTCCCTCTCTCTCTCTCTCTCTGTATGTAGATCTTATTACAGAGTAATGAGAAAATTTTTTATGGCTTCTGCTGATGATTTAGACATATAATAATTCTGATATGTTAAATGGAATAAATAAAATTTCAAAATCATTCGATGATGAAAAGAACTTATTGTCAATTCTGTGAGGCTAAACATTTTTTTTAAATCTGAAAAGCCAACCAATATAAATATGTGCCTATAAAAATATTATTAAAGGAACTTTTATGGTGTGAGTGGTTCTGTCGACGTATAAACCTTTAAAGTAAGATTTATTTAAATACGAAGATGTGGGGGCTGAAAAGTTCATGGGCTGACACCATATCTACTGTTGATGACTTTATTGTTTGGCGGAATCTAAGCACTGCAACCCTGGAAGTGTTGAACTTTTCAGCTGATCCTCATATAAACCTCATTTGGTCACATACCTTGAGAGTATCTTGGTCAGCCTATGGACTTTTCAAATGAGTTTAATTTATGATTTTTATTTATAAGTAAAAAGTAAAGTTGTCTCCCTTTAGTCGAGGGCAACCCTAAGGCTCCCTTTTCAATAGCTACTACACCAAGGTATAGGGGAGGGTGATACTCCATTCCTTGGATTGCTCCACTTTACCCTTGATCCACACCTTATTATGTTGAGTATTAAGCAAGGAGGCATCAAGTACCATTTTTATGCGTCTTTAGTATGACTTGACCTAGGATTGAACCCTGGTCTCCTGGGCCATTGGCAAACACTCTAACCGCTAGGCCAAAATATGAGAAGATTATTTTTTTACTTTTACCCTGATATTCTGAAACACTTGAATATAAACAAAATAAAGAACATGAAATTTTTTTTTTATTTTAGAAGTATGATGTAATTGTAAAATTATTTAAATATTGTTTTTTCTTTTTTTTTTTTTTTTTTTTTTTTCTTTTCAACTAAAATCAGTTTTGAATTATATTGAAGTTTAAAGATTTCACTTGTGCTCGTATGTATTGAGTTTAGCATTGTTACCAATGACTGCTATATCGGTGATGGCTAATTGTTGGATGGGGTGGGGAAAAACACAGACATAACTCTGCTTTTATCATTAGAAACTTTTGTTTTATTTTCTCTGTTCAGTCTGTGAGGCTGTGGAAGCAGAAAGAAATGGGCCATGGACACCACTTGCAGGCTAGCTTCTCAGTTCTTCTAGGAACAGGACTCTTCTTGTATCTTAGATTAATTTCTCATTCACCCCACTTGTTTCCTCTCATCCTAACCACCAAGAGAGAAAAAGAAGCCCAATATATATATATATACACACACACTCCACTTCCACTTCAGTTGGGTGATATCTTCTGTCACCATCACCACTAAGACCTGGTGACCTCAGTCTGGGATGTTAGATCAAGCATATCTTGTTGATGTTGAACTCTGTCAACTTTCTATTGGCCTTTTTTTTTTTTCTTTTTTTTTTTTTTTTTTTCATTTGCACCTTGGTACCATTTGTTTACAATTCTGTTAAATTTTTTCATAAGGAATTCATTATTAATAATCTAAATAGTCTAAATGATTTTTTACAGTAAATTTGTTATATGCAAAATAATAAATTTTCCAATTTTTCTTGCTTTTCCTCCTCTTTCCAGGCAAAGTGATTATTACTATCTTGCCACCAATTCCTACAGAAAACCTAAAATCAACTGATGTGACGGATTTGTGCAATAAAGTAAGAACTCAAATGGAAGATGTTTATTATAAAACGTCATTGGAAATTGCTCCCTCTATGAATACGAATGGGCACTATAGTCACTCGGAAAGACGTTCACCCCTATCATCCTCGGTCTCTTCCATTGAAGGCAGTGGCGGTCTAACAATTCTCGAAAGAATTGAAGAAGAATCACTCGAGGCCAGTGTAGAAACACTCAGTCCAGACATTAGTCCAACTGAAAAACAGAAAATTCTTGCAGATAAGATTGTTGAACAAACTGTAGCTGATGCTCGTGAGACTTTTAGAGACATGATTAAAAAAAATAAGGCAAGCAGTGCTGAAGAATTGGCCCAGGAAATTGTGGACAAGACAGTACGTGAAGCTCAGCAATTGTTTAGAGAAAGTTCCCATGCAGATTGTCTTCAGGGAAGAGATGACAGTGGTTAATTAATAAGCAGGTTAGTAAAGTATTAAACATCTTGTTAGTAGCAGATTCGTCCTGAAAAAATTTTTTTTCTTTTTCTTCTCTGTTTTTTCAGAGAAGAAAAATTACAAGAATATGCATTCAATCAAGAATCGGAGTGGATGATATTAAATAATTCTGATTGATGTTTGTATTGTGGGGGTACTTGTTATTTTGTAATTATGCTTAGTTTAGTTTCCCATTTTCTAGTTTAGTGTGCTGTTATGTTTCGAATAAGGCATATGGATAAAGGTAGTAAATGAAGGAGGCCAATGAGTAAAGGATATGAAACGGCGCGGACAAAAGGAACATTCAAAACGAGGCGACGAACAAAACAAATTTATATACTATAATAAAACAGACATTGATACATAAAAAATAGTCGTGTGTGTGTGTGTGTGTGTGTGTGTATGTATGTGTGTATGTAACTTACACAACTAAACTACAAAAAGGTTAATGATGGAAACGTCTTATTAAGTTGGATTACATATTGAAAAATCTTTCTTTTTGTGGTTGGAAACAGTCGGTTTCTCTGAGACTGGAAAAGGTCTCATAGACAATGTATATTGAAGAAATGGATGTCTGTGAGGCTTATCCATTTTTTTGCTTTTCACTCGTGTTGATGAATAATAAGAAGAGAGGCAATGTATCCACTGCGAAGAATTTGTGTAAAAAGAGGAAGAGTGTTTGAAGACGACGTATTTATAGAAAATACGTGTCTTGGAAGTGGCTCCAAACGCAGGACGAAATTTACGTGCGGATGTAGTTTTACGCAGGTCACGTGGTTCTCCTGGCCAATGGTTTCCCAAGACTGAATATGTGAGCGTCCACCATCTTTGTTGTGGGAACAAGTGGCATACCGCCCAAATTAAATTATAGGAGTGTAAAGTCCTATAGTATCAGAAACAGAAATGATATCCATCTATTTTGTAGATCTTCATTAGAATTCAGTGAACTGATGATAACAAATATGAGATTTTTTTTTCATTTAAAATTTCTCTTAAAATTGTTTTGCATTTAAACCCCTTGACACTAAGATACTCTATATCTAAGCTTGCAAAATAAAAAAAGATTTTTAAAATTTTACAATCAAGCATAAATTACATTCAAACTTCACGAAGAAGTGACAACATCTTTCTTTAAAGCTATTCCATGAAAAGAAAGGTGTGAATGATTGTCATAATAAGCCTTTTATAATTTCTATCTGATGTAATCACCTTGATCCTACAATGCAGTCATATTTCTTTAAAGCTATCCCATCATTCCATTAAAAGAAAGGTGTGAATGATTGCTATACTTAGCCTTTTATAATTTCTATCTGATGTGATCTCTTTGATCCCAGAATATTGAGTTTCACATTGAATATCAAAATAATTCTCAGTGTGAAGTATCTGGCATATGAGTTTTAAAATTTAAGAGAAAGGGAAAATTTTGTTAAAGTAAAAAGGGAATCTTTTCTTACTATTTTATTTAGTGTTAAAAAATTTTAAATGAAAATGTTTTTTATTTTACAAATCAGAAACTTATTTGAAACTTTTTTTTTTTTGTTTTTCAGCTTTCATAAAAATTGTGAGCAGGCCAGAATTGGTTCCTGATCTCAGAACATTTCAACTTTTTGGGCTGCATTTCTTCAATTTGGTTGCCAACCGCAACCAAAAATACTGAATTTAGGCTAGCAACAGCTGCCCTTCTAGATCAGTTATTGTATTCTTCCCACTGGCCAAAAAAACAAATTGGCATCCTGCAACTTTCTCTCTTTTTCTTTTTACCCCCACCCCCTCCCCCACTTTTCACCTGTTTTTGTGCACTTCCCAAGGAGACAAGGTGCTATCATTGAACTTAACAATAATACAATGTTTTACCAAAAAAGGACCAACCAAAGATATAATAGTTGTGGATTTGAGAAAATTTCCACATCACATGAACAAAATTGTTTCAATTTCATGTTTACACCTGAAATTTTTTTTTTTTTTTTAAATTTTCTCTATCTGTTAGTTTCTTTAATTTTTCTATGTTTTTGTTTTGTGTATGTCTCAAGGGCCAATGTTTTAATTCTTTTTGGTAATAAACATCGGATAGCCTACTAGATAACACATTCAGGTTTTTCTGTACATGTTAAATTCACACTTAACATTTGAATAATCTAAGTTTGAAGAAAAATTTCAAAGCCCACAAAAATGAAACTAATTATCATCTATTGAATTACATTTTTCTACCTTCATTAACAATTATCTTCTGTTAAATTGTGTTATAAATTACAGAATAATTATTTGCAAAATTTTTATTTATTTATATTTTTATGTATGGTTCTGGTTAAAAGTGCAATAATGGTAACCTAAAGCCAAACTTTCTTTCCCCCCCCCCAATGCATGTATCATTGAGGAATGAGAAAAGTTTTGGTAAATGGGCCAATGCTGCTCTGTTTACCAAAATTTTTCTTCTTCCCAATGATACCTGCATCAGAAAAATAAGGTCTAAAAAAGGTTGGTTTCAGGTTACCCTTACGATGCTTTTTTAACTTGGACTAATATTTATTCATAGAGATTTAAGTATTCAGTTAGACAAGTAATGAAAAAAAAAAATTTTTTTTTTTTTTTTTTTTTTCCCCAATGATTGCATCAGATTCTTCTAAAAAAAAAAACCTGAAAAAAAATGACTATAAGTTAGGTAACATTAAAATGTGACAATATTTTCTCAATGTATTGTGATCAAATTATTTTGCCATTTTTGATGATTGAATAATTTATTGAAACAAACTTGAGTTTTCAAATTTTATTTCAACATGTTCTGCTATTTTAAAAAGAAATTTTTTAAATAACCCCTGTATTTTGAATTGTATGTCATTCAAAATATATTTTGGCTCTCATTCATCATTGAATGCAATTGATTTTTACCTAGAAATTGAAAAAGTCCATGTTTAAATGAATTTTTCTGCTTACATTAAGACTTATTATTTACATTAATTTATTATTTCAATTAATTTATGAAGTATAATTATTTTAACTCCCCTCCCCTTTTTTAGTATTTAACTATATGCCATGCTATGGCCACTGTCCTATAATAGTTGCTACATTTAATGTATGAAATTTATATGCAAATGTAATGTCTGTTATTAGGACCGAGGTAATATTATATAACAAATTGTGTCTGATTTGGATTGATTTTAATTTTTGCACACTATCTATATTATTTTAAGTTTGTCAAATTAAGGAGTTGTAAAAAGTTTTAACAAAAATTTGGCACTTGCAAAATTTGAACCCTAATCATATGAAAGATAAATTAAAAAATTTTGTCTTTTATGACGTTGCAATTCAAATGTTGCTCTTACCATATTTTGGTTTTCATTTTTCTCTCCAGAAAAAAAGTCTCAATTATTTAAGTTCCTTGTAAAAATAAAATTGATTGAAATCAGTCTTTACATCTACAATAGATACACTGGTTCTTTATATGCACTTAAATTGAAAACTGCCACTATTTGTTCCGATTAAAAGTCTTGTATGGGTGACTCAAAGTTAAAACTTTTTAAAAACTTCATTTTTCCATTGCTGGTATCTTAGGAGAACAAGTTTGGAAAATAGAATTTACTGAAACTTTTCACATTCCCCTGATACTTGCATCAGAAAAATGAAGTTAAAAAAAAATAAAGATTCAGGTTACATTTGCTGTGCTTTTAATCTGGATTATATGTATATATTTCTTAAATGAATGGATATAGTTTTTTTTTTTTTGTTTTTTTTTTTCCAATATCAGTTACTTTACTTTTAAAATTGTGTTATAAAAACGATGATTAATTTTAGAATAATTAAATGTAAATAGATCATATTAGCCAAAGTTTATTTTTGTTATTGTTTTATTTTTACCTTTTTTTTTTTCTTTATTAGGTTTGTTAAAAAAATTTTTTTTAATGAAAATTTTTCTTGATTTTTTAATTTTTTTTTATTATTATTTTTGAATGGAGAAGAACACGAATTGATGCAATATAGAGAAGAGATTTACCTTAGCATGTAGTTCATTCAATCTGTCAATGCAACTAGTGCCTTTTAAAAGAAAAGAGAAAGACTTCCTCCCTAGAAAAGATTTTGGTTTCTTTGATTTGGAAAGAGACATTATCAACCACTCATGTGCTTTTCCTCATATCTGATTAAGTTAGAATAGATTTTATTACTTTTTTAAAATTTTTTTATTAATTGCACAAATTTACAATAAATATATTATGTAGTTACTTACCTCCCCTTCTTAATCCACTTAAGGATCTGGAAAGATCTACTTTCAAAATCTGGTTATTTATTTCAATAATTAGACTTCCATTTGGGCTAGCATGAAACATTTGCTAAAATATTAAAGATTATCACTTTTTAAATAAATTGCATTCCTTTAAAAAATATTATCATTCTCAAACAGAAACTGACCAATTATTAATGTGTCAAAAGAAAAAAGAATGTAAATTTCTATTTTGGCAAATACTTCATGCATTAGCTTATCTGGTAATGAGGATAATTCTATGTCCATCAACAGTGGGTCTTCAGTAAAAACAGACATGAAATAGTCCACAAATATTTGGGAGCTGAATTATTAGCTTTGTCATTTACAATCGTTGATTATACATTTGTAAAATATACAGTACTCAAGCAGCTGATTTTAAAGACAAATCTAAAAAGAAAAAAAAGAACTCAAAATATCTCTTCTTTTTCAGTTAATTCAAATACAAAAATATTGCAAAAAAGATTTGAGAAGATAGGAAAATTTGCCTCTTCCTTAAATCTTCATTATAATGTGTTTAAGAAAAAAATATCAACATTTTTATGTATAATATTCAATCATAATTTTTGTATGACTGTATCAAATATTCATCAAAATAGCTATGGGCATCTTAGGAAAACATTAAAATATATTTTTTTTTATTTTTTTTTTACTAAGACCAGAGTTTTGTATTTGTAAACTTTTTTCTTCCATTGGCAATGCACTTTTTGAAAAAATTGTTTGTGATGCATTAAGTTTGTTTGCCAAGCCAAATATATAATTCAAAATGTATATAAAAAGAAATGATACAATAAAAATTTAGTTAATAATTAAGAGATTATTGCTGACTTCATAAAATCTCTTGGCACATAGTTTGAAAAATCTCTAGCTTAGAATTGTGTGTGTGTGTGTGTATGTGTGTGTTTTTTTGTTTTTTTTTTAAGGGGATGGGTGATATAAAGAAGCAGCTTTAATTATACTCAGTGACATTGTATAGATATAAAATTATTTACATTTTAACATAGTTGAAACAAGATGAATTTTTCAGAAAAAGTTGATAGTTGTGTTAAGAATGAAAAATTTTGTTGGGATTTTTGAAATAAATATTTTTGTGTCTGCTAAAAGAAAAAAAGATCTGCACTGTGACTTAACAACAACAACAGACTCTAAGCCATATGGGTCGAGAAAGTGGGTGGTTTCTAATTTAGTCTCTAGTAACTTTTCTGCACCCCACCCTCAAGCATATTTGATGGTTACACGGCTACTAGTTTTCCTTTAAAGCCTGTATATTGGTAGTTAGTTGCAGTAAACTTTAAACAGTTTAGTTCTTTTTATTGTTAGCATCATAATTTTATTTTTATGCTCTACCATACAACTAAAAGGGGATTTTTTTTTTTTTGCTTTGTAATTTGATTATCAAAAAATACTCTAGGAAATGTGTTCATTAATGTGTAAATTGATTAACTATAGAATCTTGAAGTATTTTAAGAAATATCATCTGAAATGATCCATCTCCATGTTTTCCTTGATTTAGAATTTATGTAAAATAGAAAAAAAGGTTTTCTTAAATAAAATATCTTTTTTAGATTGACAAATATTACTCCCCCTCCTCAAATTTAAAAAGAATTCTTATTCCTTTTATTTTTTTACAAAGATATTTAGTAATATTTGCTTAAAGGTCACCTTTGGCAGCCATTAAGCTGTTGAAGAGTTGCATCTTAGAATTTAGGGGAAGTTATATAGTAGTTACCTCCCTTGAGAAATAACAACAACAACAAATGCGAGGTGAGGGTGTCTCAGTGGCATAATGGCTAATGTGCTGGACTGCAACATCATAGTAAGCGAGATTGAACTTCATTTGCACTATTACATTCACTTTCAGACTAATGCCCTTTTAGAAAAGTATGAACCTCCTTATCCTTCCCAGTTATAAATTAAATAGTACCACTAATGTTCTTCTATAAGGATGACTTTGGCATTCAATAACTTACGAAAGTTGATATGAAATTAAATAGACCAAACCAACACAAATACTGACCTTACACTATTAAGTTGGAAATTTCTTTATTGCTCTAACAAAAGTCTTATATATGTGCCATTTTTTTTCTTTTATGCTAACATACAAACATCATTATAAACAAGGAAGAAATATTGAATGGTAGCTATGAAGTAGTGATTAATAAATTTGTTGATCATCGCTACAGGAGATTTAAGTGTCCCTGATTAATAAATGATCTTGTACTAAGCTAAGTAAATACCTACAACTCCAGTTTTGGCCTTAGATAAATTTGTGAATAGTTCACAAGAGAATGCACATTAGAATGAAGTAATTGATTAAAAATTTCTTGAGTATTGCAAATTTCTACTAGAAGATACCACTTATTTTTATGCTAACCCTAATGATTCAGTATTAATTTGAAGAAAAGAAACAAAAATTATAATTCAATTGATTTTTAATAATTATTTTGTGAATATACTAACTTGTTTTTTCACTGAAAAATGTTTTGAAACTAACTCCAGCAAGATCATTAAAAACATTCTAATACGTTCTCTTTCAAATAAGAAAGAACATAAGTTATTATTTATTTATTTATCATTTTAAACAATACAAATTGTTTTAGAACTTGGAATTGTTTTTTGTATATCTACTTAGGATAATAAAAATGATATTTTGGTAAAAATTCTCACAAATGTGAACCTTGTATTAGCATTTTCTTTTTTTCTTCTAATAAATCTTATTTCTTCTGAGTTTCAAAATAGGCCAAATGTTGTCATTTTTTTTATTTTATCTTTTTATTAATATAATGGCAACTGATGCGAGGGGAGAGAACGAATTTAGAGGAAGTAAATTTTTGACTGAAGGGAAATTTATTTCTGGTTTTATTGTTACAATTTAGTCATTTCTCAAGAACTTTATTCCTTTTAATTCAAACTTTCTCATCTTTTTTTTAAGGATACTGAATTATTCTTTTTTTTTTCTTTTTTTTTTCCAAAACACTTCTTTAATTACATTACATTTTATTTATAGAATTTATATTATAATTGCAAATAAAGTGAAGTACTTTATAATTTGCATTTAATATTTTAAGTGGCAAATTGGCTTGAAAGTTGCTTTTTTAATGCTATTGCTCTAACACAAATCTTGCTATGGTCAGCCATTTTTTGCCTTGTGTTCTGGTAATGAACATTAAAAAAAAAAAAAAATCAGATAATTCTAATCTCTGTAATTAGGATTCCTTCAAAATTCATACATAATTGAACAACTGCATTCCAGACCTGTTTTTTCTTCTTGGGTACTTTTCATATTATTTCATACATCTAATTGCTAAGTATAAAATCTATATTAACTTGAACATGAAACTCCCCCCTCACCCTTTCTTTGAATAAATTATATTGAAATTTTAACATTTCAAGACTAAGAAAATCCAATATTTATAATTTACTTTTACAGTTTTATTTATTTAATTTTTTTTAATAATTTAAATAAAAATTAACTTATTTTTACAAAAAAAAATTTAAAAAAAGACAAAAATAGGAATCCAAACTGCCTGTGACTTAAATTCAACTTTGAAAAACAAAATGTTGAAATTTGTTGGTCTTGATTGACAGGTATCTTATGAAGATTTGTCCCAAATCAGCCGACATGGATGTTTTTAATGTGATTGTGAATTTTACAAACCAAGCTTTCAACAAGAGGAAGCCATTTTGATTTTCAAACATTTCTCTTCCCCCTGCCCTTTCTTTTCCTCCACATTCAAGATTTTCAGTTAGCCTTAATGTCAGGGCAGATAACTGTGTGTAAAAAAAAAAAATTTTAAAAAAATCAATGCATCAAATAAAATTGTCTGTCAACTCCAATTTGTTTTGCATTATCTATTTTTTTTTCTTATTCAGTTTCCTGGAACCTTCAAAAAGTTTTCTGAATTTGAGAATTCAGATTCTATGAACAGAAGACTTTTTTTATTTCCTTAAAATGGGCATTTCTTGAAAAGAAGAAATGAAACTAAAAAAAAAAAAAAAAAATGTAATAATCTTTTAATAATCTTCCATAAGTTAAGAAAAGCAGAAAGTAAATTTCAAACCGTTAAAAAGAAATCTTTAGTCAACGGTCAGTCTAATATTGTTATGGATTACATACAACAAGAGTATGGTGTTGATATTTAACTTTTAATGTAGTTCTTACCTTATATGACAGGTTTATATCTGGATCAACACTTTTGTCTTGTCTGCATTCAAAATGGTGGTGGGAAAAAAACCTTATTGCAGGAACACTGAAATCCTTTTAAATCAAAGGAGCAAAAATAGAAGACAAAAAAAATTTGAAAAAGATCAAAGTATAGAAAATTAAAGTGAGAGTGAAATTGAAAAGTGTGGTCAATCTTTTGGGAATGGGGAGAAATCAGATGTGTATAGTGAATCATACTTAAATAGAAGGTTCTTTCTTAGTATGAGCAGTATGCTGTGTTTAAACAGAATTCACTATATTTGAATTTCTATGAAATTATTTTTCCTTATTGAGAAAAACTAAATGTTTGCATATATTTACTGCATATTACAAAAGCATAAGTCACCCACCAAGAATCTCACTAAGGTAATAATAGTCTATGAGATAAGATGTGCTAACTATTGTTCCAGGGCAAGTTACATTGTCAACTTCTGTAAATTCTTAATTGAAACAACATAAGCTAAAATTAAAACTTTATTTTTAAAATCCAAGTTATAAAATATTTTTAAAATGCCTTTTGAACAGAAAATTTTTTTTAAAAACTTTTTTTATAGGGATGTTAAAAATATTTTTAAAATAGCATGCAGCATTCTTGTGTAGTTTCTATTAAGCCTTTTCTTCAGCTTTTCATGTGATGCCACCGTAAAACCGTGCTGACACAGCAATTTTATGAGATTTCCATATGGTCATTGACCTGTCAATAGCAGTCCATGTTTACCTATGTGTATATTGAGATCATTTTCAGAAGATGAGATATTGCTACTGAGGTATATGAACTGGTCTATTAATTTCAGACGTTTACTATTTAATGAGATGGCACCATAAAACCATCCATGTTGGGTATTGCTGGAGAAGTAAGGATTCACAAGTGTTATTCTCTTGACTCTTTCACACAGACACACCATTCATCAGTTCTGAGCGGACACTGCATGCTGGCTAGAGGACTTAACAAGAGTGATGGCTGATAAGGATAGATGGTGAAGGTACAAATTAATGTTTTATTGTGTAGAAGTGTTTTGTATATATTTAAAAAAAAAAAAAAAAAAAAACTTGTTGAAATCTAGACACGATTAAAATTTCAGATAAATTTTAAATCTGGTAAGAACAGTTTCCATTTAACTTTTTAGAATTTTTATTTTAAAAAAGTCTTATGGTGCCCATACTTGTTTAACCATATTGTGGGTAGAGTGTTCACCAATGGGTCATACCAAAGACTTTAAAAATGGTACTTGATACCTCCTTGTTTAACACTCAGTAGTATAAGGTACATATCAAGGGTAAAGTGGAGCAATTCAGGGAAAAAAGTAGCGCCCTCCCCTACACCTTGGTGTAGTAGCTATTGAAAAGGAAGCCTTAGGGTCACCCTCAACTACGGTCGCCAACTTTACTTTTACATTTGTACAATCTTTGCCATTCCTGTTAATATAATGTGATAACCTACCCTCCTTCTTACAGACAGGATGTAATACAAGGGTAATTTTTGAGTAAAATGGGTTCGAATTTCAAATTTTTCTTTCTCTAAAATTGGTTGCCTTACCATGGCCAAAAAAAAAGTCTGTCCTACTTTTACCTGCAGCTGAGAAAGGAACAGATGCCTTTTCTTATGGCATTGATATGAACTGACAAATATCTAAATAATGCATTAACAAGTGATGTATCTAGATCAAGTTTTTTCATTTTTTAATCTGCAGCTAAATTATATTTTTCTTAGAACCCCCCCCCCCAAAAAAAAACATCGGATCAAATATAACTTCCATTCTACAAGGTTTGGCTGAAAAGTTCATAGGCTGACTAAGATACTTTTATGAAATGAAGTTTATTTTTCAATATATATAAATGAATTAGCGTTAGAATTACTTGAAAAATTGATCAGATATGTCATCATCCTATGAGCTTTTCAGCCCAACCTTGTATATATCTATTTACCAATCCCTCCACACAGGCTGGTTATAACACAAGGTCAATTTTTAAGCTGAGTTTGAATAGTTTTCCTTTCTCCTAGACTGGATGTTAAACCAGGGTTAAAGAAAACAGTCTGCCCAACCATTTACTCATAGATGGAGGGAGAATAATTGGATTCATACCTTTCCCAAAGGGTATTAGTGTTATGTGAAATGCAGTCAACCTCACCCAGAATATAAACCCGTGTCCATTTCCTCTGCTGATACCCATTATATGATTGGTACCCCCCCCCAAAAAAAGCCCGACCTTGTATAACTGAAGTGGTAGCAAAATTCTTAACACAAAAATATCTTCAACACTTGCAATAACTGTTGGGATACTGTTTCAGATCATCAAATGGCAAAGAGAGAGGAACAGATACTTTTTCCTTGCTCTCTGCTCATGTGTTGTGCAATGGTCACTAACGGCTTTTAACAACCGATCCAGGGCTGTAAATGAACAAAGGGAGAAGTTATGCATCATTCGTTTTTTTGCCACTTCTAGCATTTCTTATAAAAAAAAGCAAAATGTTAATATCTTAATTTTGGTCAACAAAAATTAGTCTGGGTTAAACGTGGGGTAAGGATAACCTGAACTTAAGACCTAATTTTATGCAGATATTGGAAAAATAAGGTCTAAAAACGTTTGGCTTCAGGTTACCTTTGTGTTTTAACCTGGATTTGTTTTTTTTTCATTGTTTATAAATTCATAACAGTAAAAGATTAAAAACGTTTTCTGATAAAGAATGCATTGCAGGTTTAAAAAAAAAAAAAAAAAAATTATTTCTAATAATTTCTCTGTCCCAATCTAAAAAGAATCAAAACAAGAAGATTGTAGAGGGAAAGAAAAAAAAGAAAAAGAACAATTTTTATTTATTTATTTATTTGTAGTAATCAACAAGTTCTTAATTTTGAGTACAAAGAAAATTTAAATTTGCTTTCTTAGATTTGGGAACCCAAGTAAAACATTTCTTTTTAAACATTATTCTCAATAAAATTTTTGAACTCTACCCAATGAAAATAAACAAAAGCCTTAAATTTCATTTAAACTTTTGTTCTATAATAAAAATTCTCACACATGGAGGGGGAAAAAAAATTCCACTTTCCTTAAATTCAAAACATTCTACACTAACAATTATGTAACACGACTAAATGGAATGTTTTTGAACACATGATTTGAGAGAGTAAAGAAAAAAAAGAAATGTTGGCATACTTATCACATACATAACAAAAATAATTAAAAATGAGATTTCTAAAAAAAAAAATTCCTCAAAATAATTCACTGGTTAAAACTGTACATTTTAAAGTTACTTTTATTCCTTGTTGAATGTCATCTTAAATATTAAAGTGAATGCAAACGTTTCCTAACAACCTCTTTAAAAACTAGAGATTGAATACACAGTTGAAAACTGGTTTAAAGAAGCTGGAAACTTTTGCACATACCTAACATTATAAACATGACAGTACAACAACAGCAGCAGCTGCAGTAACAGATATTTATCTCCTTAACTAAGAAACATTAAATTGATTGACAGACTTTTTTCCAGAAATAACCAGACAAATGAAACTGTTGATGCTGCTGCTGCTGCTCTAAACAAAACTTGTTTTATTTTCTCTTCACATGATTTTGTAGTTCTCATGAATTTCAGGTTTGATGTCGTAGACAATATCCAGAAGCTTAGCTAATGCAAGTTCTCTGTTCTTCTTTACTTGAACATTCAGATCTGCAATCTTCTTCTGGGTGCTGTCTTGAATGCTTTGTTCCATATCGCCACGTGATCCAAGAACCTAAGAGGTGGGGAAAAAAAAAAAAAAAAAAAAAAAAAAAAAAATCACATTAATTCATGGTTTTTACATACAAAACACACCATATAAATTGTAGAGGCAATTGTATAATATGAAAAAAATCAAATAGTTAAGTTTTAGTTGAGACAAGGTCAGAAGTATGAAGCACTCAATCTAACCATTAAACTACTTGAGATGCACTTAGAATAAAGCAATAAATAAATTAAAAATCAAATAAGAACACACACAAACTATTGTAACATTCTTTACTTTCAAGAACTATTTAATGTTGCTTTTTTTTTTTTTGTTTTTTTTTTTTTTTGTTTTTTTAAAAAAGAAAAAAAAAAAATTTTTTTAGGCATACCAATATTAAATTTAATGTACAATTTATTATATTTGAAAATATTAAAAAGTCTAGAGAAAGAGAAAGTGGATGAAGAAAGGTAAAGAAAAGGTAAAAGACTCACTCTGTTTTCATATTCCTTATATTTTGTTTCATATTCTGCCCTAAAATTTTCAATTTCAACTTGGGCCTCTTCTTTGGCTTGCCTTAAACGTCTTGCTTTGCCTGAAATAAAAAGAGAAAAGAAAAAAAACATTTTTCATTTTCAGAAATAGTTTTCACAATTCCCAAGAGAACATTTTCTTTGATGCCATATTTAACAAAAATAAAATCTTAAAATTTTCTCCAAGTTTAGTGTAAAAGAATTGAATAAAAATGATATTTTTGTAAATAAATTCAGACGAGCAAAATGATCCATAAAAATGGATTGAAATTTAAGCTAAATTTAACATGGGGTTGAGATCTTTTTCATATTTTTTCTTTTATAGTCGAGGTTAAAAAAGTGTGTTAAGACCTTATTTTTCTAATGCAGGTATAATTCTGGGAGGAGGGATGCAAAAACTTTCCTAGTTCCCCCATTGATACCTATATCAGAAAAGAAAAAAAAAAAAGTTTGGTTTCAAGGTACCCATACTGCACTTTCGACCCGGACAATTAGAAGATTTTTAAAACTTGAATTTCTTAATAAAGGAAATTTAAGTCAGATATTTTAGCATTGATAAAACTGGCTGTAAATAAAATACAAGTACATGAAAATGAAAAAAATATCAATTAGAAACCTCCATCTGAATGGCAAATATTAATCGCAAAAAAAATAAACATCTTCAAAGATTTCTATAAAAGGTTTTGAACTTTGATAATAAATTCTATAATTCATTCACATCTTTACTAAATTTTATATAAAAATTTCAAGTGTATTGACTTAAAATTACAGGCTTGTTACACTGAAGTTCTAACAGATAATCAAATCAAAATGTTTGTGCCTAAAGTTGAAAAATTCTCACCATTATAATAAATGTATGAATGAATAGAGAGTGACATAGATAAAACTTAGTGAAAAAGAGGACAATCACTAGTGAAAACAAAAGGACATTGTTACACATGAATATGCACAGCAGGTAGAATTATTTCCTTAGATAAACCGATAACCTTTTCTTCTGTTTCTATTAAAAATAGAAAATAACATTAATATTACCTTTTGTTTTTAGAATCCATTAATAAATTCTAAAGTCTAAGGTTATTTTTCAAGGTCAAATAAGCTTTGCACAAAACATTGTAAAGGAAAGGATAACCTGATTATTTAATGGCATATCAACCTTCATAGGTTATTTAATGTCAAAGCCATTCTCCCTTAGTGGTGCTGTTTACCCCTAGCAAGGAGGGATTTAACACACAAAACAAGTTTAAATATTTGTATTTATATTTGAAGAAAAAAAAAAAAAAAAAAAAAAAAAAAAAAAGAAAAGAAAGAAAAGAGATTAATGATTAAGACTATTTTAAGATTAATGAAAAAAGATTAATGATCAAGGAATTTTTAGTTTTAATCTTGATGCAATGATAAAATTTAAAAGTGAGCATAGATTTTTTTTTCTTATTGTCTAAAATTATATCTTCATTTTCTGTCTATCATTTTAGATGAAAATGTTATTGCTTCAGCAAAGTTATTAGTCATAAAACAAAGTTCGTCTCTACAGGAAATTCAAAAGAAATAACCTTTCAGATTGGTTGGTTGGTTGGTTTTATAGCATATCAACCTTTGTAAGTTATTTAATGCCAAATCCATTCTTATACAAATAATCAGTTCTATTTCAAACAATTCAGTTTAGCATGAGTACAGTTAGTCAAAAATATTTCTATTTCAAGCTATTCAGTTTAGTCAAACAGTTTTAATTCAAACAATTCAGTTTAGTATAAGTATAGATTTTGTTTACACAGTTAAATGTCAAAACAGTTCTATATTTAAAAATTCAGTTTAGCGTAAGTACAGTTTTAATGTCAAAAACAGTTCCATTTCAAACAATTCAGTTTCACGTAAGTACGCAGTTTAATTGTCAAAAAACACTTCCATTTCAAGCTATTTAGTTTAGTCAAACACTTCTAACTCAAGCAATTCAGTTTAGTGTAAGTGCAATTTCAATGTCAAAAACAGTTCTATTTTAGACAACTCAGTTTAGCATAAGTATGCAGATTACTTCTATTTGACCCATAGATAGGGCTCCATCAGGTGCTAGCACTCTGGGCCAGAGTGAACCTGGGAGAGATGGCAATGAAGGGGTGCTCCACATTTCCAAAACCTCCAGTATCACTGGAACCTCACCATCAGATCGTTTAGTATCATATGCAGGACACTCATTGGGGAGGGGAAGAGGTCTTACCCCTCTGCAGAGGTGCAGTCTGTGTATTCTACAACCCAGCCAGCTGGGCAAGCCTTTCAAATAGAAATACAACCCTTCACTAAATGAGTACCATTTTCTAACCTGAAAGAGATAACATTTCTTAAATAATATGATTAACTATTCAATTTTGTACTTGTAAAATATGTAAACAATATAAATATTGAATGACAATGGTAGAACCCTGAACTCTCATGGAAAAGTTTGCATCTTTAATTTTTTTTTTTATTTTAACTATCATTTTATAATGAATTATATTATTTTCTTAATGCTCTTTCTTATAACAATAGAATCAAACTTTTTAAGCAATGTGAAGTTTCGATCTTCTCCATATTAAGGGGTCTTGAAACTTAAGCTTCAGGGTAGATCTGCCCCTGTGCAATAAGACACTAAATGAAAATTAATTTCAATTTATTTCGATACTTTGAATAGATAAAATTGATATAAAATTCCTTTGATTTTCTTTTTTCCTTTTAGTCAGTCAATTATTCACATTGAATAATTATTATATCTATTATTTGGATAAAAGGAATAATGAATTCCTGTTATTTATATGAAGTAACAGATGTACAGTAGGAGGATAAACGGGAAATAAGAGACCTAGAAAATAAATGTTAATTTTTTTTGTTTTTACTTGTTTGGAATTTGCAGCGGAAAATTATTTGCCCCATTGAACTTATTGTGGCATGAAAATGACCACTTTAAACCTTTTTATGCACAAACTCTTTGTTAACAAGGCTTTTTATTAATTCTTTGTAAAGAACTTTTTTTTTTTTTTTTTTTTTTTTTTACTGGTAGTAACAAACTGCAGTTGGTGTATGAAAATGGAAATATACCAATCAAAAAAATCTTGACATAAGAGCTGAATATTAGTTATAAAAATTAAATTTTTAAAAAAGATTAGAATATTGTTCATATTCCTATTAAATTTTATAGAAAAATTATAGTTTGGTTTGGTGGTATATCAACCATTTTAGGTTGTTTAAGGCCAAATCTGCTTCACACACACACAATTTGTAAATACATTTTGTTGATGATGTTTTTAAACGAGCCTAAGCTCCTTCTTTTGCAAATGCTTAAATGGTTTCACATATTGCTATATATTACTAATAATTCATCTGAACATCATTCATTTGTTTACACACAGTTAAATGATCAAACAGTCCTATTCAAAATAATTCAATTTAGCATAAGTCATTTGTTTGCACTAAGTTTAAATGTCAAACAGTTTTATTTGACCCATAGATAGATCCTTTCAGGCGCTACCACTCCAAGCCAAAGTGGACCTGGGGGTGATGCAATGAAGGGGTACTCTGCTTTCCCCAAAGCTTCACCATCAGTAATATGTCATATTCAAGACACTCATTGGGGTGGGGGTTACCCCTCTGCAGTGATGCAGTTGGTGTATTCTACAGCCCAAGCGACTAGGCTAATAAAATTAGAGACGTATCGATACTGGTTCACCTGTGGATCAGCAATGGGAAATCCTTATTCTGCATAAAGAACTATAAAGTCTTTACTGATTAAAAGTGAATTCTAAAAGCATTTTTAGTCACAGTTATATATGATATAAGTAGTAAGTAAAGTTAGCGACCATAGTCGAGGGTGACCCGAAGGCTCCCTTTTCGATAGCTACTACACCAAGGTGTAGGGGAGGGCGCTACTCCATTCCCAGGATTGCTCCACTTTACCCTTGAACCGTACCTTATAATGCTGAGTGTTAAGCAAGGTGGTATCAAGTTCCATTTTTAAAGTCTTTGGTATGACTCGACCTGGGATTGAACCCAGGTCTCCCGGGCCATTGGCGAACACTCTAACCGCTGGGCCAAGACTAAAAACATATACAAAATAGGTAAGTCGAAATGAGGTCTTTCAGAATTAATTTTATTTTGCAAAAATATTTACGTAACAATTGGAAGAGAAATGTGCCACCTTTTCTCCTTTTAATTTATACTCAATTTAGAATTTACTTTACATACCCACCTCCAAAAAATCTTAGTATAAAAAGAATAAAAACATTGACACAGTTGTCTCCCTTGTTGAGAGTATTTATTTTATTTTATTTTTTACGAACTAATAAAGTAAAAAGTAAATAGTAGTCGAGGGCGACTCGAAGGCTCACTTTACAATAGCTACTACACCAAAGTGTAGAGGAGGGCGCTACTCCTTTCCCTGGATTGCTCCACTTTACCCTTGATACGTACCTTATAATGCTGAGTGTTAAGCAAGGCAGCATCAAGTACCATTTTTTTTTTAAGTCTTTGGTATGACTCGACATGGAATTGAGCCTCGGTCTACCGGACCATTGGCGAATGTCCATTTAGTTCTCCATATGGACTTACTTTTCTCATATCTCATTCATAAATTAAAACGTTTTCTTATTCCATATATATATATTTTCAGACTATTCACTCCAGCTTCGTTTTTAACACAACGTTTTCTCAATCGGTGCCATTAAGTCGTCCTAGAGGTTTTTTTTAATCTAATTCACATTTGAGGAAGATTGAATAATATAAAGTCCGAAACATTAAAATCAAATTAATAAAAATATTCAATTTTATTTTTAGTTAAACAACTTATAAAACAATCGGAAAGACAGGAAACAATGTTTTATTTAATCCAAGAACGATAATCCATTTTTTTTTAAATTTGCCATGTGCAATAGTTTCCAGCGTCGAGAGAGAAAGGCATGAGGCCAGAAGAATTGAACCCACTAATAATAGTCTGCTAATCCTTACACTACACAAGGCGCCCAGATATTTTATAGTATTAAAACAATTTTTTTGTGATCCCAATCATGAGAGCTTGTACAGAATAAAAGTAAAGTTGGCGACCTTAGTCGAGGATGGGTGCTACTCCATTCCCTGGATCGCTCCTCTTTACCCTTGATCATTACCTTATAATGCTGAGTGTTAAGCAAGGCAGCATCAAGTACAATTTTTTTAAGTCTTTGGTATGACTCGACCTGGGATCGAACTCCGGTCTCCCGGAATAGTAAAGTTTAATGAAGATTTTTTTAAATTTGTTATCGCTGCCGTAATATACAAAAATAAGTATAATACTTATATTTAGCATCTAGGCAAGAATCAGTTGCATTTTTTTTTTTTTTACAGAACAGTTACATTTCTTTTTTAAGTCTCCAAAATTATCTGACGACATAACTTGACCTTCCTCGTGGTTGGGGAGAAATGGTTATGGAGTGAATTCTAGAAAGTTAAATTTTTGTGATTTAATTGTTCAGTAATTAAAAAAAAAAAAAAAAAAAAAAAAGAGTGAATCTTCATAATACTTACCTTCAACATCTAGATAAGAGTATTACATTTCTATATACATTTTTAGTAAATTACCACAGAGATTTTCTTTATTGAATTATCCTATATACAAGACCCAATTTCGGAGAAAAATATTAAGTTTTTAAAGCGACTTAAAATTTTCATTTTCTCAGTAATATTGTTTTTCGCACAGTTCGACTTCTGTGGTCCCATTTGTAGTGCAATTTCTTGACCTTAGATCAAAGTGAAGTAGCTGTACTTATCAGTGATAAAAAAAACAGATTACTATACACTTTGACGTAAGCCGAGAAGCTTCATTACGAACAGGACCACAGAAATAAGATTGTACCATCACTAAAACAGTTGGCAGTAAAAGCATGTTAATAAATTCGCAATTTTTTTTAAGAGCTTTGTTTTCTTAGTTTAAATTTTAAACTGAAAAATTCTTTACATAACCAAGAAGATGACCTTTGACCAGCCAAAAATTGCAACAACAAAAAGCTTGAATTATTTTTTTTAACTTGAGAATCTAATCCTTTATTAAAGAAGAATTAAATAGAAAATTAATTTCACTTTAAAGTTTTTAAGTAATGTCATTTTAATAAATTACATTGAATTAACAAAGTTCATGTAATAAAAAGAAACAGATGACTTAAAACATTTGCGATTTATGGGTTTAAACACGAAGAAATATAAATTCAAGTAAATTAAAACCAGTATTTTTTAAAAATAGAAACATCAGGATTTTTTTCTTCAAATAAAAGAAAATTAAAAATAAATGTATTGAAAAAAAATCAATCCAAATAATTCTCATCTTTTAAAATTGGCGCATTAGTCTTGATCATATTATATTTTAACTTAATTTCACAGTAACTAAGTGAAATAAGTTTGTATCAAATAATTTAACTAATTTTGTGACGAATTTTGTCAATTTCAAAAAAGGAAAATGATTTTTAATATTACTAGTTTTTTGGTCAGGTAAACAAAATATCCATTATGATCTAAATACACAAGTGAGATTCATTAGTATTCATTCTTTGTTGTCGATTTTTTGGATAATAGACAGCATTTTATTTTAATTTTTATGGTTGATATTCATTTCTGATCAACCAAAGAATTTATTATAACTATTAAAATTGTTTTTAATTCTTTAGAATGACAAAAATCGTTAGAAAAACTAACATAACGAATGGGTCATATACGCCCACACAGAAATCCTGATGATCAGATGATATAAAATTTTGGAAACAATTGAAATACGAGATTTATTAAGGAAGAGTAAAAAAAAAAAAATATATAAAAGAAACAAAGTCCAAAGATAAATTTGTACTAAATAAGTAAACATGATTAAAAAAAATTATCAATTCCTATTTTTCTTTTTTTTTATGTAATTCTTTTAAGTCCAAAGTACGTAACAAGTCAACATGTAAAAATTTGTAGCAGAAGAATTTTTAGCTAAGGGATTTAAAATAAAATAAGAAACTTACGTTTTCTTGCTTCGGCTACCTTTTCTGCAGCCTTTTTTTCGGCAGCCAATAATTGTTGTATTCCTGCGGACTGACTGGCCATTTTATCGAGAAAGAAATATTTTTCAGGACGTTCGTGTTGCTCTGAAAGACGGCAACTAATTCATGTGATAATACCGGAAGTTGAATTGTGATTGTTTGATTTATTGTATGGAGGTCTCAACGTATCACAATCCTTTTCTGTGACTCAGCTGATCGTGTCCTTTGTATTGAAAGTCACAGGGAACGTATAGATTAATAACACTTGACAAACATTATTTATTATTTAGAAATGAATTTGAACTCTGGAATAGAATGATTGTAAAAATAAACTGATTTGTGATATATTTTTTATAAATTGTTGAAACTTGGTAAAATATTTAGTTAAAGAAATTTAAATTTTGAGTAGATTAAGCTTATCTTAGTTTAATCTAGCTTCAAAGCCAAATGAAAGGAGTAGATGACAGGAAGATTGTATTAAATTAATGATTGAAGTGGGGAGGGGTTTCTCGCATTTGAAATCATTACTTTAATCAGATCTTAAACACTAATCAGAATTTGAAATCATTGCTTTAATCAGATCTTAAACACTAATCTGTAGGATTTACACTCCTATATTATTTTTTTTAAATAGCTGGCAATGAGCATATGGAGCAAAAACATTCTAGAAAAATAGGATCAAAGACTCACTTGTTCTCAAAACAAAAGTAGTGGGGTATTGGTAAATTAAATAGTTTCAGGAACCTGATTGGACAGAGCAGTCATGTGCCATGTGCTTTCAATTACATACGCATATTTTGAATTTGTCCCTTGCAAAAATAAATCATGCTTTTATGTAACATGAATGCCTATATAGTCTGCACTTTCAAAATCTTTTTCTCTCTCACATCTGGCACTAAGCAAGACATTCTTCACTCTCCCCAGCTAGTAACACCTAGCTCTAGACAACTTGACAGTTCTCACTCTCTCACACACACTCAGCCTCAGACATTTTGCCACATACTATTTTAGACATGCAATCTAACATGGGAGCCAGCAAAAATACATTCATTGCCATAATGAAATTGGTATATTTGCCACACTTTAAGATTCTAAACTTTGCATGAACCTAAAAATCACCTTACTATACAGATACACATGTTTAGCTTGTGAGCAGACAAATACTTTGCTGCTATGTACATTTTAGTTTCTCAATGCACTTACATACACCCATGTTTGAACAACACATACTTACATTCGCATTATATTTGTATTCGGCACACCCACACACTCATGAATACATAACAAACAATATTTGAACATTTTTTCTATCTTGTATTGTTTTTTGTTTAGTTATTTAGTATATAAAATTATCAGTTTTATGTCGTTAAATTTCTTTTTGTCTGCACTGTCTATATTACTTGTGTTTTAATGTTGCCAACCACAAAATTGTGGGAGCTGCACATTTAATATCACCACCACAAATCACTGATATAAGTGAAAAAAAACACAATTTTCATTGATACCTGGTGGAACAATGTTTAAATTATTAGTATCCAGATGGCAAATAGTATTATTCGGAGAGTTTAAAAGAATATTTCAAATTAAACTTACATTTTTCTATCTACATATCAACTAAAAAATCTATCAAGTATTTCTAGTTGAGATTTTTACTCATAATTGGCCCACTTATTGAAAAAAATTCTGGAAAGGTTTCTATTTAACTTCTGGAGGTTGACTGGACTGAGGCAATGAGTTGAAAAAAATGCCAAGCATTAGGACTGAATGCTATAAGAATGCTAGAAAGAAAAGAACTTTTTTGATAATATTAGATTCAGTGATGAAAGGATGTAAGGAAAATTTGGTCTCAGAAAATTAGGTCATGTATGGGAAATTTTATAAGCCCTGAAAAGCCTGGTTTATTCCTATGTTTTGTAAAAGAATAAACCGTACTTCAACAGCAGTAGGGATTTGGGTGACAGCTTTTGAAGAAAGGAAGACGAACGACTTTTAGTGCAACAAAATTTATATACAACAACAACAATAAACAGGGTTTTACCCCCAATTGGAACAAACAATGAATATGTAAGAGTTCACAAAAGAGTTCAAGATTCCGATAGATGGTAGGGTTTTGTAAGGTTTGTAAGGTTTAGTTGTAAGGTTGTTATAAGGTAAAATTATAAGGTAAAGGTGTAAGATAAAGCATGGTTAGGTTTGTTATGTGAAGGTTGTAAGGTTGTAAGGTTTGGTAGGTAAGGTTTGCAGATAAAATGCCTGCTGGAACTTAGCTGTGTGTCCTGTTCCCTTTAACTCAGCACATGCGTTCGTCACTCTTAGGTCCTGGCTGGTGGAAGGTACCAAATACGTTTGCCGTCAAGGACTGCTACGAATGGACCTGTTGCTAACAGCGGTGGGAGTGGCAAAAAGAAGAAGAATCTCCAGTGGAGCTCTTTTTTATAATGGACGCCATGTGACCCCAAGGGGCTGCTGATGTTCGGTGAAACAAGATCACCAGTTCCTTAACAAAATTTCTACACATGAAATATTTGGTAATAGACATGATAAATACAATTAGAACAAAGATAATTAAGTTTTTACACTTGAAATATCTTTATATGTCCTTAAAATTTTGGATACCTAAAGGATTTACATTACTATATTTTTCAAATGGCCAGCAAGGACCATGTGGAGCAAAAAAATTCTAGAAAAATAGGATCAAAGACTCTCTTGTTCTCAAAACAAAAGTGTCAATAAATTGAATTGTTTCGGGAATCTGACTGGACAGAGTAGTCGCATGTTAGTTTTCAACTATGTATATGCATTTTGATTTTGTTCCATGCCAAAATAAATCTTGCATTTGGAGCTAGTTGCATTACATGGTTACCTATATAGTCTGCTCTTTTGAAATCTTTCTCTCGCTTACATTCTGACCCCCAGCTGGACAGCTTTTACTCTCAAGCACTTGTACAAGCCTCAGACATTTTGCCACATACTATTTCAGATACACAGCCTAAAATGGGAGTCATCAAAAATACCTTCTTTGCTAAAATGAAATGGGTACATTTGCTGCATTTCAATATTCTACACTTCACATGGACCTCCAAATCACCTCACCATACAGATGCACACATTTAGCTAGTAGGCAGATGAATACTTTGCTGCTATGTGCCTTTTAGTTTCTCAGTGCACTTACACATATTCATGTTTGAACAACACACACTTGCATTCACAAAATATTTGTATCAGTCACACACACGCACACATGAATACCTAACAAATGATATCCAAAGATTTTTTCTATCTTTGATTGTTTTTGCTTAGTTTTAGTAAATAGAATTGTCTTTTACATGTTAACATGCTGTGTATTTTCTTTTGTCTGTGTTGTTCATTTCTTTGGATTGTAAATTGTGGAATGACACCTGAAGTTTTCTTTCTAACAAAACCTTGATAGAACTAATCAACCAATTCAACCTCCACGTATCCTTGAAAAAAGAATCTTCAGCCCAAATTTTCTGAGCACTTATAGAGTAAAGTAAGTAAAGTTGGTGACCTTAGTCGAGGGTGACCTGAAGGCTCCCTTTTCAATAGCTACAACACTGAGGTGTTGGGGAGGGCATTACTCCATTCCTTGGATTACTCCACTTTACCCTTGATCCTTACCTTATAATGCTGAGTGTTAAGCAAGGGGGAATCAAGTACCATTTTTAGAGTCTTTGACATGACTGGACCTGGGATTGAACCCCAGTCTCCTGGACCATTGGCGAACACTAGGAGATAATTAAATGTTTTTGAACTATTTTATTGTTTTGTCAATTTATAAGGTAAAAACTCTTTTCTTTCTTAATTTATTTAATCTATGATCAGTCTCAAATTAATTCCTTATGAAAAAAAAAAATGCAAGTTTTATAACAGCGGTTAATATATGACTTAACTAAGTTAACCAAAGACTTAACTAAGTTAACCAAAGTTAACCAAAGACTTAACTAAGTTTACCAAAGACTTAACATAAGTTGACTGAGATACTCATGAAATGTGACCAAATTACGTTCATTTTTCAACATAGTCAATATTCTTCTTTCATTGGTCCAAAAAGTCATCAACAGCAGATATAATTTCATCATATGAACCATTTAGACCACTATTGTGATTCAGAAGACTCCATTTCAAAAAGATCTACAAATGATCCAATTTTTGAAACATGGATGAAATAAATTTTAAAATAAAGAATGTTGTATCATCATAACAAAACCTGGTTTAGTTTTAGAAGAGGATAAAAATTTGTCAAGATTAAATTCATTTTTAAAAGCAACTTTTAACATTCTTTTAAGTTTACAGGAACAAATAAAAACTGTTCAATTAATTTTTTTTCTGGAATAAATTTCAAGACAGAACTGATTTAATCAACATTATCTCATTATTCTAGATCAACTTAAAAGAGGAAATGAGCAGGCATAAGTGCTGTCATTTCAAGGGAGACAAACTCGACTTACAATCTCTGGCAAAAAATATGAAATTACCATACTTCATCATCATCATCACCATGTCGTGCCTCCAGCATGGATATCCCTGACCCTCTCTCGCCACTTTTCTCTATCATTTATTGCCTCTAGCAGGTCTTCTGGGCTACATCCTGTATCCTCACACAGCTGCTGTATGTATGTTCTAGCTGGTCATCCTGCTTTAGTTTAGCCATATGTGGGGGTCCATAGCAGTACATTGCTTATGAGCTCGTCCCTACTCCTCCAGCAGTGTCCTGCGTGTCTGGTTCATCTAACTTGGATAGTTTTCGTGATGGGAGGCAGGTGGCCATATAGTTGGTGCTTTGTGGGGTGTTGCCGCCAGGACTTGTTTAATATTGCTTGCAACATTCTTGTGTAGTTGCCGTCTAGCTTCTTCTCCAGCCATTTTGTGAGTGTCCAAGTGGTGCATCCATACAGCAGTATCGACACGACCGCTGCTTGAAAGAAACTGCGTTGCATTTTATCGGTCAAGTCATGGTTATCTTTCGATGGCCGTTTTTATTCTCATCTATAGAAGCAACTCATATAGATGAGCAGCAGTAGTTCCCTGATCGAACTGATGATCCTGGATGTTGAGCCGTGTGTCTCACAGGTCCAGGTTAGGCATTACTTACGTCCATCATGCTGCTTCCCATGTGTATGTAAAAAAAAGGGGGGGGCTTCCTTTTCACATAAGTTTTAACTTAGTTAAAGTCCAAGACTAATGTATAAGAGTTTTATGCCTTCTGATACTGGCCTTAACATGGGTTTCTTTTTTTATTTATTTATTTATTTTTTTTTTTCTTATTTTAATATTATTATCATTATTTTTTTTTTACCATACTTAGAGGATGTCTATTTAAATTGTTTACTTCATAGCAAATAAACAAATTACAAATTGACTCAAAACAATTTTTGCTTAATAGATGAAAATTCTTGTTTCATAAAATATGCATGAAAGTAAATATAATCATTTTAACTATTTTTTCTGGATCAAATAAAGGAAAAAAATAACAGAATCATAAAAAAAAAAAGAAATCACAATCATCAATTTGCTGTTTTTTTTTTTTTTAGGTTTTTACTGTTTAATTCTTTGTGACACAGAATTCACAAATGAGGAAGACTATTCTTCATCAAACCAATTCCAATTTTCTCAAAAAGCAATCAGCATAACAGTTTTGCATGATGGGACTGTGTGTGTCATAGATAATTTTTCCCATCATAAATTTTCAATCAGATTGAGATTCAGACATTTTTTTGGTGAGTTGATCAGCCTTTCCTAAAGAAACGCTATAACATTCTTCGCTTTATGTCAAGAAGCATTCTCATATTGAAAAATGACTTCATCATCACCAAACCTATTTTCTATCAATGGAATATATGAGGATTAATAAAAATAAAATTTAAAATTCAGATAAAATAAATACAAAAAATGTAGCTATTCTTTTTATTAATCCCTACATATTTTGTTGATAGAAAAAAGGGTTTGGTGATGAAGAAATTGTAGCGGAAGGAATTTTCGTATTTTGGTTTGGTGCGCAATTTAATTTGACGCATAATTTCACCCAATCAGGATGACTTATCCTATTCAATCCGTATCTCCTTTCCGGGCAGCAGAAATTGGGTAAGCTGCCAAACACACTCTCTTTGGCTGAACAACTCCATCCAGTGCAGACATCTTACTGGCGGTTCTTCAATAGCAGCAGCAGCAGCAGCAGCAGCAGCAGCGGCATGGACACATGAGGGAACCTATTTAATTTATGGATCCCTTGTGTCTATTTCTTTTAGTCCAAGGGATCTCAGTTGAATATGAATTAGATAAATTCAATACGCCACACACAGGAACAACTTTACGTCACCCCCAAAATTGGTTATGTCAATGATGATGTCTAATTCCGTTCCGGCACCTAGCTCCTACTTCATCTCTGGGCAACATTTTTTGGAGACATTCACGCTTCTCACCCAAACAACCAGAAACACAAACTCACGGTGACTCCAAAGTTTATTTCCACCTACGGCAAACATGACTTTCGCTAAACTACAGCGAACATAATCCCTCACACGTCCAATGATACGCGCTGCTTTCTCAACTCTATCATATCTCCATTTCGTCCCTTTACATCTTTCCTTTTCCACGAGGCTTGCAGCACAAACGCAAACTAAATATTCCATGCTGCAATTAAAAACTATTCCTAAAAACATTTCGACTTCTTACTTCTTCATCCTCCTTTTATTTCTCACAACCTAGCAAGGAAACAACTCAACGTAAACACACACTTGCACGTAACAAATATTTTCCTTGCTAAAAATAATAATAATTTTACCTCACGCTAAAAAATCATTTTTCAATATGGTAATGATTCTTGTTACAAAGCAAAGAGTGTTAAAGCTTTCATCTGACAGGAAGTGAAATCCATGCATACCTGAAAGTTAGACTTACTGGCACCAAAGAGAAATCAGTTCTCACTTCAGACTTCACTGCTAGTACAGGAAGGACTCTCTTTTACTTGGTTGCTAGCAAGGTAGCACACCTGTTTGCCAAGTCCCGGGACTTTGCATGCAGGCTGTGTCTGCTTCTAGCAAGCCACCACTGTCAACCATATCTCCTACTGGACATAACCACCAACCTTAAACTCACCTTCCACCAAAAATGACTGCAATATACTTTAACACCTTGTCTAGGAGATGTGACTCTATTTACTTGTTTCAGGAAGAATTTCTCGTCCACAGAATTATTGTTAAACCCAAAAATAAAGTTTTGAGTTAAAAGGTATCTTCATCTCTTTCCTTCCTTCCTTAAATTTTCTTGCAGCTTTCAACGGGTAATGAAGACGGTAACTAATTAAAATAGTAAGAAGAAAAACAAAGGAGTCAGATACTTCAACCTAAAATCAACCACTGATGACCAACGACGATGACAACCTACGAAAAAAAATAATTACCAAACAAACATTCTTCTACCCCATAAATGACTTGACTTCTCTATAGCTCATTGTAACTTTGTTTTCTTTTGTTTTGGTATCTGTGTTGACTTTCATCCAGCTTTTCTTAATGTAAATCCCATTTCATTCAGTATATCACAGTCAGTTGACCTCAGCTCAACATAACAATCTTGCTCTGAGCTCAATGTTTTAACTCTCTTTAAATAATCTACACTTCATGCCAAATAAAAGATTTGATCTATCTATTATTTAATTAGATTACTGTTTTTTTTTCTGATAACTAAATCACCATTTCACAAGAACTTCTCCAATCAGGATTGTTGAATATTGTTCATGTTTTTCTGAATGATTTATTAAAATGCATTTATCATATTTACCCAACCCCTCCACTAGGGCAGGATATGACACAAGGTCAATTTTTTTAAGCAGAGTTTAACAGGTTTGAATTCAGAGTTTTCCTTCTCCTAGACTAATTGCCTCACCAAGGCTGAAGAGTCCAGTCTGCCCTACTATTTAGCCATAGCTGGAGGGAAGAATAATTGGATTCATATCTTTCCCAAGGGTATTAGTGCTATGTGAAATGCAATCAGTTTCGTCCAGGATTTGAACTTGTGTTGCCGTGTCCATTTTCTATGACGATAACCATTGCACCAGGGGCACTTAAAATGCATTTATAGTTTAAGATTTCTTTTACCTTTCTATAAATTCTCTCATGGTAATTTTTGATATTTTATATGGAAGTAAAGATTGTTAATTTTTTTAGAATCATAAATGTTGCATTATTTGACAAGTATTTTTTCTTACGTTGTTAGACTTGCATTTAATGACTTTAATGCCATTATTGAACTTGTATTATATTATTGATCATCTAAAGTACAGGGTGGAACGATAAAATTGTCGCCCTAGAAAAGACGACATGATTCCATTTCCATTTAATGAAAACCAGTTTTCTTTTTTTGTTGCAGACCATCTACTAGTTAGCCAGTTGTGTACAAATCCGAAGAGCAATAGGAGCCTTCTATCATGTCCGAAAGTGACACAATGTTCCAAGAGCGAGATCGGAGATGCACCGCTGTACAACTCATGCTCTCTACCGATCCAAGTTATGACAACAGGACCATTGTCAGCACCCTCAAAATGCAAATCCGGATGGTTCAACGTGCCCAGGGTGAGGAAAACAAAGTTTTCGGCTAGGGTTATGGTCTTTGGTGAGGTTTCAAGTGAGGGCCACATCATGCCACCTCACATCTTTCAAGCCGGCTTGAAAGTCAACATCAAAGTGTACCTGATGTGCTGAAGAGTGTGGTGATCCCCTTAGTTCTATTTGACCCTTAGAAAGGACCCTATCAGGTACTACCACTCCAGGCCAGAGTGGACCAGAGAACGATCTAAATGAAGGGCTACTCCACATTTCCCAAAGCTCCAGCATTACTGGAACCTCACCATTGATTGTTTCATGTTATATCCAGAACACTCATTGCAGAGAAGCAGTTGGTGTATTCTACAGCCCCAGCCAATTGGGCAATCCTCAAACTGGAAATTTACAGTCAAGACAGATTTCAAAAAGCATGTCTACTGATTTTTTTCTAATATATTTTTGGAACAAATTATGAAATCAGATCAAAAACAACAATAGTGTAAAAAATTGTGAAATCAAATCAAAAACAACAATAGTGTAAAACAATTGTGAAATCAGATCAAAAACAACAATAGTGTAAAACAATTGTGAAATCAAATCAAAAACAACAATAGTGTAAAAAGAATTATGAAATCAGATCAAAAACAACAATAGTGTAAAAAATTTGGATGATTTCAGAAATACTGTAAAGAAAAAGAATTTGAAGTCATTTTAGAGAACTATTGAATAAATTACTTAAAAGAATTTAATCTGTATATAGATATTGTATTAATAGTGTATATGTTCTGTGCAAAATGCCAGCTCATTAGTCCAGTGGGTAGAGTGTTCGCCAATGATCCGGGAGAACTAAGTTCAATCCCAGGTTGTGTCATACCAAAGACTTTAAAAATGGTACTTGATACCTCCTTGCTTAACACTCAGCAATATAAAGGTATGTATCAAGGGTAAAGTGAAACAATCCAGGGAAAGGAGTAGTGCCCTTCCCTACGCCTCGGTGTAGTAGCTATTGAAAAGGGAGCCTTCTGGTCGCCCTCGACTACGGTCGCCAACTTTACTTTGTGCAAAGATTAAAAATTTTCTTTTCAAAGGTTGATGTGAGAGGACAATAAAAAGCAGAGATCCCCAAGGAAGCTTAACAATAATTAGATACTCTCATGGAATGTGATCAAATGTAGTTTGTTTTTCAACATCATCCCCCAAGCAGTCCACACACTTCTTCCATCAGTGTTGCAGTGCTTGGATCCCATTGGTAAAAAAACCATCAACAACAGATATGACATCATCATTTGAACTTTTCAGAGCATGAACCTTTCAGCCCACTCATGATGGAGTTTTTTTTTGTGATGTTTGGGGTAATGGTAGGGCTGTTTTTAATGAAAAAGAATTGTGCTTTGCTGGAGTGTTAAATTTTGAGACAAAGATTGAATTGGTTTAAAATTTTTGCAGCTTTCAAATTATCATTATATTAGTGGATAAAGGTTCAGGGATAAGGTTAAGTATAAAGAATTTTTTTTTCTGTTTAAAATAAATTTGGCAGGGGTGGAGGATTCCCTCTGGCATAGAAGCTGATGTGATGGACTGTGACATTGTTGTAAGCAAATACAAACACCAGTTTCGCTATTATGTTCCCTTTTCGACTAATACCCTTGGGAAAGGTTTGAAACCCCTTATTCCCCCCCAGCTGTAGATTAAATTTTATCACTGATGTTCTACAAGGATGGCTTTGACATTAAATAAACCCTGAAGGTTGATATGCCATTAAAAAAAGGCATCAAACTAACTAGTTGTGCTATCACATACACTTTTGAACTAATACCCTTGGGAAAGGTTTGAACCCCCTTATTCCCCCCCAGCTGTAGATTAAATTGTATCACTGGTGTTCTACAAGGATGGCTTTGGCATTAAATAAAGCATGAAGGTTGATATGCCATTAAACTAAGACACCAAACCAACCAGTTGTGCTATCACATTCACTTTTGGACTAATACTCTTGGTAAAGACATGAACTCTCTTAGCCTCCTGCTTTCTATGGGTTAAATGGAACCACCACTGTTCTACAAGGATGGCTTTGACATTAAATAAATCATGAAGGCTTATATACCATTGAACAAAGAAACCAAAGAAATTAGATCGACTCCTGTGGTTCAAATAAAATGTTCAGTGTGAGATTCTGTGAATACTCCAGAGTTCAACATGAAACCCTTGAAGAAGGCTGAAGGACATCTCGGTTGAAACATTTTGATTATAACAATAAAGATGAGATCAATAGTCTGAATATTCTAAGTAATAACGATTATCTTCATCTCATAAATTTAGACAAAACTGATTTTGTTTCCTTGATGTGGGTTGTTCTCTCTTTTTTTTCCTGGTATTTATCCGTCTTTTGAGACCCTATGTACCAGAGCCTGGATCAAGTTGCCCATACTGTAGGTTTCCTCTCTTCATAACACTGAAGTTGTCCAAGTGAAGGATAAGGAGCAATAATGCTTTGTGTCATTGCAGGGGTTGCCAGAATGTAGTTGAACACAATGTTGGACAGGTTCAGGGACTCCAACTTCTGATGTGGCCTTTCTGACATGGCAAGTTACTCTGCCACACTGGTAGGGTGTTTAAATTCAGATTTTTCCTTCTCCTAGACTGCTTGCTTTTATCAAGGATAAAGAGCCCAGTCTATCCTACTATTTACCCATAGAAGGCGAATGAAGAGGTGGATTCATGCTTTTCTGAGGGGCATTAGCATAAAGTGAAACATAAACAGCTTCATCTAGAACTTGAATTTGGGATTGTTGGTCTAAAATCAACACCAGGCAAATTTATTCAATATAGTAAGTAAAGTTGGCAACCATAGTCAAGGGTGACCAGAAAGCTCCCTTTTCGATAGCTACTACACTAAGGTGTAGGGGAGGGCGCTACTCCTTTCCCTGGATTGCTCCACTTTACCCTTGATACATACCTTACATTTATACTTCTCATTAATTTTTTTTTGTAGTTGTTTCAAATCAGTAAACAAAATACAGAAAAGGGAGTCCACATAGTGTAGTGGTTAATGTGTTGGACTGCAACATTGTAGTAAGCGAGTTCAAACACCAGTCATGCTATTATGTTCAATTTTAATCAAAGTACTCTTGGGAAAGGTATGAACCTCTTATCCCCCCCAGCAATGGGTTAAATAGAACCACTACTATTCTTCTATAAGGATGGATTTGGCATTGAATAACCCACAAAGTTTGATTTGCCATTAATTAAAGAAACCAAACCCAAAATACAAAGAATGTGACTAGATATAAATCTCTCTCTCTCTCTCTCTCTCTCTCTCTCTAAATGGTTAAAAGCTTTGGCTTGGTGTTTCAGTCAACCGGGTTTCAATCCCAGCTACGGGGAGATACTGTCTAGCCACACTGATGAGTTCTGAAACGAAACAGATCTGTCTGTGGATGACTATATATATATATAGTACAATTAAATGGAGACTCAAACTCGGTTAAGCCGTCATAATAAATTTTTTTCGGCGGAGAATATTGTTGGTATATTCTCCGTCTCGTCAGATGACTCTTTTACATGCTCTGTATAGTCCCAGAGATGCGAATGAGGATTTACAGTTCGTATTCAGAAGATAAATAAGGAAAATTAAAGAAATTTAAAAAATAAATTAAAAATCAGAAAATAACGATAAAAATAAAAATAAAAATAAAAAACATAAAGTGGAAATCCAATTACAAAGTTACAAATTCTTTCGTTCACAGGCGTGAGCAGAGGGTGTTCACATGTTATATGTTAGAACAATTAAGAAACAGGAGTGGAATTAATCTACTGGTCAGTCCCTTCTAATTTTGTGTTCTGTTTGTGGTTTCTTCTACTTGGCAGGTGTGCTTTTCTAAACAGACTAAGATCGTTTAACTAATGGCTATCTCATATATGATTTACTTTTATTTCTGATATGTCTGTTAATTAACCCAGCTGTTGCCGTCCTAGATATTCCTCTTGTTTCAATTAGGATCGAGATACTTAAACCAGATAAGGTGGGGACATTTATTATAGTCGTCAAGTGTTTTTTTTTTAAATTTACCCTAAAAATGGTCAAGGGGAATTAACCACTCCAGAATCACAGGCCCTATTTTTGGATTAATATTCCGTGTTCATCTAGCCCTTATCTATCTTTACCTTCCCTATCTTGGTGATATCTGCTGTTGGGTTGATCTCCATTATTTACTAATATTTCTTTATCATAGGCCTTGCAATTATTTATTTACAGTGACTCCCAATTAAGATAATTTAAATTTTCCTCTATGTCTACACTTAAAGACAAGCTCATTTCTCTCGTTCAATAAAAGTTCTTTATTTTTGAAATTAATTATGCTAATTTTTTTGTCTAAGCATAGGTTACATCTCCCGTTGAAGCTGTTGGCGGCAGATGAGTGCCTTAATATTTTCCACTTAATTTGTGGGGATAGCCCCTGATCCTTTAGGCCCCAAAAGTATTTTGATAAAGCAGTCTGGTATTTAAGTTTTGGGTTGGAAAATGAGTGTCTGTGGCTGTACCATCTTTGCTTCCAATTTCCCGCAGAGATTCCTATATAGACTCTCTCCCCGTCCTTTTGCTGTTCCATAGGAGAAATGCATGCTTGGTATACGACATTCCTCGTGGTGCAGCGTCCGCCTAAGGGGCATTCTTCCTTATTCCTACAGTTACAAGACTCCACGTTTGGGTTCCTATCCCTCATGGTTAGCTCGTTGAGTAGCCTCCTATTATGGTTGCTTAGTATGTTGTACATATTCTTAGTGCAGGAGTAGCTAATTTTCACTGTATTTCTATTAAAAATCCTACTCAATGGGTTGTCTCTATCAAAATGTTTATCTAGTAGGTGTAGGAAGTAACTACCTATGTTAATGTTAGTGAGCTTACAAAATGGCGGATTGAACCAGACTACTTTTCTATTTCTATTCTTTCCTCGTCTATTTCCGTGACTACTATTATTAATAATCTCACCTACCTTGAGGGGTGTGTGGGTCCCACCATTATTCTTCCTAGCTCTCGAACTGAGGTCCACCGGGGTTAAGTATTCCAGTATACCTTGGAATCCACTGTCCTTTAGGGCGTCATCATATCTACTCTTGTTTTCCTCGAAAATTTTCCTACCTGAGGACAGTTTATTAATTCTTTGGTTCACCGCATTGGGGATCTGTCTCAGAACCGATCTTGGGTGGTTCGAGGAAATATTTATGTATCTGGGGGCGGAATTGCTCTTACTAAAGGGTTTGAACATACCATTATTTAAATTCAATGTGACGTCCAGAAAATCTACTATTTTTAAATTTGAGGCTATTTGAATTCTAAACCCTAGTAGTTTGAAGGCCCTAATAATTTTCTTCTGTATACTAGAGGTCTTCGGACCGTTACTGTCTGGGATATAAATAATCCCGGCATCTCGGTAAAGCCCCACTTGTTGCGAGTTGACAATACGACCCAGTGTATCTAGGATATAGATCCCCACTAAGTCTGCTACCTGAGCCGAATCATAGGCCCCCATGGGGACATCGAAATTGTCTACGTGACTTTTTACCCAGGATCTGCGGTTATCGGATAGGACGGTTTTTCTACTTGCTAGGATAATTTCTATTTCCTCTTCTGTGATCTCTGTATATTCTCTAGCGTGGTTAAGGCTCCTCACTAATAATTCTTTAGTGATGGAAGGGTAGAACTCTATGATGTCGAATTGTACGAAAGTGGACCTCTTTTTGTCCTTAATTTTCCTAAACCAATCAATAGTATCCACAGAGTTTTTCCACAAGTTGTATTTATGGCTACTCATCAGTCTAGATGTAATCTTCTGTATTACATCTTTAGATACAAGGCCTAGCTCGGTTTTTGTGGGGTTAATTAATCTAGTCTGCTTCTTATCTGGGAAGTTTTTCTTGAGATCCTTAAATAAAATATAGGCACTTTTTTCTTCCAATTTCCCTACTCTATCTATCATATTTACTTTCTGAGCAAATTTAGCTGTATCCCTGTTGATTTGAGTAATTGTGTCGCTATGGTCTAGTTTATATGATTCTGCGATTTTATCATTAAGGATTCTCTCATATTCATGTGGACTGACTTGGTATATGTTGTTAGACTTATCAGTTCTGACCCAGACTTTCCTCGATTTCCTAATGCGCTCTATGTCCTCCCTCAATTTTGCCTGGAATGTATTCTTAGAGTTCATGAATTCAATCTTCCGAATTATGCCGAATAGGTCATTTTCGAACTGGTCCAGTCCGCTGTGGCTTGGTGGTGTCCTCTGCGACTTCAATCTTCTTGCGCCGGGTTTTTGTTCCTCTTTTGTGGCTGCAGGGTTGAGATGAAAGTGGGCCTTCCATCGCATCCTCTTGATAAAGTCCACTATTTTATCTGTTAAGGAAAGGACAAATTCGTGTTTCCCAGAGAATGGGATGTTCTTCAGGGAGTATTTCGGCGTGAATTTTTCCATTTGCATGTATAACCAGTATCTCCTTTCTTTTAATTATCCACGAAGTGCTCAACTTGTTGCAAGGAGCGATATATATATATATATATATATATAAATATATATACATGTAACTTATATGCAAAATTCTTTAATGCGTAAAGCTATTAAATTTTAGATGTTCTTCATAAAAAAAGGATTAATACAAAATTTTATTTATGGTTATAGACTGGTCCATGGGCCAAGTAGTTAGAGTGTTTGCCAATGGCCCAGGTGATCAGTGTTCAGTTCCAGCTTGAGTTAGGCTTAAGACTCAAAAAATGGTACTTGATGCCTCCTTGCTTAACACTCAGTATTATAAGGTATGGGTAAGTGGAGCAATCCAGGGAAAGGAGTAGTGCACTTCCCTACATGTTGGTGTAGTAGCTATTGAAAAGGGAGCCTTTGGCTCCTCCTCAACTACAGTTTCCAACTTTACTTTCACTTATTTATGGTAATTGCTAAATATAACATATCTTTTAATTACGGTATCACAATTGAAAATTGTCACAATAATTAACTAACATTAGTCCAGGTAAATAGCACAGTAAGAGTAACCCAAGGAAAAATTTTTTAGACTTTATTTCTCCAATGATACCTGCACTGGAGAAATTAGTTCTATAAAAATTTGGTTCAAGTAAACCTTATTGTGCTTTTAACTGGAACTAGATTCTTTTGTAAGACCAGTAAGATAATATGATATAAATTTATTGAACTATTCAAAATAATGTTAAAAAAACTTAATTCTAAAAATACCCTGAAATACAGAAAAAGATCAGTTAATAGAAAATAATAAAATATCTAAATTTTAAAAAAATCAAATTTTAAAATTACTAAATTATCTCCCTTTAGATTATTAAATTACCTCCCTTTAATCAGTTGTAATTATTTTTCTCCTCTTGATGAGAATTTAATCTAAAATATTTGGATATTAATTCACTAAAGATCCTTTTTGTCGCTGTTAATACACTTCTAATATTTTAATGTGAATTTTTTAAAATTTCATATTAGGAATTTATTTCGATGCACATTTTTTCCCTGATAATTATCTGATTTAGAATTATTATTTTTACTTCTTATGAATTTTTTGCACACTAAAGTCTTCTTGGGTCTCCAGTTCTTTACTGTGTATTCTAGCTGATTTTAACAGTGCTGTGGTCTAGATGGTCTCGATTTTTCCTTTAATCTCTTGTTCATCCAGTCTCTTTTCCAGGCCTCTGCTATCACTATTACCTTCATGTTCCTCAGTTTATTTTTAACTCTCTACCAAGATCCCAGTATTTGTCTATCTTTTTGTTTTCTGTGATCCACTGGAACAACATGACTAGATGACAACTTATTTTCTTTTTGTTAATTCACACTAGGTCTTCTTGCCGGTATTGGGTGGTCTGTTTTTATCTTAAAGCCTCAGAAAATTTTATGTTTCATTTTCTGGGACAGATTCTGGTGAGTGTCTATACCATTTATCAACATGGGCAAATTTTAATCTCTTGCACAATTTCCAGTGGATAACTTTTCCTACCCAATCGTACCTAATATTTTATTCCTTTCATACCTGTTTACTGTATTTGCTTATGATGATGATGATGATATGAGTTTCCATACTAGTACAAGTGGATGGCTCTCATTGAAATCCAAGTGATACTATGTCTCCTCAACTCTTCAGGACTCTTCTCGGTATTCTAGCTGATCTTAGGAGTGTTGTGGTCAGGATGGTTTCAATTCTTTTTCAGATCTCCAGCTCTCGTAGTCTTTTTTCCAGATTCTTTTGGGATTGTTTGGGACTATGATTGGAATCACTGTCATGTTCCTGTCTCTAAGTTTTTTTTACTTCTCTAGCAAGGTTTGGGTATCTATTAGGATTTTTTTACTTTCCTGTAATTTCATTCTATATGGCCCACTGGAGTAGTGAAGTCCACTAGTTGATTAGTTCTTTTCTTCTTGGAACAATAATATGGTCTGGTCTTCTGGTTGGAATTGGGTGATCTATTTTTATTTTGAAATCTCAAAGATTTTTGTGTGCCTTATTTTCCAGGACAGATTCTACTCTTTAATTATACCATTTGTTTGTACAGTGGAAATTCAGTTGTTGGCACAGATGATGATGATTTTTATTTTCCATCATTGAATGATTTTATTGTATTATTATTTTCTTTTATCATGATTTTTAATTGCTTTTTATCTCAACTAATTTTGGCCATCAATCTACGACAATGGAGAAACTGTGTGAATAAGAAATACTAAATGAAAGAACAAAAAATTATGATGAAAGAAAATTCAAGTCAAAATTGATAAAATAATAACAGTTGACAATGTTTCGTTTCAAAATAAAATTGAACAAAAGATAAAAATTCATATTTATAGTAACTTGCAATTATACTCAGGTGAGTCAAAATTTTTGCTATATTTTAGTAACATGAAGTCCAATATGGCAACTATGGATGCTTTTGACAAGGTTGTGAAGATGAAAAAACCCACACTGAACTGTGGAATGCCAAGGTCACCTGATACTCTCTAAGTGCTAATCACTGGATTTTTTTTTATGGTTTGGAGCACGACCTTAGAATCTGCAGTTTCAAGCCAACTTGACCTTGCCTGATCATTGAGGTTTTTGCAACCCAAGCAAAAATTCTTGAACCATCTGATTACTGAACTTTAATCAGTAGTACTTTGACCTTTTGTACAAATGTTTTTGGTTGCTTTTGCGGTGTCATGGCCCAATTTATACTCATAAAGCATAAGTTCCTAAATTAGACTATGTCGCACATTCATCTGTGCAGCTTTTAAACCATATACAGAGTGAAGTAATGCACAATGTGTCAACACACCAACTATAGTGTAACCCAGATATAAGAGACCCGGATATAAGATAGATCTTCTCTGGTCCCAAATTAGAGCCTGTGTTACGTAAACAAAACAGACCAAACCTGGATATAAGAGACTTATTCTCCGGTCCCGACAACTCTCTTATATCCGGGTTACACAGTACCACAATACTACCAACCACAGTAGGTACTATTCATGGCTTCAATTACTTCAGTCATATTATATATGTGCAATAAACTAGTATGTACTAAAATACGGCAAAACTTTTGAGTCAACCTAGTATATGTATAGTTTGGTTTGGTTTGGTTTAGTTTTATGGCATATCAACCATTGTTGGTTATTTAAAGCTAAATCTCGTTTTTGCATATATATTAGATTTATGATTTGTAAACAAATTTTGTAAATACACAGCTAAAGGGTCAAACAGTTCTATTTCTAATAATTCAATTTAGCATAAGTCAACAAAATTGAATGGTTCAAAGTATTGCTGTGTATCCCTAACAACTCTCTTAAACATAGGTTGCCCAGTTGGCTGGGGCTGTAGAATACACCAACTGCTTCTCTGCAGAGGGCTAAGACCCCCCCCAACGAGTGTCCTGGATATGACGCTAAACAATCTGATGGTGAGGTTCCAGCAGTGCTGGAACTTTGGGGAATGTGGAGTACCCTTTCATTGCCATCACTCCCAGGTCCAATCTGGCCTGGAGTGGTAGTACCTGATAAGGGTCCTATCTATGGGTTAAATAGAACTAACAGCATACTAATGCTAAAATGAATTGTTTGAGTAAACTGAATAGCTTGAAATGGAAATGTTTTTGACAATTAAACCGAACTTACATTTAAACTGCGTGCTTATGCTTAACTGAATTATTTGAAATAGAACTGCTTTTCAACATTGAAACTGTATTTACACTTAACTGAATTGTTACATATAACTGCTTGAATAGTTTGAAATAGAAATGTTTTTGACAATTAAACTGTGTACTTATGCTAAACTGAACTGTTTTCAATAGAACAGATTATTTACATAAAAATGGATTTGGCGTTAAATAACCTACAAAGGTTGAAATGCCATAAAACCCACCAAACCAAACCAAAACCTTAAACATAGGTCATGTCTTGATGCAAAGTTACTTGACCCAACAGTTCTATTTCGAACAATTCTATAAGGCATAAGTCATTTATTTGCATAGAGTTTAAATGTCAAATAGTTCCATTTGACCCAATCAGATGCTCCTACTCCCAGCCAGAGTGAACCTTGAAGTGATGGCGATGAAGGAGTATTCTGCATTCTCCAAAGCTCTAGCATTACTGGAGCCTCATCATTAGATAGTTCAATGTCATATCCAGGATACTTGTACAGAGAGGGTCTTATCCTTGTACAGAGATGCTGTCAATTTATTCTACATCCCCAGCCGACTACTTAGTATATGTATATGAAACCTATAGTTAACATTGTTTTGCAAAATCGTTATATATATATATATATATATATATATATATATATATATATATATATATATATAAGTAAAGTAAAGTTAGTGACTGTTGTCGAAGGCAACTTGAAGGCTACCCTTTCAATAGCTACTACACCAAAGTGTAAGGGAGAGCGCTACTCCATTCCCAGGATTGCTCCACTTTACCCTTGATCCATACCTTATAGTGCTGAGTGCTTAGCAAAGCGACATCAAGTACCATTTTTTGAGTCTTTGGTATGACTCGACTTGAGATTGAACCCTGGTCTCCCAGACCATTGGCAAACCACTGTCCTAATGAGTAGAGTGTTTGCCAATGGTATGGGAGACCGGGGTTCAATACTACATCGAGTCATACCAAAGACTCAAAAAATGGTACTTGATACCGCCTTGCTTAACACTCAGCATTATAAGGTAAGGATCAAGGGTAAAGTGGAGCAATCCAGGGAAAGGAGTAGCGCCCTTCCCTACACCTCATTGTAGTAGTGATTGAAAAGGGAAACTTTGGGTCGCCAACTATATATATATATATATATATATCCTTTCTTTGAGAATAAAAGCTTTTTTATTTTTTTAAAAAAAACAATAATGTATTGTAATTCCTAGAATTAAACAAAATTTTTAAAAAAAATTTAATCACAAAATATAAAACAGTTTTAAAAATTTTTATTTGCAAATCGTAGGGATTTTTAAAATCATGTCTAGACTTAGAATATTTAGTACAGCAGTGAAAAAAAAATTTATGTGCTATAAAATATTTTTGTATTGATTGACACCATCGTTAACATATCTGAAAATATATATTTTCGACATTAATTCATAAGTACAAGAGGTTCTGCAACCACAAAATAAAGAAATCTTTTTCATCAGGAAAATAAACATTATAATTACACCTCAGTTGTTATATATTTTAGTAATTGTTATTTTATGTGATGGAAATGATTAGATACAAGATTATATAATATACTAGCTGAAGTACCTGTCTATGTTGGGTCAAGACTTTAATTAGACCAAGTTGTTCTCATATGAAAGTAAAACAATTCCTTGGTATTGATAGTGAGACAGTGTCAAGTCTTGTTTCCATCAGTCAAATTATATAAAACTAGAGGGGTGTCCTCATGGTGTAATGGTTAAAGCAATGGATTACGGAATCGTAGTACGCGGGTTCGTATTCCAGTTGTGCTATTACGTTCACTTTCGGGCAAATACCCTTGGGAAAGGTATGAACCCCCTTATCCTCCCAGCTATGGGTTAAATAGTACCACTACTGTTCTTCTAGGAGAATGGCTTTTGCATTAAATAACCTAAAAAGAGTTGATATGCCATTAAAACAAAGAAACCAAAGAAACCAATATAAAACTAGTGGCTACCTCATGTGGTGTAATGGTTAGCAAATTCAATTAATGGACTATTGTTAGGGAATTTGATTCTCAATGAATGCTCTTACTTCAAGCCTTGTACCATGACTAAAATTTGTAAATATGAAGCTAGAAAATATATATACATGGTGCATTCAATAAGTTTCTAGTATGTTATTGCTATACATTTTATGAGATGACTGACCAATTTTTATGATTTCACATTCAAATGAACAGCTACAGCAGGAATTGGAATATACCCTACTAAAGCCTGATTGTCACAGCTGGTGAATTTCAAAAGTGCAATCTGACACTTTAGAAGAACGATATGCAATAAAATTCTGTTTTAAACTTGGAAAAAGTGCCACAGAAACGTATGGAATGCTTCAGACTGCTTTTCAAGCATCTTGCATGAATTGAGCATCAGTTTTTGAGTGGCATAAAAGATTCAAGGAAGGCAGGGAGTCTGTGAGGGAGGATGAGAGGTGTGAGAGGAGTAAAGAAGTCAATACACCAGAGTTGATTGGCCAAACGGTTAGGGTTAGGGTTACTATGTTGAGGTTTTAACAGAGTTCAGGAAGAGATTTCACCGAAAGAGGCCAGCACTTTTCAAATCGGATCAGTGGCATTTCCACCAACGCACCAGTCTACAACTCTATCCTTGTCACAGACTATTTGACCAAGATGAGCATCAAGATAGTTTGTCACTATTCCTATAGTCCAGACCTTGCTCCTTGTGACTTTTGGTTATATCCTAAGCTCAGAGGCTGTCGTTATGAGACAATTGAGGAGATGAAAGAGGCTTTGACGAAGGTCATTGAAAACGCTCACACAAGAGGACTTCCATGGGGCCTTCCAGAAGTTGTTGGAATGGTACAACACGTGCACTGCAGCCGGAGAAGATTACTTTAAAGGGGAGTTTCATGTGTGTACTATCAATAAAAGTGCCATACGAAAAAAGTCTGGAAACTTATTTAATGATCCTCGTATATATATATATATATATATATAGTCCTAAAAAAGTTATAATTAAAAAATCTGCTTGGAAAAGTTCAGAGATTTGTAATCAGATAATGAGTTACAAGAACAGCTAGGAAAAATTAAGTTGGTTGTTTTACAGCATATCAACCCTTTTCGGGTCATTTAAAGCTGAATTAAGTCATTTTGATAAAATCTCGAAAAATTCAGTTTAGTATAAGTATAGTTTTTTTTTTGTTTACACACACTTAATTGTCAAAACTGTTCTATTCCAAAAAATTCAGTTTAGCATAAGTACACAGTTTAAATGACAAAATCAGTTCTGTTTCAAACCATTCAGTTTATAAATGTATAAATTTTTGTTTAACACAGTTAAATGTCAAAACATTTAAATTTCAAACAATTCAGTTTAGCAAAAGTATGCAGTTTAAAAATAGTTAAATGTCAAAACATTTCTGTTTCAAACTATTCAGTTTAGTGTAATTATACAGTTTAGTTCTATTTGACCAATAGATAAGGCCCTATCAGGTGCTACTATGCCAGGCCAGAGTGGAGCTGGGAGTAATGGCAATGAAGGAGTACTCCTCATTCCCCAAAGCTCCAGCATTACTGAATCATCACTATCAAATTGTTTTGTGTCATATCCAGGACACTCATTGGGGAAGTCTTACCCCTCTGCAAAGATGCAGTCAGTGTATTCTGCAGCCCCAACTGACTAGGCCAAAAGAATTAAGTTTAATATCATTCAAAAAATTGGAAAGGGTTACTTAGCAGAAATCTTTAAAATTATGTGTGTTTTTTTAATTAGTCAAACATAATGTGTTCTTAACTTGAAGAAGATACAGTTCAGTTAGCTGGGGCTGTAGAATATGCTGACTGTGCCTCTGCAAAGGCATAAGATCCTCACTAATGTGGCTACCTGTTGGCCATGGGTAGCAACCCGTAATGCTTGAGAAAGGGATCCTGGTGACTGAGCAGTCTGTGACGCAGCTATCAAAGTGGTCATATGACCAGCAAAAATCCACTTCAGCCCTTATAAGGCTAGATGAGTGGTTGGAGAAGCTCAATTCAATCAAATGGCTGGTCATGTCAAACCCTAGCACCTATATGATGGTCCTGACCATATTCTTCAAATTGCTCTTGAGGCAAACAAACGACTGACCCTTTTTATCTTAGTGTTGGTAGAAGGCAGTGGCTAATCAGATTGAGAAAAGCAAGACTTTGAATGTCCTGGGTATGACACTAAACTGCATCTGATGGTAAGGCTCCAGTCCTGGAGTTTGGGGAATGTAGAGTACTCTTTTATTACCATTACTCTCAGGTCCACTCTAACTCAGAGTGGCAGTACTTGTTAAGGTCCCATTTAGAGGTCAAATAGAACAGTTCAATCATTTACTAAGAATTATTATCATTAAATATTTGAAATACAATTTGTATTTCACAGGAATACTTGATAAATAGAATTATTAATTTTATATAGCAATACGTGAAACAATTTAACTGTCTTCAAATAAATAATTAATATTAAATAGAATTATTAGTATTAAATAGATAATACTTAAAATCAATTAAATACGTGCAAATAAATGAGCTTTAACTTGTTCAAAAATAAAGTTACCTACAAACTATTTGCAAACAAAACAATATACATGCATATATATATATATATATATATATAGTCATCCACACACAGATCTGTTTTGTTCTATCAGAACTCATTAGTGTGGCTAGACATACTAGCTTCCTGTAGCTGGAATCGAAACCCGGTTGACTCAAACGCCAATCCAAGACTCTACCCCTCAGCCATGAGGAAACCAGCAGCAGTGAAGTAAATTTTAAACGGTTATGAATCACAATTACTATTGTTTACATACATCCGCTTAATGGCTACTGAGAGCTCAATTCATATATGAAGAGCCTTGCATAAACACTAATGGCAACGCGAGTACTTCATTTGCTAGAGAGTATATATATATATATAAACAGACAGACTGTTTCATTGCATCACAAGTCTTCAGTGTGACTAGACATGTAGGACGCTTCAAGCTGGGATTGAAACCTGCTCAAGTTTATGTTAGACTGAGTATCATGTCAGCCAATGGTAGGAATAATTCTATTTTCGGAGTTTCTTTCTTCAATATCTATGTAATTCAAAATCTAATGTAAGAGCTCAATGTAAAATAATAATAAATTAATTTTTCATAATTTTCATTAGAAATTCCTCATCATTTCTTTGTCTGAAGATGCTGATCTGATATTTAAATTAATTTCAACTGGCTATAATAAATTTACACACACACACACATACACACACACACACATATATATATATATAAATATATATATACATATATATAGGTTTGGTTTCTTTGTTTAATGGCATATCAACTCTTTTTAGGTTATTTTATGCCAAAGCCATTCTCCTAGAAGAACAGTAGTGGTACTATTTAACCCATAGCTGGGAGGATAAGGGGGTTCATACCTTTCCCAAGGGTATTAGCCTGAAAGTGAACGTAATAGCGTGAATGGAGTATGAACTCGCATACTATGATTCCGCAGTCCATCGCTTTAAATATTACACCACGAGGACACCCCCATATATATATATATATATAGTCGAAGTACATAGAAAATATGTATATATATATATATATATAGTCATCCACACACAGATTGTTTTGTTGTATCAGAACTCTTCAGTGTGGCTAGACACGCAGGACGCTCGAAGCTGGGATCGAAACCCGTCCAACTTTATGTTAGACTGTGTTTCAGACCACTCGGTCATCAAGCGGACCACGTTGGCTAAGGGAATTTTAAGGTATTTTTAGAAACAGCAGCAGCAGCCTTTGTTTACATTTTTTATACCCTATCGGCTACCAGAGTGCTCAATTTTTTTGAAGAGCTTTGCATTACACTAGCGGCGGCCGGCAATTCCTTCGCCAGAGAGCTCAACCCCCATGGGGGAGCATATATATATATATATATATATATATATTCTATGTACTTCGACTAGAGTTTTATGACATTTTTGGCCACTTGCTTCTTCAAGGTTGGTTGATTGGTAAGTGTTTTATGGCATATCAACCATCATGGATTTATATATATATATATATATAAGCAGGATTTGGCATTAATAAATCCACATACATATCTATATATATATACACATCTACAATAGAACTGCAGCAATACATTCAGGAAGCATTTCTAATTTAAAAAAAATACAAACTGCAATTATACATCCAAAAGCAATCCTAAACTCTATTGCTTTTTAATAACCTTCTTGGACCATCAGAAGAAAACCTCATTAACCGTACCAGCTCTGCTGGATTACTGTTATATATTTTTTTCAATATGTTTTCCTTCACACCTCCTGGATTTTCTTTTGGTTACAACCCCATGCTTACTTCCTCTAGTACAAAATTGATTATCACTGACAATTCTCTGAAGAAAAGTGACTGAAAGAAAGGGTCCCTTTTTTAAGGATTTTAATTCGTTTTTATGATTTTAAAACATTCTTAATACCATGCACTTGCTTTTTAAAGCAATACTTAAATTCTGTACATAGTACAAGATCTTTTCACACACACACACACACACACACACACATATATATATATATATACATGGTCGCCTCTGGTGGAGTAATGGTTGGCAAGCTAGACTAGCAAACCTACATGAGTGAGTTTGAGTCTCATTGGGTGTCCCATTCATATGGCCTTGTGCTACTTCTAATCAAACAAGCTTAGTAAAATACTATATATATATATAATGTAATTAGAAGAAAGCTCAAACCTGGTTAAATTGTCAGATATTTATTCCGGTGAAGAATATCATTATATTCTTTGTTTCATCAGATGACTTCACATGTTTAATTTGAGGTTGAAAAACAGCAAATATGGATTACAGTTTATATATATATATATATATACATATGCATGAAAAAAAAAATACCTATATAAATTTAAATTCTCATACGAAAGTAAAGGAGGTTAAAGCAATAAAGTATAAGAAAAATTAAGAAACCATGAAAAGGGTGTTCCTGTAAATTAACCCATCCTAATTTGAACATATTCTAGATTTTTTGTAGCAGGTGAAATTTCTTGAATAATGTAAGCTTGTAAATTAAACTATTATCTTCATATATTTTTCTGTTTACTCCTTTTAATTTGAGTTAAATCCCTCACCCAATTAGCCCATCCTCCACCTCCACCTCCTCCTTCTCTTCCTAAAACCCCTTTTCGGCACTCAGCAAGTGCTCTTAATTAGCCCAAAATTAGTCCAAGGGAATTAACTACATCAGAATTTTAAAAAAACAAAACAAAACCTTAATTGTGAATTAATATCTAAAGTTCCAAGAATCTCCTTCCCTACATAAAACCCCCCATCATATAATATTATTAATTACTGAAATAAATGCAATTATTTCCTATAAAAATCATCCCAAATCCATATCCTTGTTTTTATCTATAATAGGAGCCTCGGTGGTTCCCAATCTGAATAATTTAAATCTACTTTTATGTCTACATTTAGATACAAGTTCATTACGTTCATTAAGTAATAGTCTGAGATCCTTAATTATACTAATTTTTTCATTGATAAACAAGTTACATCATATTTCACATATTTTCACCCAATGAGGATGACTTATCCTATTCAGCCCGGATCATTTTTCCAGGCAGCACCAAATTGGAGAAGGCCTGCCAAACACTCTCTTTCTTAGAACCTTTTCGATCAGGACAGACGTAATTACTGTCCGCTCTTCTTTTAGCAGCAGCATCACGACGCCATGAGGAAATCCATCTAATTTTTGGACCTCTTGAGTCTATTCTCATAGACGAAGGGTTCCCAGTTGAATATGAATTAGATGAATTCAATACATCACACAGAGGAACCACTTTAAGTCGCCTCCAGCTTTGGTTATGTCGACTGCGATGCAAAATTCCGCTCAGACACCCAGTTACTTCATCGCTGTGCAACATTTTCCAGAGACATGCTTCTCTCCCCAAATAACCAGGACCACACATCCGTGGGTGACTACATCATTCCTGTCCTTAACCAGTAAACACGACTTTTGCTACACCTATGGCGACCATATCTCATTTAGACATTCAACAATGCCTTAACCTAGCAATGCTCATTTCGCTCAGGCATTTAGCTGTTAAAATGCCTTCTCCTCTCTATAACTATTTCCTTCCTTCCTTCCTTCCTTCCTATGAGACTTGCAGCATAACATAAACCCTTTTTCCACACAGCCATTAAAACTATCATAAAAACTTTTCGACATCTGGGTTCTTCTCTCCTTTATTTTCCAACAACATTTAGCGAGGAAATAAACTACGTAACTACATGTAACAAATATCTTTGCTAAAAGTCCTTGTTTCCAATCCCCAGCGGAGATACCTGTATAAATACTCTCCCCCATCATTAATGGATTGTCCCTATTATAGTGTCAATCCAGGAGGTTTAGGAAGTATCTACCTATGTTGATATTGGTAAGTTTACAAAATGGCGGGTCAAACCAGATAACTCTTCTATTTCTATTTTTTCCTCGTCTATTTGAGGGATTATTATTGGTGTCACTTCCCTTGACGAGTGTGTGGATTCCACTACTACTACTACTACTACTACTTCGTTCATTAGAACCGGAGTTCCCAGGGTTCACATTCTCCAGTCTACTGTGACGGGGAAATTGACTAAAATCCCTAAATGGGACTTTATTTTCGCACGTGTGAAGACGGGGCAGGTTGGCACTTGATCCCCTACAGAAATAAGTCCTGTTCAGAGTTCTTTTCTCAGGCAGATAAGAACTGGCATATTACGTGAGGGAATAATTTAGGGCCAGACTGACCACCGCTGGCAAAGGGGTCCATGATTTCACACTATCACACACCCACCAGGCCGCTAAACTTCTTCCCCTTAGATAATAGAAGAATACGGGCCTATAGGTCTTAGTTGTAATAATATTAATATTGCTACAGTCGGCAACTCCGGTTTCCCGTGTGATACTTTAGGAATTAATAGGACAGTTCTAAGCAAGATAATGTAAGGCGAATAGAAGCTGAAAGGAAAGCATGGAATAATAACATAGACCACATGGTAAAATGAAAATACATAGGTTCTTTACTACGGTTATATATATATATACGTTCAAAATGTCAAAGATATATAATAGGATAGTCCATGAATATAAATGTCTTTTCCTGGCTTTTATCCTTTTTCAAATTGAGAGAGAGAGTGGTAACAAAATTTGGGTGTAACGGAAGAATGTCCCAAAGTTACTTATCTTATTTTTTTGACGGGGTTCCACTGGAGAATTTCTCTTCTTTCACGGGCTAATAGACTTTGTACTGTTTTTAATGCTGGCTTGAAAGATTTAGGAGTCCTCCATGTCTCAGTTAGTCTTTTTGTCTTTAGCCCGGAGTAAAATGGCTATCGTCCGTCTGCCACGAGACTTGTCCAAAAACTACCTTTTTTTGTATTTACTTCCGTTGAGGGGAAGGGAACCCCACTTCCGTTTGGGGTCCCCCGCCAATCATTTGGCTTCATTCTCTCTTTCCCCTTCCGATGTCCGGCGACCCAAGGTCACTTAAGTGCGAACATCTGTGTGACCCACATTCATTTCTAACGGTCACTTTTTGACTGCTAGATAATTTTAGTTCAACGGGGGGAGAGTATCATTCCCACTCCTCGTCTCCGTGAGCCATCACGTGACACTACCTTGGAATCCGATGTTTTTGAGGGCTTCATCATATATCCTTTTTATATGAGGATAGTCTATTTATCCTTTGGTTTTCAGCATTAGGAATCTGCTTCAATATCGATCTTGCGTGGTTAGAGTCAATATTTATGTAGGTGTGGGTGGAATTGTTCTTACAAAAAGGTTTGAAGGTGCTGTTATTTAAATTGAGTGTGACATCAGAAAGTCAACTATCTTTAAGTTTGGGGCTATTTCGATTCTTAAACCTAGTAATTTAAATGCCCTAATAATCTTCTTCGGTATTTTTGAGGTCTTGGAACTGTTACTATCCAGGATGAAGATAATTCCGTCATTCCGGTAAAGTCCAACCTGCTCTAAGTTGACAATATGGCTCAACGTGTCCAAGATATAAATCCCTCTTAAGTCAGCTGCCTGGGCTGAGTCTATCGTAACCTGTCCACTAACGTACACATCGGGCTACTCGCTCGTCCTAGTAAAACAACATCCGGTTATGAACGGAAGTGACGAATCCCCTTCTTATGACCTTAACCTCTCATCTTAGATAAAAAAGAGATAAATTTGAAATTAACTATATTAACAGAACACTTCTGTCACAAACAACACTATAAAAATGGAATAAATCATCTTCGATAGCCGACGCTACGTTAAAGAAGTGATTTATCTTTACCCCCATTTTTATAACTTTCTATTTACACAAACTCTGCAGCGTGGCATTGCTCTATTTTCATATAACAAAGGCTCCTGCGATGGCTGCACCAAGTGGGCCGATAAGCAGCACAGACCAGCAGGCACGCTCCTAGCGAGCGTTCTTTTGTGTCCTGTGGTGGGGCGCTCTTGACCGGCTGTGGTTGCGTGCTGCACGGTTTGGTCGGGTGTGTTCCACCACTGGATACATCACCTCTGGCCTCAGGGGGCCGTCCCCCAGGCTTTAACCCTCTTCGGAGGGGTTGGGTTTATCGCCCGGCGCCTGAGGCGCCCCGAAAAGGGGAATGCCGACGGGGTCCGAGGCATTTTTGGAACTGCCTATTGCGTTGGGCTACGGCCCTGCCACAGGACCCACCTTAAAAACGGCCTTGTGCCATATTCGTACGTTGGTGGGACGTAGGATAAATACAGCACAGACCAGCAGGGTTTGAGTCTCGACTCGTTCCCGACCTCCCCTCCCCCTTATCCCCACTTTAATCGGCCTTCGGGCTTTTGACCTTGTGTCAAGTCCTGTCTGGTGGGAGGCAGCAACAAATAGTCCTCGGACGCTCTCAGGAGCCGCTCTTAGCGGTCTCCAAAAGGCTCGAATCCTACATCACGTGGTGCATTCACCTTTAACATCACATAAGGCCCATAAGAGGTCTCCTTCTGCGGGTCAAAGCTTCTCTGGCAGCCTTAACTGGCTCGCCGAAATAGACGGCTCGGAGGCAAACACGAAGACGGATTCTAAGACCAGCCGGTCTTAACCCTCGCTCGGTTCCGATTGTCCGATAAGCTGTGCAGAGCTAATGGCACAGTCCAGCCTTTAGCCACCGCTTCACTAAGATAAGCTGTGCAGAGCTAATGGCACAGTCCAGCCTTTAGCCACCGCTTCGCTAAGATAACGCCCATCTTAGTCTCGGCCTCCTGGCCTGTCCGTTCGTTTGTGCAGAGCTTCAGCGCGGCTCAGCCTTAGCTCCCGTCCGACATGTTCATACGGCTTTGGCACGGCAAAGCCTTCGTTATCATCCGACCGTCCGTACTGCATCGGCACAACAAAGCCTTAGCTAGCGCCTGATATCGTCCGCACGGCTTTGACACGGCAAAGCTTTCGCTCACGTCTGATACGTCCGCATGGCTTTGACATGGCAAAGCTTTTGCTCACGTGCGATACGTCCGCACGGCTACGAGGCACGACAAAGCCCTAGCCTTTTCTCGACTCGTTCGCTCGATCTCGTCTGTACTAAGGCCTGGCAAACCTTAACCACGGTCTCTCCGACCTTTCACTTGGTCCATAACACTAAGACACAGCTCAGTCTTAGTCACTAGCTCGCCCGACACTACACGACCAAGCTGCCATAACCGAACTCGACCTCGACGCTCCTGCAAGGTACCATGCAGTCCACGTAACGACTCGCTGTTACGGAATGTCCTACCACTGCAACACCTGGCTCACGTACGACCCGCTGTACGAGCCAGCAACCGGATCGACACACCCTCGGTTAACTCAACATACCGTCATAACCGGGAATATCGATCTACCAACTACGACCGACACCAGCTTCCTACGATGATCATCCAGCTGCATTCTACGACTCGTCCGACCTCAGCCTTCAACTTCGATCATCCAGCTGTATTCTTCGACTCGTCCGACCTCAGCTTTCAACTTCGATCATCCTGCTGCATTCTTCGACTCGTCCGACCTCAGCTTTCAACTTCGATCATCCAGCTGTATTCTTCGACTCGCCCGACCTCAGCTTTCAACTTCGATCATCCTGCTGCATTCTTCGACTCGTCCGACCTCAGCTTTCAACTTCGATCATCCAGCTGCATTCTTCGACTCGTCCGACCTCATCTTTCGACTACGACCATCCAGCTGTATTCTTCGACTCGCCCGACCTCAGCTTTCAACTTCGATCATCCAGCTGCATTCTTCGACTCGTCCGACCTCATCTTTCGACTACGACCATCCAGCTGCATTCTTCGACTCGTCTGACCTCAGCTTTCAATTTCGATCATCCTGCTGCATTCCTCGACTCGTCCGACCTCAGCTTTCAACTTCGATCATCCAGCTGCATTCTTCGACTCGTCCGACCTCATCTTTCGACTACGACCATCCAGCTGTATTCTTCGACTCGCCCGACCTCAACTTTCAACTTCGATCATCCAGCTGCATTCTTTGACTCGTCCGACCTCATCTTTCGACTACGACCATCCAGCTGCATTCTTCGACTCGTCCGACCTCAGCTTTCAATTTCGATCATCCTGCTGCATTCCTCGACTCGTCCGACCTCAGCTTTCAGCTTCGATCATCCAGCTGCATTCTGCGACTCAACTTACGCCAGCTACCCACGACTAACATCAAGCTGCGCTCATCTACGTCTCAACTATACCAGCCATCAGCGTTACCATTCTAGCTGAAGACCATATTCGACCATTACGGACTTAACACACGTTTGTAGAGCGGACAATAAATTGTCATTTGTTATATTTGTTACCCCCTCCCTTTGTTCCCTTCATTGTCTTTGACTATCACTTACTCACACGCATTAAACTTAATTCATTTGCGGGGTTCGACATGCTTATTGGATCCGCAACAAGTCGTACGTGCCCATAGGTACGTCGAAGTTGTCCACGTGACTTTTCACCCAAGTTCTACGATTATCGGCTAGAATAGATTTCCTACATGCTAGAATAATTTCTATTTCCTCGTCAGTGTAAAGTCTTTATATCTGAGGTAATAGATACTTGCTAGGTATGGACTATTACCAATATGAATCGATAGGATGGATGGTGATTAAAGACAGAGCGAGAACGAACATCTGCTGCTATGCCTGGTACATTCCTTTATTGACTAAATCCCCTGGATGTGGTAGGGGCCGTAACCCCTGTGGCATCAGAGGTTATTTCCCTTTTGTTAGGATATTACAGTCAGTGATTTCCATATATTCCCTAGCATGGTTCGGGCTTTTTAGTAACAATTCTCTAGTAATGAACGGGTAAAACTTTATGATATCGAATGTTGACCTCTTTTTATTCTTAATGTTTTTAAACTAATCGATAGTATCTTGGGAGTTTTTTATAGGTTATATTTAGGGTTACTTAGTATCCTAGACATAATTTTTCACACTAAATCCTTAGATATTAAGCCTAGTTCGGTCTTGGTGGGGTTAATTAGTCTGGCCTATTTCCTACCTTGGAAGTTCTGCTTATGGTCCTTAAATAAAATATAAGCACATTTTTCTTTTAGTTTCCCTAACCTATCTACAATTTGTAGTTTGCTTGCGAATTTAGCTGTATCTTTGTTAATTAGCGCGGGGGTGTTGCTATGGTCAATTCTTTAGGATTCCGTGATCTTACTACTAAGAATTTGCTCATATTCATATGGACCAACTTGATATATATTCTTGGATTTATTAGCTCTAACCTAAATCTTCCCGGAATTCATCACTCTTTCAATATCCCCCTTCATCTTCACCTGGAATCCATTTTTGGGGGGAATTCCTGAAATTAATTTTCCGTATTAGTCCGAACTGGTCATCTTCAAACAGGTCTAGTTTATGGTTATTGGGTGATATAAACCTTGATAAGGAATATATAACAATAGCCATACATCGAGCACACACATATATATATATGTATATTTTGGTAGCATTTCTTCGTTTATACAAATTTCATTAAACATAAGACATTTTCTGCCTACATATTTTCTTCTGGATCCGTTTGTATTCCCGTATTGCTTTTATCGTATTCGGCAGGAATTGATTTATGTATTTTCCATAGTTGTATGTATCCCTAGTACTTTCTGCTCGACTTTGGGCCATCATCAGGAGAGGATCTATTACAAAAGTGATGTAACTTTCGTTTTTGCATATTACTACTATATATATATATATATATATGTGTAGAGAAGAGGAAAATCTCGTATTTTGTTTTGGCGCGCAATTTAATTCAACACTGAATTTCACCCAATCAGGATGACATATCCTATTCAGCCCGGACCTTCATTTCCGGCTAGCAAAACGGGTGAGCGGCCAAACACACTCTCTTCGGTTTGAGACGGCGACCAGAACAGACTTGTCTCTGGTCGTCCTTGCTTAGCAATGCTTTTTAGCTAAACAAGCCACCCAGTGTGGACATCTCACTGTGGCTTTAACCCTAGCAGCAGCAACATGGACACTCAACTTTGGAACCATCTAATTTATGGATTCTTTGCGTCTAATATATTTTAGACCAAGGAATCCCAGTTGAATATGAATTAGATACGTTCAGCATGCCTTCTACAAGCACCACAAAAATTCACTATGTCGATCCGAGCGCCACTTCACTCTTGACACACTAGCCCCCATTTCACCTCTGGTCCACATTAATGGAGATAACGCCTACTCTCCCCAATTACCAGACACACAAAACTAGACGGTGACCTTGAATACTTCCCTCACACGTCCAACGACACGCTGCCATCTCAACATCCCGCTAAGCTATCGCGTCTCCAAAACCAACAAGCCTAAATACCACGTGTTTTGCAGCACCAAGAACAAACCGCCTCAAAGCTGCAAATAAAAATTTTCGTTGTTGTGTGTGTTAAAGAATAGTTTCGCAACTCATTTCTGTTGCCATAAAATCTATAGTGTTCGGGAAAATAACTAATTCCCTCAAATTGCTATATATATATATATATATATATATATTATTTCTTTGTCTGAAGATGCAGATTGTTTGAAATATAAGGTCTGCTGAAATAAATATTATTACAAAAAATGAGTAATTTTCATAGGTTTTTCTTTTATATATGGGGAATTTTATAAGCCCCGAAAAGCCTGGTTTGTTCCTACGTTTTGTAAAAGAATAAACCGTACTTCAACTGTACTTCAACAGCAGTAGGGATTTGGGTGACAGCTTTTGAAGAAAGGAGACGAACGACTTTTAGTGCAACAAAATTTATATACAACAACAACAACAACAACAATAAACAGGGTTTTACACCAAGTGGAACAAACAACGAATATGTAAGAGTTCACAAAAGAGTTCAAGATTCCGTAGGTAGGGTTTTGTAAGGTTTAGTTGTAAGGTTGTTATCAGATAAAGTTATAAGGTAAAGGTGTAAGATAAAGCATGGTTAGGTTTGTTATGTGAAGGTTGTAAGGTTTTGTGAAGGTTTGGTAGGTAAGGTTTGCAGATAAAATGCCTGCTGGAACTTAGCTGTGTGTCCTGTTCCTTTTAACGTGCATTTGTCGCTCTTGGGTCCTGGCGGGTGGAAGGTACCAAATACGTTTGCCGTCAAGGGCTGCTACGAATGGACCTGTTGCTAACAGCGGTGGGAGTGGAAGTAAGAGCAAGAATCTCCAGTGGAGCTCTTTTTTATAATGGACGTCACGTGACCCCAAGGGGCTGCTGATGTTCAGTGAAACAGGATCACCAGTTTACATATATATATATATATAAACTTGCCCAATCGGTTAGGGCTGCAGAATACATCAACTACATCTCTGCAGAGAGGTAAGACCCCCTTCCTCCCCAACGAGTGTCCTGACATGACACTAAACAATCTGATGGTGAGATTCTAGTAATGCTGGAGCTTTGGGGAATGCAGAGTTCCTCTTTATTGCTATCACTCCCAGTTCCACTCTGACTAGAAGTGGTAGCACCTGATAGGGTCTTATTTATGGATTAAATAGAACTAAACTGTGTACTTATGCTAAACTGAATTGTTTGAAATAGAACTGTTTATATGTATAAAAAATGGATGTAGCATTAATAAGCTATAATGGTTGATGTGGCATAAAACCAAACCAAACCAAAAAACAAAAACCATATACGTATATATCCATATATATATATATATATATATAATACTAGCTCTATTTCATACATATATATATATATATATATATGAAATAGAGTTAATATTATGAAAATAATTTCTACATAGTCAAGTCTACCTAGGTTTCACCAGTGCGATCCTGAAGAGTTATTTGGTGAAACCTAGGTAGACTTGCTCTTGGAATATATATACAAGGTGCATACGATAAGTTTCCAGACTTTTTTCGTATAGGCACTTTTATTGATAGTACACACATGAAACTCTAGTCCCCTTTGAAGTCATCTTCTCCGGCTGAAATGCATTTGTACTGTTCCAACAACTTCTGAAAGGCCCCATGGAAGTCCTCTTGTGTCAGTGCGTCAGTGACCTTCGTCACAGCCTCTTTCATCTCCTCAATTGTCTCATAATGATAGCTTAGGAAATAACCAAAAGTTACAGGGAGCAAGGTCTGGACTATAGGGAGGGAGAGGAACTGTTTTGATGCCCATCTTGGTCAAATAGTCTGTGACAAGGATGCAGTTGTGGACTGGTGCATTGTCCTGCTGGAAATGCCACTGAGCTGATTTGAAGAGTGCTCGCCTCTTCTGACAGAATCTCTTCCTGAACTCCCTTAAAACCTCAACATAGTAACCCTAACCCTAACCCTTTGGCCAATCAACTCCGGTGTTCTGACTTCCTAACTCCTCTCATACCTCTCATCATCCCTCACAGACTTTCTGCCTTCCTTGAATCTCTTCTGCCACTCAAAAACTGATGCTTGATTCATGCAAGATGCTCCAAAAGCAGTCTGAAGCATTCCATAAGTTTCTGTTGCATTTTTTCCAAGTCTAAAACACAATTTTATTGCATATCGTTCTTCTAAAGTGTCCTTACGTCCAGATTGCACTTTTGAAATTTACCAGCTATGACAATCAGACTTTAGTAAGGTGTATTCCAATTGCTGCTGTAGTTGTTCATTTGAACCTGAAATCATAAAAATTGGTCAGTCATCTCATAAGATATAGAGGAATAACATAATGGATTTTCAAGTGTCTACGACAATTTTAAATGCCTGTACAAAAAATGTCTGGAAACTTATCGTATGCACCTCATATATATATATATATATATATATCCAAATATATACATACATATATATCTATATATATATACACATATATCTATATATATATACACATACCTACATACATATATAGGTATATATGAACACTTACATATATATATATATATATATATATATATGCATGCATATATATATATATACATACATACATACATATATATATATATATATATAGTCGAGAGTAACCTGATGGCTCCCTTTTCAATAGCTACCACACTGAGATATAGGGGAGGGCACTACTCCTTTCCTTGGATTACTCTACTTTACCCTTGATACATACCTTATAATGCTGAGTGTTAAGCTAGGAGGAGCAAGTAGAGTGTTGCTAATGGCCTGGGGGACCAAGGTTCAATCGCAGGTTGAATCATTCCAAAGACTGAAAAAATTGTACTTGATGCCTCCTTGCTTAACACTCACTATTTATGTATGTATATATTTATATACATTCATATTTATGCATACATACATACAGATATACTTATATATACACACACACACACACACACACATATATATATATATATATATATACTTTCTTTGCATTATTAAATATGCCCAGTTAGCAGGGTCTATAATATACTGACTACATCATCTGCAGAAAAGGGGATCTTGGATAGGACACTAAACTGGATCTGGTGGAGGGGTTTCAGTTCAGGTGCTCTGGAGAATGTGGGGGTCATCCCACTTCATTTTCATTACTCCCGGGTCCACTTTGACGTTGTGTGGTAGTGCCTTTTATAGTCCTATATAGGAGTCTAATAGATTTGTTTAAGATAATGAAGTGTTTACCTGTTTGAAATGATTGTGAAAATTCATTTTTATACTCTATATAATAAGTAAGTAAAGTTGGCGACCATAGTCGAGGGTAACCCGAAGGCTCCCTTTTCGATAGCTACTACACCAATGTGTAGGGGAGGGCGCTACTCCTTTCCTGGATTGCTCTACTTTACCCTTGATCCGTACCTTATAATGCTGAGTGCTAAGCAAGGAAGCATCAAGTACCATTTTTTGAGTCTTTGGTATGACTCGACCTGGGATTGAACCCAGGTCTCCCGGGCCATTGGCGAACACTCTAACCCCTAGGCCAAACCGAGTCTGGCATAAAATAACCCAAAAAGTATTGCAGCGCCATCCAACATTAATAAACATATCATGTATCATAAAAACTTGAAATAAGCTCATAAAGCAAAGATATTAATAAAAGCAAAGAAAAAGTTAAAGAAAAAACCCCAATATGTTCAGAAGAAAAAGCATAGAAACAACAAAAAACAAATGTACATATATGTATTTCATGTATTCTTTTTCATTTTTGTCTTTTAAAACATTTCAAAGGAAGGACATTTTTTTTGTAGCAGCCATCATTTAGAATTTCATTTGGTGTTTTTTCTATTTTTTAATATTCTCAAATAGAACACTGCATTCCAACAGTTTTGAGTCTTAATTATTGATTGATTTTAATGGCATGTCAACTCCTCAGGGATTATTTTATGCCAAGAGATTAGGGAACTGCTTACATTGTATGTTTATATTAACATTTTTTGTGTAGTTGTTTCATAAGAGTTTTTTTTTAATGTTATGTCAACATTGTCGGCAATTGCTTTCTAATAAATGCTTCATATTGAAAGTTTATTTTTTATTGTATCCACCATGTTTATCCTTATAATTTTTTGTTCAGTCAGCTGCGGCTGTAGAATACACTGACTGCTTTTCTGCAGAGTGGGTAAGACCGTGGCTGTCGCAATAATACTGGTATTATTGCGATGGCCACAGTAAGACCCCCGCCCAAACGAGTGTCCCAGATATGACATTAAACAATCTGATGGTGAGGTTCCAGTGATGCTGGAGCTTTGGAGAATGCCATTGCTCCCAGATTCACTCTGGCCCGGAATGGTAGCACCTGATAGGGCCCTATCCATGGGTTACATAGAACTGCGTACTTATGCTAAACTGAATTGTTTGAATTAGAACTGAGTGACTAAACTGAATAGCTTGAATAGAAATGTCTTTGACAATTAAACTGTACTTACATTTAAACTACGTGCTTATGTTAAACTGAATTGTTTGAAATGGAACTGTTTTTGACATTGAAACTCTACTTACACTAAATTGAATTGTTTAATATAGAACTGTTTTGACATTTAACTGTGTGTAAACAAAATCTGTATTTATACTAAACTAAATTTGCTGAATTAGAACTGTTTTGACAATTAAACTGTGTACTCATGCTAAACTGAATTGTTTGAAATGGAGCTGACTATTTGCATAAAAATGAATTTGGCGTTAAATAACCTACAAAGGTTGATATGCCATAAAATCCAACCAACCAACCTTATAATTTTTGATATAATCTTATTTCTCTTAAGAAAATGTCAGTTATGTTGATATTTTCAAATAGATCAATCATATTATTTGTATTGAAGAAGCATTGTCTGATGAATGCTAAAGCTCTGCACTCTATGAGAAAGTGTTTGCCAGTGTTGTGTGTTTGATGTTGTTGTTCCTCCTGTTCGAATTGAAAGGATTGATTGGTAAAATTTAGTGTTAGCATCGAGATGAGAACAGGTAAGGTTGAGTTTACTCTTGTAAAAAACCTTAAAATATACAAAGTATATTACTATACATCATATAGAGAGATGTGCTCAGAAAAAATGTTTGATAAGAAAAGCTTCACCCCACATAAACACCTCCAACTCCAAGTCAGCATAAAGCTGTTTAAAAATCTTATGCCTTTTGAACTCTTTGTATTATAGAGATCCATTAAAACTAAGTTAGCTACAAGTGGTTCTGGGAAAGTGAGAAAGAGAAAAACATTGAAAAGAAACTGCTTCAACATACAAAAAAGTATTTTTGAATTATATTTCCCTGCTTTTAGCATTAAAAAAAAAAATGAGTTTTTTTTTTTTGTTTTTTTTTTTGAAAGATGCTGTCATTTCAATCCACAGGCTAAAAATGTTTGCTTGACTCATAAAAATATTTTCTATGCTCACCATATCTTCTTACAGAAACCCGCCCTGTTCGCAAAACTTAAAATGTACTAACTGTATCCCCTGCAGAGGGGTAAGACCCCACAAAAAGATGTTTCCTGGGTATGATATCAAACTGCATCTGATGGTGAGGCTCCAGTTCTGGAGATCTATGGAATGTAGAATACCCTTTCATTTTAATTACTCCCATGTCCACTCTGATCTAGAGTGGTAGTACCTGTTAGAGTCCTATGGGGCTAATAGATCTGTTTAAAATTCATTTGTATTTGGTAAGACCATGTGAAAAACACTCTTAAGAAACAACAACAACACAAAAAAATGTCAATATGGACATACAATGAACATGGTTACCTAACCTCTCGGCATAAAATAATACTAGACAGGTTGATGTACATTTTCTTTTTCAAGTAGAGGAATTATATTGTGAATTGAATTACCACGACCAGAAAATTACCATGACTAGTTAATTTGGTGTCACTTGTGTGTGATGTGAATTGATGGCTGAGTGGTTGAGTTTTGGCTCTGCATTCTGTGGTCGCTGGTTCGATATCTAGTGGGGGAGATCACAGTATACACTGCTGATAAGACCTAATAAGGTTGAAACAGGTGTTCAGTGTTTCCATATGTTGTGCGCAGGTGTTTGCCAGATTTTCTGGTTGTGGTAATTCAGTAGACAGGTTGGGATGCCATTTTTGTTTTGGAACTTCACCTTCAAATGCTGTTTAGAGTCAAATCAGGACATTCATTTTTGGAGTTTTAGATTACAGTCAATACATTCTGAGCTTCACTAACTGGGTGAGACCAGCCTATTGGCATAATGGTTAGAGTGTTTGCCAATGGTCTAGGAGACTGGGGTTCAATCCCAGGTCGAATCATATCAAAGACTCAAAAAATGGTACTTGATGCCTCCTGGCTCAACACTTAGGTATGGATCAAGGGTAAGAGGAGCAATCCAGGGAAAGGAGTAGTGCTTTTTCTTACACCTCAGTATAGTAGTTATTGAAACAGAAGCCTTTGTTTCACTAACAACTATGGTCGGCCAACTTACACAAATTAATCTCTTTCCTTCTTTTCTTTCGTTTTTTTTTTTTGTTTCTTTCACTTCTGTATGTATCACTTCATGTTTTATCTTTCCTTCATAATTTCCATTTCCTTCCAATTTATTTCTTTTTCCCATTTTTTTACTCCATTGACTGAAATGATTTGAAAGGATTTCAGACAATCAATGCTACTGCATTCTCGACTTACTAACACAACTGATGCTGCCATCTTTAACCTCAATATTTCTGCTTCTGTTTGGTTAATAGTGCTAATGTGCTCACAAAAATCTCTCAATGATGTGTTATTTTTGCTGTTATGTTTGTTTTGTTTTGTTTTGTTATTTATTGGCATATCAACCTTTGTAGGTTATTTCATGCCAAATCCATCCTTCTACAAGAACACAAGTGGTACTATTTAACCCATAACTGGTTTGGTTTGGTTTCTTTGTTTAATGGCATATCAACCTTTGTAAGTTATTTAATGCCAAATTCATCCTTCTACAAGAACAGCAGTGTTGCTATTTAACCCATGGCTGGAAGGATAAGAGGGTTCATACCTTTCTCAAGAGTATTTGTTTGAAAGTGAATGTAATAGCGTGACTGGAGTTCAAACTTGTTTACTACAATTCCGCAGTCCATCATTTTAACCATTACACAACGAAAACCACCCCCTCCCCCAGCTGGAAGGATAAGGGAGTTCATACCTTTCCCAAGGGTATTTGTCAGAAAGTGAATGTAATGGTGTGAATGGAGTTTAAACTTGCTTACTACGATTCCAGTCCACCCCAAGGACCCCCTTTTTGTTGTTATGGCTACAACAACAACAACCTGAAGCATTAATCAGATGGTCAATTTTGATCAGATGTACAAATACATTTTATATAGGGTGATGGCTGATTATCAGTGAAGACCATCTGGTGATCAGAAGAAGCAAACCAGCAGCACAACCTTTTTCCTTTGTGTATCTCCATGAAATTGACACAGAAAACAGTCAACCCTCCACATCTAGACCAAACCAATATTTGCTTTACAAGACTGCTTTTGCCTCACACAGAGTCCCTAAACATGTTAGCACATGTATCATATCACTGCATTGCTGGTAACCGCCCCCTCAGATCCAACTGAATGCCAAGAAAAAAATGTCAGTCTTCTAGACCTCAAAATTCTCTAGATGTATTTGTCTCTAGAGCAGCCAAAAAAACATTTTAAAATTTTCTGAATAAAAAACCTGAAACACGGATAATTGCAACAGGTTAGAACTACACAAAATAACACCGATAAGTGTTTATTTGTTTAATGGCTTCTTCACCTTTGTGGGTTATTTAAAGCCAAATTCATCCTTTCAGAAGGACAGTAGTGGTACTATTTAACCCATAGCTGGGAGGATAAGGTAATTCATACCTTTTCCGAGGGTATTTGTCTGAAAGTGAACCGTGACTGGAGTTTGAACACGCTTCCTACGATTCCACATCGCTTTAACCATTACACCACGAGGACACCCCTTTGATAAGTGTAGAAATTAAAAAACCAAGTCAAACATTGTTTACTTGCCAAATTTCAGTGCCATAAGTCATGAAACTTTTCCTCAAACACAACACGCCTAAAATTTGTCAACTACTAATTACTATCTCTTTATGCATTTTGACAACTTTTTAAAGCAGTAATTTCCAACATAGGGTGCATGTCCCATGGGTGGGGCATAGTAATATTTTGGTGGGGCTTGTTTTTAGACCAAGTTAAAGGCTTTTAAGCTTCTTTCATGTGAATTGCAGTAAAATTTTGAATATGTAACAATTAGATATTACAGTGGGGCATCAGAATTTTAGAAATACTAAATTGGGGCATTGCCTAAAATCAGTTGGAAACCTGAGTTTTAAAGCAAAGAATATTCTGAAGACATGTAGAAAATGCCTTTAAGACCTTTTCTAATCAATGAATAATCCCGTTTCTCATTGGCAGAGATTTAGAGATTCAATATTTATTATTTCAATAGAAAATTTTGCTCATGAATAAATTTCTTGACAGTTAAGTTATTATCAAAGTTTGTAGGAGGTAAGAAGATTTGGTCAGTTATTAATTTAGTTATTTAGTTTGGTTGATAGTAATCGATTTTGGGTTTAGATATCTGATTCCATTGGTTTTCTTCTTACCTCATCTTAATTTGTTGGCTTCTTCTGTGTCTGTAGAAGGCTGTATAGAAATTCCAGAAGGAAGGAAGAAAAGAGAACAAGATATCTTTTGAAATTTTAACTTTATTTCTAGGTTCAACAACCATTCAGCAGGTGAGGAAAATTCTTCCTGAAACCAATAGAAATAGTCATGTCTCTCGGACAAGGTGTTAAAATATACTGGTCGCTTTCAGTAGTTAATAAGTCCAAATTGGTGTTTTTTGGTTGCTTGTTTTGGTGTGTCTGCTTGGTAGCAGCAGGCATGGTGTAAAGCTATTACACCTAATCACCCATGTGTTTGCTGCTAGTGGCTACGTGAAAGAGGGTCCTTTCAGTCTGAGGAGTCCTGCTGAAGTGAGATTGGATTTCTTCTTTTTGCATGAACGGTTCCTTTTACCACGTATGCGTTACCCCTACTTCCTGTCAGGGGCTTCTGGGAATTTCTACACATTTTGAATTTATCTTATTTTTTTAATCATTACAAGTTACCATTATTTTCTGAACAACTCCGATCAATATCAATTTACCCCTTGTTTTTATCATGTCCGTTCCAATTGATAAATTGCCCAGTTGGCTGGGGCTGTAGAATACACCAACTGCTTCTCTGCAGAGCGGTAAGACCCCCCAAACGAGTGTCCTAGATATGACACTAAACAATCTGATGGTGAGGTTCCAGCAATGCTGGGGCCTTGGGGAATACGGAGCACCCCTTCATTGCCATTGCTCCCAGGTTCACTCTGACCCTGAATGGTAGTACCTGATAGGGCCCTATCTATGGGTTAAATAGAACTAACGGCATACTTATGCTAAACTGAATGGTTTGCTTAAACTGAATAGCTTGAAATAGAAATGTTTTTAAACAATTAAACCATACTTACATTTAAACTGCGTGCTTATGCTAAACTGAATTATTTGAAATGGAACTGTTTTTTGACATTGAAACTGTATTTACACTAAACTGAATTGTTTAACATAGAACTGTTTTGACATTTAACTATATGTAAACAAAATCTGTATTCATACTAAACTGAATTAGCAGAATTAGAACTGCTTGACTAAACTGAATAGCTAGAAATAGAAAGATTTTTCACAATTAAACTGTACTTACATTTAAATTGCATTCTTATGCTAAACTGAATTGTTTGAAATTGAATTGTTTTTGACATTGAAACTGTACTTACACTAAACTGAATTGTTATATATAACTGCTTAAATAGTTTGAAATAGAAATGTTTCTAACATTTAAACTGTGTACTTATGCTAAACTGAATTGTTTGAAATAGAACAGATTATTTACATAAAAATGGATTTGGTGTTAAATAACCTACAAAGGTTGATATGAGGTGCATTCAATAAGTTTCAAGACTTTTTTTGTATGGGCATTTAAAATTGTCATAGACTCTTGAAAATTCACTATGTTATTGCGATACATCTTATGAGATGACTGACCAATTTTTATGATTTCAGCTTTAAATAAACAGCTAAAGCAGCAATTGGAATTCACCCTACTAAAGCCTGATTGTCACAGATGGTGAATTTCAAAAATGCAATCTGATACTTTAGAAGAACGATATGCAATAAAATTCTGTTTTAAACTTGGAAAAAATGCCACAGAAACTTCAGACTGCTTTTGGAGCATCTTGCATGAATCAAGCATCAGTTTTTGAGTGGCAGAAGAGATTCAAGGAAGGCAGGGAGTCTGTGAGGGATGATGAGAGGTGTGGGAGGAGTAAGGAAGTCAATACACCAGAGTTGATTAGCCAAAGGGTTAGGGTTAGGGTTACTATGTTGAGGTTTTAAGGCAGTTCAGGAAGAGATTCTGTCAGAAGAGGCGAGCACTCTTCAAATCGGCTCAGTGGCATTTCCAGCAGGACAATGCATCAGTCCACAACTCCATCCTCATCACAGACTATTTGACCAAGATGGGCATCAAGACAGTTCGTCACCCTCCCTATAGTCCAGACCTTGCTCCTTGTGACTTTTGCTTATTCCCTAAGCTCAGAGGCTGTCGTTATGAGACAATTGAGGAGATGAAAGAGGCTGTGACGAAAGTCATTGACATGCTCACACAAGAGGACTTTCATAGGGCCTTCCAGAAGTTGTTAGAATGGTACAACAAGTGCATTGCAGCTGGAGGAGATTACTTCGAAGGGGACTAGAGTTTCATGTGTGTACTATCAATAAAAGTGCCCATACGAAAAAATCTGGAAACTCATTATATGCAGCTCGTATATAACTGCTTGAATAGTTTGAAATAGAAATGTTTCTGACATTTAAACTGTGTACTCATGCTAAACTGAATTGTTTAAAATAGAACTGATAATTTACATAAAAATGGATTTGGCGTTAAATAACCTACAAAGGTTGACATGCCATAAAACCCAACAAACCAAACCAACCCAAACCAATTAATAAATTTGCTATCAAGGACAGACTGAGTGGTTTCAGCAATCAAGCAGTGCTTGAGGGCCAAAAGCACAAAGTGGCCCAAATAGCAAAAGTTTCATTTTTGAACTGGTCTCAAATGTCCTTTTGCTTAAAAATCCAAGATAAATTTGTTCAAAGAAAAATTTTCTGAAAGTTAAATAGAAGTGATTTTAGTTGAAAAATTGTCTTGAGAATGCAAATAGTTTCAGCCACTTTTAAAATACTCATTTCTTCACTGAACAAGTGATGGAATTTGTTTTTCAGATTATGTATTGAGTCTAATCTAAAATGTTTTTTGCTTTTTTGTTTGTGGTTGTCAGTCAATTCATGATGATTTTTAAGACAACATTGATTATCAACTGTAAAGAATGAAAGCATTCCACTTCCAGTCATTGACTTTTAAGTGTTGAAATAAGATCATTTTAAAATGTTAGCTAATGAATAATTCATTACTGCTGACACAATCATTCATTATTGGCCAGAACAATATGAATTGCACTGAACCAAACATGATAAGTTGATAGTTAATTCTATATTTTTCAAAACTATTTTAATTATATGAAACAGTTAAATTATATGTAAACAGTTAAAGACTTTTCTTTTTTAAAAAAATTCGTTAAAAATGTAATTTGTTGTTGAGGTGTGGAAATGATTTAGAATTACAACAAATACTTATCCATATGCATTAATCATTGACTAACCCATGGACAGATTTGTTAACACTGATCAGTTATGTTAAAACTTAAAACCTGAAAATTAAATGTCTACATACTCAAAAAGTAAATAAAGGAAAGCAACTATTTGAATAAAAAATATGTTAGATTTATATCCCGAAGAAAGGCGGTAACTGGACGGAAAAAAAAGAAGAAAAAAGAAAAAGAAAAACGAAACAAAACAAAAATTTAAGCAAACAATTTGTTGCATTTAAAAGAAATGAACAGTTCACATAAATGATGACGTTACACGGAAAATAATGTCGTAATATGAACGAAATAATGACGTATTTAGGTAAAGTTTGTCAGAATGCTCGGTACTGGTTGTTGCTGTTGTTGTTGATGATGATTCTGATTGTAAATTGCTATTGTTGATATTGCTGCAATAAATAGCAGGATAGCCAATAACAACAATAGTCTGTGTTATGAAGAGAAAACTGCGACCCGAATGTGTGTGGTAAGAGTTGTTGCTATTGAAATGGTATTAATTAATTACATACCATTATTTACCATATTGCTAAGGAGAAGAGTGTGATAAACAAGCAGTAGACGAAAGAAAGAGCCGTAATTGTCAATAAATAAATAAATCTACAAACTATATTATCTTTATTAAGAAAACAAAGGTAGGCCGATAAAAAAAAAGGCAAACCCCCTAAAATAGAACTGGTTTCTCCGTGTAAAGTATCACGGCATTTTAAAGTAAAAAAAAAAAAAGTTGGATTATACCTCTGTGACACTGAAACACAATCAGTTTTCCTTATTTTTTGAATAATAAAAAATTCTGACAAAAATTGCACTCAAAAGAACAAACCAACTAAAAAATATTCAAGTTTTGAAGAAAGAAAGAAAGAAATCAATCAAATCAAGATATCGTCCTTAAATTTTATTCAGTAGACCTGATTGCATAAAGTTTAATAATTCTTTTAAAAAGGAAAATTAAGGTGGAAAAGAAAAAAAAAAAACTTATAAGAAAAAAGAATTCACTACTAAAAAAAAAACGTGGATGCAAATGAATGATTGTTGGTATTTTTTGTTTTGTTTAGAGAGAATAGAAATAGTCGGTAAATAAATCATCTTATCACCATCATCATCATTATCATCATCACCATTAATGTGCCCCAGACAGGTTCTCCGAACCTACCCATCATCAAAATTTTTGGACATTTTCAGTTAGCCAGACACTTTTCTTCTTTTTCATAGTATTTGATCTATTTCGTTTTATTTACACTTTAGCATTATTCTTTAAAGCCATTCTAGAAAAGAAAAATCAAATATAGGTTTTTAGTTAAAGTCCCGATTTAGTTGTGGGTGCGTTAGGGTGATTTCGTCTGGATAGAAATCAACTGCAGCAGCAGTTGTGGCGTTTATGTACATAATAGTGATATCTCGCTGTTTATTTTAAAGAGAGAGAGAGAGAGAGAGAGAGAGAGAGAGAGAGAGAGAGAGAGAGAGAGAGAGTTAATAGTAGTAGCAAGTATCTTACTATTTACCTTAAAAGCAATAACGAATTATGAACTTCATTGTCACAATTTAACTTCGTTTTAATCACTTGACAGTGACCCCTACTTAAACTACAGGACTTGGTCTTCAGATATATATATATATATATATATATATATATATATATATATATATATATATATATATATATATATATAGAGAGAGAGAGAGAGAGAGAGAGAGAGAGAGAGAAGGAGAGAGAGAGAAGAAAAAAATTTCGTCCTCCAAGTTTTCAATATCACATTTTTTTCTACTTGACGTTCTTTCCATATCTAATTCAACCATATTGTAAGAAAAGACATACAAATATACACGTGCAAAAGTTTTTTTTTTCTAAATCTATTTTTCATTTAAGTTTTTTTTTTTTTAGTAAGTACAGTTAATAATCTCTCTTCTTGTACTACACAGCCCAGCCAGACATTCTCTTTCTCTCTCTATCTCTCCCCTCTCACTCGAATACCTTCAACTCTTCTCTCCTCCTCCCCTCTGTTCGTCTCTCTCTCTCTCTGCCCAGTGCGTGTGTGCGTATATGTGAGTGAATGTATCTGCGTGTACGTGCGTGTGTGTGTGTGTGTTTGATGCTTTTTAGTTTTTGCATGACTCATCTGCACACTTGCCGTTGTTGCTTCTACTCTTCTTGTGGTTTACGTCGACTAGAAATTGTAAGAAGAAAAAGAATACTACTACTAAAACAAGAAAGGAAGGTCTACACTTTTATTTAAAGTGAGTGCAAAGATTTCGCGAAAAACAAGCTAGCAGTCTAGTTTCATATTTTGATTATTATTCGGTAAAATAAGTTAAACGAGAGAGAGAGAGAGAGAGAGAGAGAGAGAGAGAGAGAGAAGCCACGTGCCCTACTATATACTTCAGCATCTCTTCAGTCTTCATCATCCCTCGGTCTTTCGACTTCATCATTTTTTTATCCGATTATTATACATTCTACAGCATTCCAGTCTTTTCCTTCATTAAGCGTGTGATAACAGATTCTCAACTCTGATTTAAAAAAAAAAATCTTTCTTTCTTTTTTCTTCATCTTGCATAGCACCGACTGTCTGACTGTTGTCTTGTTTTGATTGTACAATTAAATTGAATCTAGCACAACAAACTGGACCAGTTGAAAACTAGAAACGGAGACGAAGTATCATCAACTATTGAGAAATATTTTCAATAACGGACTCAAAGTTTGAGATCATAAAATAAATAAAACAAGAAAGATGAGTTTAGAAGCGGAAGACCTGTGGAAGCTCCGCCGTTTTTTATCAATCGGCACAGAAGGTCCTCTATACGAATTCGGAGAGCAGATCCTCAAGAAGGAAAATGCACCGACAGTTTCCAAACTTTTAGAAGATGGCAAAGGCACACAAATAGTTCAGGAAGTCCTTGCTTATTGTAAGGAGAATAAGTCAATTCGTCGGAGTCCTTTATTGTTTTGTTTGGCTTTGTGTACAAGGAGTTCCGACAAAATGGCTAAAAGGGATGCCTATCTTGCTCTGGCTGAGGTGTGTGCTTTGCCTACCGACCTCTTCACTTTTATTGCCTTTTCTCAGACCTTGAATAACCCTTCCAAAGGTTGGGGAAAACTGCAAAGAAAAACCATAAGTTCCTGGTACAATTCCAAGGATCCGAAGCAATTGGCAGAGAATGCGACAAGGTACAAGTCCAAAGCTGGCTGGACACATAAAGATGTCTTGCGATTAACCCATACTAAGGCATCCAATGATGGTCAGTAAAAATGAAATCTTTTTTTCTTTTTTCACCCTATTTTTATTGCTCAATATTTATTTATTTTCCATCTAAAATGTATTACCATAACTTTTTTCTCCAAGATGCATATAAAATTAAATAAAAACCATTATTCACACACACACACACACACACACACAAACAAACAAACAAGACAGCCCTTTAGTTTATTTTGAATTAAGAAAAGTTTTTTTTTCGATTTGAGTAAAAATCATTCTTAAAAAAAGAAAAAAATTATTGCATTTTTAATGTGTGATTTTAAACTTTAACATTGGTCTCTACTTTTTGTTTATTTATAAAAAAAATTATCCAAGCTCAAAAAAAAAAAAAAAAAGAAAAAAGAAAAGAAAAAACAAAAACAAAAAACAAACCAACATTCAGAAGTAAACGGTAAAAACACATCATTACACAATTTATTTAAATGTCGACCCGGCACTTTAAAAAAAACCAAAAAACAAAAAGGAAAACATCTAAAAATAAAAAAAAAACATCATTTTAAGAAATGCTTTTTCTTTCTTTGTAAACATCATTCTAAATTAATATAAAAAGTATTTCAAAAGAAAATTAATGAAAACCAGTTTAAACCAAAATAAATTTATTCATGATGATCTGGGTCTCTCTCCCTTTCACATATCTTTAGCCTTTACGGACAAATTTTGTGACCTACACAAACTTTTCGATTTCAGATTTGCGATCAATTAAAAAAACAAAAACAAAAAAAAAAACGAAAACGAAGGCAAAAAAACAAAACCAGATTTTAATGAAAAGGTTTAATTTCAGATTTGGACTTTTCCAGTGAATTAAAGTGTCTTTATTTGTGGGTGTGTGATTGTCATTGAGGGTACCTTCTTTTTTTTATTTTTTTGTGTGATTCACATATGTTGCTGTCTGTTATGTTGTGAAAATGGTAGAGTGAATTTACAAATAAAAAAATAACTAACAATGCTGTAGGTATATATATATATATATATATATATATATATATATATATATATATATATATATATAAGAATAAAGTAATACAAAAATTTGTCTCAGTTGGATCTTATAAAAAATACCTCGACATATCTAAATTATTAAATTTAGGACAATTTAGATGTTATGCCATTTGTTGTGTTGTGTTCTTGTGAAATTCGTTTGTAAAATTCATTTTAATGTTAATTTTAGAAAGAGATTCTACCAAGAAGATATTTAATGAAATGTTTCATTTCTCATTAAATTTGTAAACCAAGATTTAAAAAAGAAAGATGTGAAATAGAATAATATTAACAATCGAAATTGACAGACATAAATAAAAATAGTGACTTTTTTGTCTTTTAAACAATCAATTAACAACCTCACCTTTTTACGGGGGACTTTAGAGGTTGGCAAACATTCAAGACAGTTTTATTTGAAAAGAAACCTTGTTAGATGACATTTCATAGTCATTGGGGGATGATATTTTGGTTGATATGTATAGACCTCTATCCCCAAATTCCATTTATATTTGCCTCAGAATTAATTGGGGGTAGGAAATGAAATAGAAAAAGCCTTGTTTTGTTTGATTATTATTGACTTATTGGGTAATTTTATTTTGTGTAGAGATTCGCTGATTAACGTTGAGCTCTTTTCTTTTTTTTTCTTTCAAAGCTAAAAACATTTTTTCCATTGATAAGCTCTACGGTATCAATTCTCATTTTCACATATTTATTTTTTTAAATTTCTAACAAGACATACTCATATTTTTACCTGTCGATAACCTTTTGTTTTAAAACTACATTTCATAGTACCAATTTCTTTTTTGATTAATAAAAAATAGCTTAGGTAGTCTCGTTTTATTGTTTTAAATGACAAAGTTATGAAAATTTAAAGCTAAAAAACTCGTGTTTCATTTTTTAAAAAAGTTGTTTACGACATAAAATTAAAAATCAACTAATACGTTATGGAAAATTAAAACTACGGCAAAATAAAATGTTTTTAGAATTTTCCTGTTGTTAGAAAATTTATTCCGTTAAAATTATAAGGGGAAAAGATGAAGTAAAAGTGAGTTTTATTTTTTTTAAATATCTTAATTTTCCCCCCTGTTTTTATTAAAATTATCCTTTAATGTTTGAATTTTGTTATACCACTTTTAAAAACATTTGTGGTTCAGTATCTCCAAAATAAAAGTTTACTTTAAGATCCCCCCCCTTTTTTAAATGAATGATTAGATCAACACTCACAATTTTATTAAGTGCAAGTCGTCAGTATTTGTGTCTGATGATAAATGTGCTGAAGAAACGGTTACTTTTGTCAATTTGAACCAAATAATTCAAATAAACACACATTTATATTTATCAAAGTAGATATTTGGGCACCAAGTTTTTTTTTATTATTATTCCTCAGGGAATTTCATTATATTTGTTACGAAAAAAAATGCCTTTTCGCATTTTATCTTGAATTGCAGTTACTAGCTTCCAAATGTTTCTATACTTATTTGTTTTTGGAAGAATGATTAAATCATTTCTTTTTACTTACAATTTGGTTGATATAACAAAGATTTCCTTCACTGAGTCCCTAAAATAAATAAAAATACCCATGGGTATCGTAACCTTTCAAGATCAATATTCTTTTTAAAAAGACTAAATATAGTAAGACAAATACACCTTGTGTGTCTCCAGACACACAAGGTATGTTTGTCTGGAATTGTTTTTTTTTTATGGGACTGGCAAGTAAAATTTACAAAATAACTGCTAGAATGTGCATGGGTATATCGTTTCTAGTATTAATACCTACTTATATAGGCGTTTTTGTTTTTGAGAACAAATGTTCAATTAATGACATTTTTTTTTTATTTGTCACCGGACTAGGGAAAAACGTCCGTTTGCAACAATTTTTATGTTTTTATTTACTCATCATATCATATTTCTAAAAACAGCTCAAGTTTGTCAATGACATATACATAAAAAAGAAAAAACTTAATCTCTTGAAACTTTCTTGATGATTTTACATACCTTATTGCCTCATGATCAAAATGAGTCACATTTTAAAAATTTGAACTTAGTAAATCATAATTGTATTGAAACATGTGATAACACCTTATTGGTTGTTTATTATAAGGTATGTTTAATATAGTATTTTCTATTTGATCTTTTAGCCACTAGTCTTATAATTGGACACAATATAGCAATGTGTTACCATTGTTTATTCTCTCTGAGGCCTTCCCCCAGGCAGTACCTGCTTAGCACGACTGAATTTATTGTTTGATACCTGAGACGCCCATGAAAGGAGAATGTCAAGGGGACCAAGTATTTTTTTGTGTCGGCCACGCACGAATCGAGACTTATGCGTGGCTCTTCTTTATAAAATGACCTTGTGTCAATTTCGACTTGGTTGGAAATCAGATATATTCATACTTTGAATGGTTTAAGAGAGTGTCATTTTCTTTAAGTCAGATATTTCCTTCTTTTTTGTAAATGTTATGGTCTTTATATGCTAGTGTGAATTTGCTGATCTTATTTCCATTATTTATTCTTCATGTTATTCCCAAATATATATATACTAGCTGAAGTACCTGTCTATGCTGGGTCAAGATTTTGATCATAGCTGGTTTTAATGACAGTAAAACAATTTCTTTGATTGATAATGAGATGGTTTCAATCATTGTTTAGATTCATACGAAACAGGTGAAAAATTTCACAGTTTTGTAAGGAAATCTTTTTTAAATTAATGACACTCAAGAGATTGATTGATTTCAATATTTTTCTTTTTTGTCTGGATTATTGGTCTTAAACTAAGCAACAATGCTATGTAATTATTTTATATCTCCAAATTTCATAATCTTATTTATACTTTGATTAAATGTAAGTAATTATTTTAGTAAGAGAAATAATTTGGTAATTTTTTTCTTTTGAAATTTTTATCCTCTATGATTAGATACATCTTGAAGCGATATGGTTTCCTGCTGTTTATTGTTCATTATTAGAGAACCCCTTAATTAAAGTTCCTTTTTCTCATGAGGAATGGCATTTTTTTTGTTAAGATTTTTCCCTGCCTCCAGTAAGTATCCAAATTTAATTTTGTATCTCTTCATCAAACTATTTGGCTGTCGATGGAGAATTTATTGCTTGGGTTGTAGAATACACTGACTGCATCTCTGCAAAGGGGGAAGACCTCCCTAATAAGTGTCCTGGATATGACACTAAACCATCTGATGTTAAAACTCCAGTCCTGGAGCTTTGAGGAATGTGGAATACCCCTTCATTGCCATTACTTCCAGATCCACTGGAATGGTAGTTTGGTTTGGTTTGGTTTCTTTGTTTAATGGCATATCAACCTTTGTAGGTTATTTAAAGCCAAAGCCATTCTCCTTGAAGAACAGTAGTGCTATTTAACCCATAGCTGGGAGGATAAGGGGGTTCATACCTTTCCCAAGAGGATTTGTCTGAAAGTGAATGTAATAGCGCGACTGGAGTACAAACTTGCTTACTACAATTCTGCAGTCCATCACTTTAACCATTACACCATGAGGACACCTCCTGGAGTGGTAGTACTTGCAAGGGTCTCATGTATGGGTCAAATAGAACTGTTTAACCATTTACTATACTTGAAATAATTTAACTGTGTGCAAACAAATGAGCTCTGGCTCATTTAAGAAATATTGTTTCAAACAAATTATTCACTTAAAAATCATATGTATAAATAGGAATTGGCATTAAATAACCTTTAAGGGTTGATATGCCATTAAACCAAATAACCTAACTTAACCTTACCTTAATATAGATATCTGAACTCTGCCATTAAATGGCCCAGTTGGCTGTGGTTGTTGAATACACTGACTGCATCTCTGCAGAGTGGTAAGACTCCCTCAATGAGTGTCCTGGATATAACACTAAACAATCTGATGGTGAGGCTCCAGTAGTGCAGGAGGTTTGGAGAATGTGGAGTATCCCTTTATTGCCATCACTCCCAGGTCCACTTTGGCTCGGAGTGGTAGCCACTGATAGGGTCCTATCAGTGGGCTAAATAGAACTAAACAGTATACTTATGTTAAACTGAATCTATGGGTCAAATAGAACTGTTTGACATTTAAACTATATGCAAACAAATGACTTATGCTAAACTGAATTGCTTGAACAAGAACTGTTTAATAATTTAACTGTGTGTAAACAAATGACTGATGTTTAATTGAATTGTCAGTGATACATCTTAGTACTTGAAAACATTTAACTGTGTGCAAAGAAATTATTAATAGTAAATAGAAATAAGAGAAACCATTTAACTGTGTGCAAAAAAAATGAGCTTGGGCTCGTTTAAAAATGTTATCTACAAAATGTGTTTAGAAATTATATATATATATATATATATATATATATATATATATATATATATATATATATATATATATATATATATATAAAGGATTGGGTATTAAATAACCTACACTTGTTGATATGCCATAAAACCAGACCAAACCAAACCAAACTGCCATTAAATCCTATTTCAAATTAATATGTAATTAAATATCAAACAGCATTTCAACATTAAATTTAGATTTTCTATATATATTTTTCTATCATATCATTTGATGCTAATATTAAATCTACATTAATCAAATAAAAAATTGTAAACCTGAAAAAAGTCTCCTTTATATAAAAACAGGTCTAGATTTTTGCTTAATTCAAAAAGCTTCAACTGTTCAAAAGGTAATTTACATTCAAATACTTCTTTAAGTTTAGATACAATTTTGCTTCCTTTAGAATTACATCATTAATATTATTCTTTATCTTTTCAATTCTAGTTGTTTTTTATTGAAATTCCCTTGAATTTTGGAGCCACTTGTGGCATAAAAGTGATCATAGAAAGTGTATTTGGTTATCTGAGTTCAAATCCAGAATGAGGCTGCTTACATTTCACATTGTGCTAATACCCCTGGGAAAGGTATGAATCCAACTATTCTCCCTCCAGGTATGAATAAATAGTTGGGCAGACTGGGCTCTATAGCCTTGGTTAGGCTTTCCGTGTTGTATATAAACTCTTTATACATAAACTACAGGGTGTGAAGTAGGTTTTTGTGGAGAGAATATAATATTTTGGTGATTCTGGCATGTCTGATAAGCATGAATGAACTTATTGTATTGGATGGATGGATTAGTGATTGTGGCTAGTTAGGGCTCCTTAGAACAAGATGATCACTCCTCTTCCCCTCCCCCACATACTGTATGAGACCTTGTGCCAAGAAATTACTTTTTTTTAGTTGATTTTAAATAAACAGTCCAGGAGAAAGAAAAGTCTAGGTTATTCGTGCCCACGATACACTACACGAGTAGCACTACATGACCAAACTAGATTATAGGATAAGTCTTGGGTTGTTACTTCTATAATGTTGAGAAACGAGAATCAGAAACGAGAATCAGAAACAAGAATACAAGAATAAAGAATAAGTTCCCAATGAGATTCTAAATTACATCTGCTTCTTCTGCTTCAAGGAAGGATAATACTTGTCGAAAATGATTAATAATGACTGACAGAGCTTCATTTAAAATAAACAGAAATACATAATACTATTTTAAGTCATTTGGCCCAGTCAGCTGGGGCTGTAGAATACACCGACTGCATCTCTGCAGAAGTGTAAGACCCCCCCCATAAGTGTCTTGGATATGACATTAAACCGTCTGATGGTGAGGCTCCAGTAATGCTGGAGCTTTGGAGAATGTGGAGTACTCCTTCCTTGCCATTGCTCCCAGGTCCACTCTGGGCTGGAGTGATAGCACCTGATAGGGTCCTATCTATGGGTCAAATAGAACTGTTTGACATTTAAACTGAGTACAAACAAATGACATGTAAAATGAAATTGTTTGAAATAGAACTGTTTGATCATTTTTACCTGTGTGTAAACAAATGATTGATGTTTAATTGAATTGTTAGTGATACATGGCAATACTTAGAACTATTTACCATTGTTAACTTAAATTACCAGAACCGGCCCATTGGCATAATGGTTAGAGTGTTCGCCAATGGTTCAAGAGACCGGGATTCAATCGTAGATCGAGTCATACCAAAGATTCAAAAAATAGTACTTGATGTTGTCTTGCTTAACACTAAGAATTATAAAGTATGGATCAAGAGTAATTGGAGCAATCCAAGGAAAGAAGTAGCACCCTTCCCAACACCTCGGTGTAATAGCTATTGAAAAAAGAGCCTTCGGATCGCACTTGACTGCAGTCAGCCAACTTACTTATTTATCTAACATTATGTATAGACCAGATTTAGCATTTGATAACTTACAATCGTTGATATATCATAAAACTAAACCAAACCAAACCAACCAAACCCTTTAAGTTCAATTATAAGTAGTTTGGATTAAAAAACTTAGAAATACAAAAATGATCTATGAAGGTTGGCTGAAAAGTTCATAGGCTGACCAAGACACTCTCTTGGAATATAAACAAATGAGGTTTATTTTTCAACATAGTCCTCCTTGCAGTTTAAACACTTCTTCCTTTGGTGTTGCAGTGCTTGGATCCATTAGTCAAAATTGTTATCAATAGCAGATATGATGTCATCATATGAACTTTTCAGCCTATCCTCATATACCAACATTAATTATTTCTATATATAAAGCCCTAATAATTCTTTCTGTATATAAAGCCATAATAACTCTTTCTATATATAAAGCCCTAATAATTCTTTCTGTATATAAAGCCATAATAACTCTTTCTATATATAAAACCCAAATAATTATTTCTGTATATAAAGCCCTAATAATTATTTCTGTATATAAAGCCCTAATAATTATTTCTGTATATAAAGCCCTAATAATTATTTCTGTATATAAAGCCCTAATAATTATTTATGTATATAAAGCCCTAATAATTATTTCTGTATATAAAGCCCTAATAATTATTTCTATATATAAAGCTCTAATAAAAAATATAATAGTTTGAAAAGCAGTTAACATAACTGGAAAGAAAGTATTAGGTGTGTTGAAAAGTTTCTAAAAAAAAAGTTTTCGACTGTGTTATGTGAATTCACAGTAACAATTCACAGAGATTAAACGTTGTTTAGAAAAGATGAAATTTGAAGAAATTTTTGTTGTTATTCTCACCATGTTTCTTTGGTTGGAAATATTTGATTTTTACCATCACAAGCTATGATCCAAGTCTTGACCTTTTAGTCAGGATAGAGTAGTACTTCATCTAGTATGAAGATAATTTCCTTAGAAGCCAACTTTTATTACTCCAGTCAGATTTTTCTATTTGCCCTTTTGATAAATGAATGCTTCAGTATTTTTCTACTTTTACTTTTAACATTATATCAGACTTGGCTTGTTTTGTAAATAGCAACTGAATCTCTTCAAACATCCTGACAATATAATAACATGAATTGGTAAGAGGATAAATTTAATATATCTCTCATCTTATTTATCTATCTATCTATCTATCTATCTATCTATCTATCTAAGTCTGTGTACCTGCATGTCTCTCTTTCTCCCTTTCAATCTGTCTCTGTCTATCCATCTCAATCAGTCACTATCTCACTTTCTCTCCATTTGTCTTTCTATCTGAATCTGTTTATCTCTCTCTCTCTCTCTCTCTCTCTCTCTATCTATCTATATCAGTTTGTATTCCTCTCTGTCTCTGTATATATATATATATATATATATATATATATATATATATATATCTCAGTCTTGATTTTTCTATCTCAATCTATCTATCTATCTAGCTATCTATCATTATTATAATATTATTGGTTTTGACTTGTCCTGCCAATAGAATGGCAACTCAACTACTTTGTACAATAGTTAGCAAGATGCATTGCTTCACCTCAGAAGGCTTATTCTTTAGGCAAAGAAGCCTTTCTACTAATCTCCATAAGTAGGAAGTGGTGATGTGTGGGCTGATAATTCCGGAAGTTTCGATGGTAACGAGTGCTTCAATGAATCTCTCTGAAAGAGAGACACATATTTGGCCAGTTTGTAATTCCTAGCATCTTGGGCAGCAGCTGATCCTCACATCCACAACTGATAAAAATGAATTATGAGATGTAATAATAAACTGCATGCAAAACTAAATGTGTGTATATATATATATATATATATATATATATATACTTGCATATCATGTGATTTTCTGAAACCTAAATTTAAGTTTAATATTTGGGGTGGCATCATATGTCAAATACAAACTTTCTGTGTGTAAATAGTTGGCTAAGGATAGGCCTAGGACAACTGGTACACCTATAATTTCTAATTGCAAGAGGTGTCTGTTAAGGTCTTAAAGTCAATTGATATGTGAATATATATAGCATAATTTTTACATTCTTGTGTAATTTTTCCATAAAATTTGCATTTTTACTTCAAATTATAATTTAATATTTAAATTATGTAATATTATACCTAAGAACATACCAGATTGACCTAAAATCTACAGAAAACATTATATTATACATAGCTCTATGTTTCAGTTTAATTTAAGTGTGATTTAGTTGAGTGCAGTATTTCTGTACCTATCTTTCCTGTATTTGTAAAGAAGTGAAGATAATTGCTCTTACAGAATCTATAAGCAAATATATATATATATATATATATATATATATATATATATATATATATATGCACACTTATATTAGCTTGAATTCCTTGAATTGCTTGAGGAAAAAGATAATCAAGACTCAAAGATTAGTTTGTAAATTCTATATCTAAAAAAAAAAAGTTAAAAAAGGAAAGCATATCATCTGACCCAACCCAATTATTTTGAGGTTGAGAAACATTTTTATATTCCTTCGGAATCTCTTTATCGCTTTCCATTTGGCCAGAAGTCATAGTTTTTACCTGAAATTGAGGTTGATACTTCTACTAACTTTGAAGGTCAGTGCCACCAATCCCCTTGTTCATCCTCAAATCAAGTCACTCTTTTGGATAAATTTTCCTCCACCAGGCTCCTACCATTTGGCTTTTCATCAGATGCACATACAGGCACACACACAGGCACAAACAGAGAGATACACGCACACACAAAATGAAGTATTCAAAAGAAAATTTTGGTGTACTTTTTTCCATTGTCAATGCTGTTATCTCTTTGATTTATTCCAATATTAAAAGAAGACAAATTAGATTCCAATCCTAAAATTCATGGAGGATAATATTGAGCATGAATACTGACTTGAGAAAAATAAGTATTTGATTGGCCAAGGGTTTAGTTTGGTTTGGTTTGGTTTTATGTCATATCAACCATTGTAGGTTATTTAATACCAAATCCATATTTTATACATATAAACAGTTCTATTTCAAGCAATTCAGTTTAACATAAGTACACAGTTTAAATGTTAAAACAGTTCTATTTCAAACAATTCAGTTTAACATAAGTATACTGCTTAGTTCTATTTAACCCATTGATAGGACCCTATCAAGTGCTATCACTCCAGGCCAAAGTGGACCTGTGAGCAATGTCAATAAAGGGGTACTCCGCATTCCCCAAAGCTCCAGTATTACTGGTGCCTCACTATCAGATTGTTTAGTTTTATATCCAGAAGACTCGTTGGGGGAGCCTTACCCCTCTGCAGAGATGCAGTTGGTGTATTCTGCTGTCCCAGCTGACTGGGCCAGTTGGCCAAAGAGTTTATTTTGTGTTTGCTGTTAAGAATTTAATTGAAAATGATAAGTTTTGATTGTATCATGACTTGAAAACTATCATAGTAGTATGCATTTAAAAAGAAATGTCAAAATTGGTATATTTTTGTTTATTGATTCTATCATTGAAGATAGAGAAAAATGAATAACATTTTTGTATATGATATTTTTTTTATTTTAGATTAAATAAAAATGCAAAGGCTAAAAAATTTTTGTGTAGTTTAAAAAAATAATTTGCCAACTTTTTTTGTTGAATGATATTTCAAGTAAAACTAAGTGAGATTGTTTTAGCAACCAAATCAAAATATTTTATTTATCAAATTTTACTTACTCTGACTTACAGTATCTGCTGTTATTAAGTAGTCACCCACCCTAGAAGTGACCAGACTGCTTAACTTATTATTTACTTAACTTTACTTAGTCTGACATGCAGGACTTAGGTTGCTTACAGTACCTTCTGTTTCTGAATGAATACTCATCTTAGAAGTGACCAGACTCATTGCTGCTTAACTTATTATTTACTTAGCTTCTTCCTGTTATTTCTAAATGCTTACTCATCTAGGTACTAAACAGCTGCTTAACCTTTGTGATCTTATGAGAACTAGGGTTTGACCTTAAGTCATTAAATTTGTTCTGTTTTTTGATGTGTAACTTCTATATATGATTTTTTTAAACTATGTAATAAAATATTTTAAAAAATTATCCACAAATTGTGATGGGTCATTACCCATCACAATTTGTGGATATTTTCAAAAAATAGTAGATAATGTCTATTGTGGGGCTATTAAAACGAGACATTAGTAACAATACCAAAAACATGATACTATGTTTATTGTCTGGATGGAATTTCTCTGCTATGTGTTTGTTCTGGAGAATCAAATATTTGATTAAAACAAGTACGGTTCTCAGTTAGACCAACTGAAATTAACAATTAATAAAAAACATTCGGAATTACTTCAGGGAAATGGTACATGTTCTATTAGGAAAATATGAGACCACATATAAGGGTCATTCAATAAATAAGGGAAAGTTTTTTTTAAAAAGCAAAATAATTTTTTTTAAAAAGCCATATAATGTGTTTTTTCATAAGTTTTTTCCATGAATGTAAACTTTGCATGGTTTAGAATTGGTTAATAACAAAACTTATTTTAATCTCACAAAAATGTTTGTTTTGAGGTGATTCAAAAGGGAAGTAAATTAAAAATAGTGCTTCAGGCTTGAACAGTGTTCTGTTATCAAACTTTTGGTGGCTGTGAAGCACAAACCATTTGAAATTTACTGAAGAATGTATGATGTGAACAGAGAAGTATGTTTTAGTTAAAAAATGTTTACAAATGGACTAAATATAGGTTTGCTACTACAAGTCTGAGTCAAAAAGGCTGTCTCTGGTGTGGAAACACACTGACTCTCTGGTATAGAAAATCAATACTGCTATGAGTTGAAAATTCTATCCGGAACAGCATCATTCTGATGTAACATGAAGTGAGCATAAAAAGCTCTCTGTGTAGCAATTACAGATTCACCAATCTTAAAAAAAATTTCAACAGCAAATATACTTTGTGCATCAGTCCAAGCCATGATTGTAACTGGTCATATTTGAAGAAAGACATCAGCTAGATGGAGCTACCATTACCACTTGCCTAAGGTTATTTGTACCACACACAGGTGACAGTTTAAAATGTGGGAGGTATTTCTGTTGTATCTTGACCTTCGACCCGGTCAAACATGCCATTCCAAAGTGATGCACCGGAAGGAAGTGACACATTCCGATGGCAGTTATGGGAAGAAATCACATAGGCGGGCTTGGCTGGCACTATGGGACAAGGTAAAATCCTATGGTACAGTCATAGACTGATGTACCGGAAGAGAGTGACCTGTGAACTGCATGACAGTTATTTCCACTTGATGACGATCAAACATGCCATTCCAAAGATATTGAGTGGGCGATTGAACTATTGTATAACTCGGTGAAGACAGGAAGTCAGTGAGTTTTGGAGACCAGGCCAGTTGGTGAGAAGATGCTGGTATGAGAACATGTCCCAGAGAGGCTGGGCCCCCAGGCCCCCGGTTGAGCAGCCCAGGAGAAGGAGAATGAGAACGACGCACGGCGATGTCCAGAGGGGCTGGGGAGATCAATATGTGGCAGTCTTTGTTCAGTCTCCAACTCCCTCTCACACACAACCTTTCAAATAAAGTGAGAGGTATATTTTTCTAAGAACTGTGTCGCTCGTCTATTATTGTGTCGTTATGATTCTGTATGTATATATGTATAGTTGCATATGTATTATGTGTTGAGTATACAACATTTCTGTCACACTCTGGAGAATTATCTTTATGAAAAAAAATTAATTCAATGGAAAATTGCAAAAGGCTTCTATAGCAAATCTTTATTTAGAAAGATAAAAAAGTTTTGGGTAAATGATAATCATGAAATTACCTGAAAAATGACAGATGGTAGTGGTACAAAGCAATAAATATATTGTTCAATAAAGTTTATGTTTAAATAAGTAATTTTTACTTAATAAACTTAACAAACTTTTTTTTTTGTTTTTACACCTACAAACATTTACTTCAACATTTATTTAATGTCTACATCTAAAGGCTATGATTTCACTATATCGCATTAATATTCTATATATATAGGATATGGAAGTAAATATGGATCTGAATGTGATTGTATGAAAAAAGTAGAAAAACAGAATAATTCAAATTAGATGAATTTATTTTGATGTAAAGCCAACGGTAAACGTTTCGGTTTTGATAACCTTCATCAGGACTTTGATATCATGAGAATTGTTTACACAGCAATGGATGCTTGTCAAGATAACAAGAGTAAAGAAAATGTATATAATGAAGAAGATATAAATGTGCATTTAGTGTTCTTAATTTAAAAGTATTAAGTACATGTTTGGCACGTGGAATGATGTTTCAAAATGTTGGATTTTTAAGAGATCAGCAAATCCAACATTTTCAAACTGCATTCCATGTGCCAAACATGTACTTAATACTTTTAAATTAAGAACACTAAATGCACGTTTATATCTTCTTCATTATATACATTTTCTTTGTTCTTGTTATCTCAACAAGCATCCATCGCTATGTGAACAATTTTCATGATATCAAAGTCCTGATGAAGGTTATCAAAACCAAAATGTTTAATGTTGGCTTTACGTCAAAATAGATTCATCTAATTTGGATTATTCAGTTTTTCTACTTTCTTTATATATAGAATATGTAAATGTTGTTTGGGCCAACCCATTTTAGTAAGAATTATCGTGAAGTCCATTCGGTAAAACCTGGGGTGGTAGTTTCTGACTCTTTGAGGTATTCTCATTTTGCTCTACTTAGCTTAGGTAATTCTGTCAGTTTTTTTCTTTTGGCTAGACATTGCTGTATTGGTTGATTAGTTTCAAGCAGTATGGATGTTTTTAGTCTTTTTTTATTTATTGGTTCTTTTTCCAGATATCGGTTTGTAATATATTATTTTATTTACAAATTGTATAATCTTTTTTTTTTCATGCTGCTGGAGTTATAGAAATAGTTGTAAAGATAAAAACAAAATAAAATAAAATTATATATATTTGGCCATTGGCCTAAGGGTAGAGTGTTCACTAATGGTCTGGGAGACAGGGGTTCAATCTCAGGTCGAGTCATACCAAAGACTTAAAAAAATGGTACTTGATGCTGGCTTGCTTGTCACTCAGCATTAAAAGGTATGGATCATGGGTAAAGTGGAGGAATGGAGTATTGCCCTCCCCTACACCTTGGTGTAGTAGCTATTGAAAAAGCCTTTGGGTCACCCTTGACTAAGTTTGTCAACTTTACTTTATATATATATATATATATATATTAAAATGAATTGGTCAAGATTTTTTGAAATATTCACTTTTTCCCCTCTTTGCACCAACAGAAAAAAAAAATATATATATATATATATATATATATATATATATATATATATATATATATATAATGTTTGCCAAAACTATATATATATATATATATATATATATATATATATATGAATATCATTGCCAAAACTATTCAGCAGTAAGTTTTCTTTCAGATGTCGTAATGGCTAATACTAGTACTGAGATTCTAAGAATTCTGAGGCATTTTTTCAAACCAGTATGTATTTACCCAACCCCTCCACCATGGCCAGAATGTGATACAAGGTCAACTTTTAAGAGGAGTACAGCTGGTTTTTGATATAGTTTTCTTTCTCCTAGACTGGTTGCCATACCAAGGCTAAAGAACCTAGTCAACAACTTCCAAAAGAAAAAAAAACTTCAGTACTAATCAGATGATTGGGATCTTTTAAATGACTTTAATGCTTAAAAGAATGATAACCTCCACATTTCTTTTAATTTCACTAATGAAGATGTTAAATTTTGTGACTAAGAAAATAATAAAAAACTAAATGTCGAAATTATGGAAACTATATTGTGGCACGATGTTAAGATATGAACAAAGAAATGTTGGGAAATAAGTAAACATAAAAAGGCGAAAACCACGTGTTGTATCTGTTGTTGTTTAAGAAAAAAAATTACTTTTTTGAATTATAAAAGTACAAAATTTATGGTTTTATGCTGTTGTAAACACACAATCTATAGAATAGAATGAAAATATGTCTGCTTGAAGAGAAGAGTTTATAGATTATGGATTTATTATGAACTTGTACAGTAAATAGATATTGGAAATATATTAAATACTTTGTAAATGATCATTGATTTTTTTTAGTTGTCTTCTACAAAAGTCTCTTCCCACTTATGAACTTATATTTTAATATTATTCATATAAGTAACATAAAGCTACTGGTATTGATCTTACTGTCATAAATATATACACTGAAATTATTTGTATATAATACACACCCTTAACTTTGAACTACAAAAATCTGGAAAAAAAATTTCTTGTGTATAATACACATTGACTTTTTAGAATTTGTGGCAGCTAAATTGAAACTAAATTTAGCACTTTTTTATTGGTTTCTACTGATTTATAAATTTTACACTAAATTTACAGAATATTTAGACCATATTCAGTGGAAATTTCTCTGTAATAGCATAAAATAAATTAGTTTCGACTATAGATAAAACTTACTTTCATCCCATCCTGTATGGTGAGACATGTGGCCAGAAAAAAATGTTGATTATATAATTTTTGTATATAATCTGCATCTATAAATTTTGGGCTGAAAAATCTGGAAAATAGTGCATCTTATACACTAGTAATGTAACATTTGTCTATAACATTAGCATTTTCCTCTTTTTTTAGTTTATTTTGGATTTAATGGAACTTTCAGGTGAAATTGGTGAAAAAAAAAGGAAAGAAATGTATTATTGCAAAAGGAATAAAAATTAGTGATTGAAAGAAAAATCTCTTGATTGTTTTTTGTGTCGAGTTTATAATGAAAGCATTTGTAAATTCTTATATTTTGATAGAAACATTTTCAAGGTTTTAGAAGTAAAGTTCTTTTGTTTACAAAGCAGAGAAAATATTAAATTCAAAATAGTTGTGAAACAGAATTGTATTTTTTCAAAATGGATTCCCCATTGACATATATCTAGATATGTAGGTATTTATTAACTTCTTTGTCACAGGTAGGAAGTGACACAAAGTCAATTTTTTAGTGGCGTACAACTGAATTTGAATTCTGAGTTTTCCTTCTCCTAGACTGGTTGACTAACCAAAGATAAAGAATCCAGTCTGCCTTAATATTTACCCATAGCTGAAGGGAAAATAGTTAGTTTGGTTTTATTGCTGAATGGCATATAAACTTTTGTGGGTTATTCACTGCCAAAGCCATCAGTGTAGAAAAAAAGTATTAGTGTACTTGGATTCATGCCTTTCCCCAGGACTATTAGCACTGTCTGAGTTTGTAAATAAAAACTGTTAAAATATGAACACTACAAAAAAAAATATCACATAAATCAAATAAAAATCAGAATGCTGTACCACCACACCCATCCCATCCATTTGCCAAAAAGTTAAGATTTTTCTTAAACAACAAATTAAAGAACCAACTAAGAAAAATAAGTTAATCATACTAAGAATTATATAGATTTAAGATTGTTTATATTTTAACATCAGATTTAATTTTAATCATTAAATTTTTGTGTTGGATTTAAACAACTGAGGGAAATATATTTGATTTTGTTGAGAATAAAAACTTATAGATTTTATTGTATGTTGCAAAAGATTATATAAAGGTTATTATAAAGGTTTATTTAGTCTTAATAAAAGTAACAGATAAAAAAAAATGAGAGGTTCTTGAAAATTAATATTTTTAGAATTATCAACTTTGTTCACAGGCAACCTTATGATAATTGTGTTTTCTTTGAAGTTTGGTTGTTTAAAACTTAGAGAAATTAACATATAAGAGCAGTCTCTAATAATTATTAGCATTATGATTTTATCATTATATCCTACCATACAACAAAAAGAGGAATAGTTCCATAAGATGAGCAGCTGATTCCAAGTAAATAAATAAATGAAACTATTGAACAAGAATTGTGATAAAGTTTCAGTTTAAATAGATTAATTCTTAGTTCTTTGAAAATATTTACAGTATCATTGAAATGACTAATTTGTTTCAACATTGAACAGGAATGATTTTTTTTTACATGAAATAAATTTGTTTTAAATCAGATATTGTGAAAGGAAAAAAATGTTTTATTTTCTGCAGACATTGTTAGAGTAAACGGTAATTAATGAATCTATTGCTGTGTAATGGTTGAAAAATTATAAATAAAGTTTCAATTTCATCTGAGAAAAATTTATGTTACTTTGTACTTATGTTTTCAGGAAAGGCATGAATCCATATCTTCTCCCATTAATAGGTAAAAAGGGTTAAACTTGGCTCTTTAGCCTTAATTGGCAACCAGTCTAGGAAAGAAACAATTATGATCCCAAGCCAGAGAGTAGAGCCCCTTTATAGGTAACCAACAATACAATTAAGAGTTATAAAGAGCTTTACTTATATATATATATATATATATATATATATATATATATATATATATATAAGTTGGCCGACTGTAGTTGAGGGCAACCTGAAGGCTCCCTTTTCAATAGCTACTACACTGAGATGTAGGGGAGGGCACTAATCCTTTCACTGGTTTGCTCTATTTATCATTTCCTTATAATGCTGAGTGTTAAGCAAGGAGGCATCAGGTACCATTTTTTGAGTCTTTGATATGACTCAACCTGGGATTGAACATCGGCTTTCCTGGCCATTGGTGAATACGCTAATCATTATATATATATATATATATATATATATATATTCCATGAGAGTATCTTGGTTAGCCTATGAACTTTTCAACTGACCCTTGTATATATTCCCTTAAATATCCTCCTGATGCAACTTTTGTGAAGGAACATACCTTTTGGTACTTTAAATATCATCTTTTTTTATAGACATTTTTTTTTATTTTACTAGTTTTATGCCCATACCTTAAATACTGCCTATCTTAGCAATGTTTTCTGGTATATTAATTAGTTCTTAACATAGCAAATACTTCTGCTTTTTTTTTGTTTTGTTTATATTTAAAGCTTCTTTTTAAATATATACTTCTACTTTAAGGTATAAATCTTCCGTTTGTATAGTGAATATTAAATCTTTGTTATTTTGTTTGTATTATAAAACTTTTGTATTTGATGGCATATAAGGTGCACTTTTTTTATCATTAAAACTATCTTTTAAAATTCCTCTGTGTTTTATATGCAGTATCTAGTTTTAAAATTCATGATAATCGGCCAAAATTATCCACCTGACAACTCCTATTAACTTTAGAGTAACTCTTCATATACCTATTGTCATTATTTAAAAGGCTATGATGCAGATTAAAAATGTTATCTTTGATAATATTCATTATATTAATTTCATCACATTTAATATTAGTACTTTGCTTTTTTCTTGATTTGCCCTGCTGAAATTGGGGTGCGTCTTATACACCATCAAATACGGTAATATCTTTGAGGCCACAGTAGCAGTTAAGAAAGAAAAGATGAAAAGAAATGAATTGTACAGGTTGAAAGTAAGTCAAATTCTTCATGCTATGGGGCTTTGTTGAAAAAAGGTATGAACTTAAGTGAAAAAGTAGGAAAGACTGTCTGTCTTGTGAAGTTTGTGGGAAAAGATAGAAGGAATGTGGTAGTTAAGAAAATATTTATTTTTAAAATAGATTTTGCAAATTGGAAGAGAACGGCTGGTTCAGACAATCTTCCTTAGAAACAACAAAATTGTTTACATCCCTTCTCTTTTGTTTTTTTTTTCCTTATCCTGTTTCACATTTTATCCATGTTTGCATCAGTTTATGGAATGGTAATTTATTTCATATCTTCATCTTGTGTTTAAAGGAACTTTTGGCAGACTTCATAGTCTTTTTCAGATAAATATTATTAAATATGTATTATAAATATGTCTTTGTAGAATTGTAAAATAAGTGATCAAATTTACCTCATTTGAATGAAAATGTTGTAAAATTAAAATAAAATAAATATCATCAATTTATTTTATTTTGGTTTTGAAATGTTTTCAGTATCTTTTTGTTTTGTTTCATTATTTTTTGTGTATTAAAAATATTAGTGATAATATGTTAACTTTTATAATGTTTGAGATAAGAAAAATGTTTAATTACAACAAAAGAAAAAGAAATTCTGTTTTATAAGTAAAATATTTTTCATCTCTCATTGGATGTTGATATTCATTCAGTCGATAGTTTATATTTTTTTTATTTGAATTTTACTTTCTGAAAAGTTTGGAGAGTAAATGACTTGAAATTAAGATGAATATATAACCCAAAACCATCATTTTTTCAACGCATTTATCTAAATCATTTCTTTGTGAATAAAGAATATGGTTTATAGGTTAGAACATTCATTAAATCTTATAAAAATGATATATTGAATATTTATATTTATTGTTACTCTTTTTATAGAATAGAGGTGCTTGTGGTGTAGCAGTTATTGTTGAAAAAATTGGACTTGGTTACCTGAGTTCAAACCCCAGATGAGGCTGTTTGCATTTTACATGCTGCTAATACCCCTGGGAAAAGTATGAATCCAAATACTCTCCCACCAGCTATGAGTAAATAGTAGGGCAGACTTGGGTCTTTAACCTTGGTATGTCCAAGGCTATATATATATATATATATATATATATATATATATATATAATATCAAAAAGGAGTTTTATACAGTAATTTCATATTTCTTTATAACACTAATATTTTCATAACACTAATATTTTCATATTTCTTCATAACACTAATATTTTCACACTTAAATGGTAAATAAGCTTTTCGTTTGATTAGGTTTCATTGTTTAATGGCATATTAATCTTCATGGGTTATTTAATGCCAAAACTATCCTTGGAGAACAGTAGCACTGCTATTTAACCCATAGATCGGGGGATAAAGGGATTCATACCTTTCCCAAGGTTGATAGTCTGAAAGTGAATGCAATAATGTGACTGGAGTTTGAACTCGCCTACTATGATGTTGCAGTCCAGCACGTTAGCCACTACGCCATGAGGACTTTTCAGTATCTACTGAGTAATGGATTTGATCCTTTTTAGGTACCCTATACTTATCTTGTGTCAAATCTATAGGCACCTCTTAGTATTGAATTCCTTTGAAAAGAATATGATTCCTTCTTGGAATGTCATTCTATTTGTTATCTTTGTACTTTTATTTTGCTTCCTTGAAATGATTATTATCTTTCTACTTAAAGTCTGATTTCAATTTTTCTTTTGTGATTCATTCTAATCAACATGACGTTGATTATGAACTGTTAGTAATAGTTAGTAAGCTTGCCTATGAGACCATTGTTAGTGAGTTCTGATTGTCATTAGGTACCGAATACTTTTGGCCTTGTGTCAAACTAAGCTAAGCATACTAAACAATTACTTAATAAACAAGCTTGGATATATGTATTTTTGCTGTTGTGTTTTCTCTTTGGTCTATCTACTGAGCCAATGTACCCCTTGTGTTTCCTCTTTGCTTTGTCCACTGGGCCAATGTACCCCTTGTGTTTCTTCTTTGCTTTGTCCACTGAGCCAATGTACCCCTTGTGTTTCCTCTTTGCTTTGTCCACTGGGCCAATGTACCCCTAGTGTTTCCTCTTTGCTTTGTCCACTGAGCCAATATACCCCTTGTATTTCCTCTTTGCTTTGTCCACTGGGCCAATGTACCCCTTGTGTTTCTTCTTTGCTTTGTCCACTGAGCCAATGTACCCCTTGTGTTTCCTCTTTGCTTTGTCCACTGAGCCAATGTACCCCTTGTATTTCCTCTTTACTTTGTCCGCTGGACCAATGTACCCCTTGTGTTTCCTCTTTGCTTTGTCCGCTGGACCAATGTACCCCTTGTGTTTCTTCTTTGCTTTGTCCACTGAGCCAATGTACCCCTTGTGTTTCTTCTTTGCTTTGTCCACTGAGCCAATGTACCCCTTGTACTGTTTTACTCTGGGATTGAATACACAGTTTCTGAAAATTAACTTGGTAGTTCACTTTCATTTATTTATCTATATAAAAGCTAATGTCACTAAATTTGTTTGTTCATCCAAAAGTGTCATGCAGAAGAGGAAGGGGAACTTGAACACATTGCATTCTTGCTTAGAGTAAAACAAGGTCCTGTTCTCACTACTACTACTACTACTACTACTACTCGTATATGCTGAAGATTTTAGGGTTCACCTTCTTTTGTAATAAAAGCTGATATGATTTTCCTTTTTTTAAAAAATAAGTTTACGTTTACATTTTAACAGGAGCAATGATTCATTGTATTTTTTATCAGCAATATTAAACAATTCCTAAATTTTTTTTAGTCAAAAATTCTTCTGTTTGTTTATTTGTTTGGGATTTATGGCATATCAATCTTTGTAGGTTATTTAATGCCAAATAATTTTTATACAAATAATCAGTTCTATTTCGAACAATTCAGTTTAGCATGAGTACACAGTTTAATTGTCAAAAGCATTTCTATTTCCAGCTATTCAGTTTATTCAAACAGTTTTAAATCAAACAATTTAGTTTAGTATAAGTATAGTTTTTGTCTATACACAGTTAAATGTCAAAACAATTCTATTTTGAACAATTCAGTTTAACTTGAATACATTTTCAATGTCAAAAATAGTTCTATTTCAAACAATTCAGTTTAGCATAAGTATGCATTTTAAATGCAAACATAGATAGGACTCTATCAGATGCTACCACTCTGGGCCAGAGTGGAACTGGGAGAAATGGCTATGAAGGAGTACTCTACATTCCCCAAAGCTCCAGCATTATTGAAACCTCACCATCAGATTGTTTCGGGTCATATCCAGGACACTCGTTAGGGGGTCTTACCCCTCTGCAGAGAAGCAGCCAGTGTATTCTACAGCCCCATTCGACTGGGCAAAAGTTCTTCTGACTGCATCTCTGCAGAGGGGTAAAATTCCCCCAATGAGTGTCCTGATGACACTAAACACTGATAGGGAAGTTCCTGTAATGCTGGAGCTTTGAGGAATGTGGAGTACCCCTTTATTGCCATCACCCCCAGATTCACTCTGGCTTGCAGTGGTAGCACCGGATAGGATCCTATCTATGGGTCAAATAGAACTAAACTGTGTACTTATACTAAACTGAATTGTTTGAAATAGAACTGTTTATGTGTATAAAATGGATTTGGCATTAAATAACCTACAATGGTTGATATGCCATAAAACCAAACCAAACCAAACCAAAAGTTCTGATGCATTCATTTTTGCTTGACTTTTTTTTAAAATTATTTTTTCTTTGTTTTTTATGACTGAAAGTTTACTATTTTTATAATGGAACCAGATATGATTTTTCCATTTAAAATTTTTTTTCTTTTACTCTCCTATTAAAAATAGGAATGCCAATTCATTATGTTAGTCAATTTTTTTTCTTTGGTTATATCGACTTGTTGAAATTTTCCAAATTACCGAGCATGGATGATTTGAATGAAAGGAGATGTTGATTTGCTCGGAAAAGGAAAAATCAGGCAAGAGAAGCTGAGATGGATAAGAACAACAGACACCAAGATATAATTAAAACTTTTTGAATGGAAAACAAAGAAATTCACCTATTGAGAAATTACACGTCTTTGAAGGGCAGAAAAAAACAACAATTATCATAAGACGTGAATTGGACAAAAGAAGAACTGCAGCAAGATGACAACAAGAAGCACAAGAAGAAACTGTTGTAAAAAGGATGAAACGCAGAAATTTAAGAATTACTCAAAGGTGACAGAATGAATCACAAAAAGAAATTGAAGTCAGACTTTAAGTAGAAAGATGATAATCCTTTCAAGGAAGCAAAATGAAAGTACAAAGGTAATAGAATGACATTAGCTGTAAGAGATTGATATGGAGCTCTTGTCAATAGGAAAAGTGAGGAAATTTGTATTTAGAGAATCCAAAGAAACACAAAATAGAAGAAATGCAAAAAGTTTAAAATAACTGAGTTAGGTTTGGTTGGGTTTTATGGCATATCAATCCTTGTAGGTTAATTAATGTCAACCCCTCTTTATAAATATTATATATAGGGTGTCTCAATATATACATGGTTGTATAGGGCATGTCTATATCCATGGGATCCATGTGACTGCTAATAACTCTACAACTATCAATCCTTGATCACAATACCTTGGACAAAAGAGGAATAAATATTTTGCATCACTATTTGGAAACAAAATCATTCAAAACTGTCTAAAAATAGATGCAACCCATTAATATGATTATGATTTATTACTGAGACAAGAAACTCAAAAAAGATTGCATGTCCTGGAAGCTGATATAATAACAATTAAAAAAACATCGGTTTGATGTCTCTAGCTCAAACGAACGTATTTTTTACAGAATGTGTTGCATCTATTTTGAGACACCCTGTATGATTTATAAATGCATAGTTTGTAAATAATACTTTTAGACAAGCCAGAGCTCATTTGTTTGCACACAGTTAAATGATTATATATAGGATTTATAAGTCAGTAGTTTGTCGGTAATCATATTTTAAAATAAATCAGAGCTAATTTGTTTGCACACAAGCTAAATTGCACCAAATATTCTAACATGAATAGTTCTGTTTAGTATTTATCATTTGTTTGAACTCACTTAAATAATTTCAAATATTGGTATCTAACATCAATAGTTGTATTTGCACATGGTTAAATGGTTTCAAGCATTGCTATGTAATACTAACAATTCAATTTAGGCACCCAGTTAAAGAGTTTCAAGTATTGCTAGTCAACACGAATAAGTCTATTACACATAATTCATTTGTTATCCCACACTGTTCCCATTGTTCCAAGTAGTTCTATGAATCACTAACAAATCAATTAAATGATCAAACAGTTCTATTTTGAACAATTCAATTTGACATGTCATTTGTTTGCACACAGTTAGATGTCAAATAGTTCTATTTGACCCATAAATAAGACCCTAACAGGTGCTCCCAATCCAGTTCAGAGTGAACCAGGAGTGATGGCAACAAAGGGGAACTCCATAATTCCCAGCGCTGGAGCCTCGCCGTCAGATGGTTTTATGTCATATCCATGACACTCGTTGGTAGGGAGGGGTCTTACGTCTCTACAGAGATGCAGTCAGTGTATTCTACAGCCCCAACTAGTTGGGCTAATTATTGAGTTTATGACAATACATTTTATAAAGAAAATTTAATGCTTCATGCATGTGGGACTCTGAATATTGTTTGCCAGTTTTGCAATGCCAGGTATTTTTCAGTTTGGTTGGGTTTATGACATATCAACCATTGTAGGTTATTTAATGCCAAATCCTTTTTATACATATATATTGAATATATAGGATTTTGTTGGGTTGGGTTTTATGGCATATCAACCATTGTAGGTTATTTAATGCCAAATCCTTTTTATACATATATTGAATATGCAGGATTTGGTTTGGTTGGGTTTTAAGGCATATCAACCATTGTAGGTTATTTAATGCCAAATCCTTTTTATACATATATATTGAATATATAGGATTTGGTTTGGTTGGGTTTTATGGCATATCAACCATTGTAGATTATTTAATGCCAAATCCTTTTTATACATATATATTAAATATATAGGATTTGTAAACATTTTGTTGAGAACATTTTTAAACAAGCCTGAGCACATTTTTTGCGTGCAGTTAAATGGTTTCAATTATTGCTAACACTTATCATTCTATTTAATATTAATCATTAGTTTGCACACGGTAAAGTGGTCACAAGTATTTGACACTAATTATTCTTTTTAACATTATTCATTCATTTGAACACAGTTGAATAGTTCCAAGTATTTTTATATATCACTAACAATTCAATTAAACATCAGTCATTTGTTTACATACAGTTAAATAATAAGTAAAGTTAGCGACCTTTGTTGGGGGTGAGCCGAAGGCTCCCTTTTCAATAGCTTCTATAACGAGGTGTTGAGGAGGGCACTACTCCATTCCCAGGATTGGTCCACTTTACCTTTTGATCCTCACCTTATATTTCTGAGTGCTTAGCAAGGAGGCATCAAGTACCATTTTTTGAGTCTTTGAACCCCAGTCTCCCGGACCATTGGCAAACATTTCAAACAATTGATTGTAGTGTAAGTCATTTGCTTACACTCAGTTTAAATGTCAAACAGTTCTATTTGGCCCATAGGTAGGACACTATCAGGTGCTACCAATCAAGCCCAGAGTGGATCTTGGAGTGATGGCAATGGAAGAGTACTCTGCATTTCTCAAAGCTCCTGCATTACAGGTACCTCACCATCCAGTAGTTTAGTGTCATATCCTGCACACTTGTCAGTGAGGGTGTCTTACTCCTATGCAGAGATGCAATCAGTTGACTGGGCTGAGTCATTTTTTATCAGAGTTTCTGTCAGATAGTAAATTCAATAATTGCAATCACAAGGGTAAGATATTACTGCTTAATCAACAAGAACCATCACTATATCTTGTTATTTACTAAGCTGTGTTTTATCCAGAATACGGGCCCCAGGTTGGTAATTGTATCTATTTCTAAGTTAATATTTATCACTGCCTCCCACCAGACAGGATTTGACACAAGGTCTTTTTATAGTGGAGGTTTTAGGGAAGGGAGAGGTCAAGCATGAGTCTTGACTTGTGCCCTGCTGGACTATGTTGGTCATAGGCTTACTGGGTGCAATGTTATCCAAATCACCCTGCTGGGTTTTAGACTCATTTAGTGCAATGTGAGTCCAGTATGTATGCCTGCTCATAGCTTGCACTAGACCTCCAGGTCTAGTGTTATGCTGTACTGTCAATGATTGTTTGCTCACGGGGCCATTTAGCCTTGAATCTATCATTGGCCTTGGGCTCCATCTGGTACAGATGCCAGATAACCTGGCTAAAAAGCCAGGTGTAGTGAGCACAAATGCCTGCTGCAAACTCTGCTGTTTCGTATCACTTGACTAAGTACTGAGCAGTCTCATTGCTACTTAACCCTTTCATTCCCACTGGGATAACAGTGTCTCATTTTCATTTTAACCCTTAAAACGTTGCATATCCTGAGCCTAGAGTGAATCTGTTGTCTCAGATGAGTTTTCTAAAATATATGTAATAATTTCTTTTTTCAGTTATGAACATGATTTTTCACATCTTTATTAGACATTTGATGATTTCATTTTTCAAAAATAAAATGCAAACAAACTTGCTTTGTGAAGGAGTTAACTTCAGTGATATCATGTGGACCAGTTAGTCAACATGACTGTAAGTCAACCCCAAATGTATCATTGTGATTTGATGAGGAATGAAACTGCAAACATTTTAAAGACAACTTTATGTCTTTTAATTCAGCATTCTTTTTTTCCTTCAGTGAAAGTACAAATACCAGATACTCCTGGTGAATAAGTACTCCTGTGATTTTTCATGGGTACTATGCTAGTTTTATAATAAAAAAAAGGCAAGGAAAGTCACAGAACTGCAGAGTAAATGTATTTTGTTACTGTTTGTCTCTGTGAAATAGTTTTTTTTTTTTTTTTTTGCTCAGTGAAATTTGATAATCATTTTCCTTGACTGTTTCAAGCTCTTTACACTCAGACATTCATAGAATATGTAATCCTTGTAATAAAGTAGCAAATGATAGGAATTTAACCTCTTGCCAAATTTGGTTGAGTCAGTGCTATACATGGTTTGTAATTTTACTATCCCAGTCACACTAGTGTCCAAATTATTACTAAATGATTACCAATCATTTCAATTGTGACTTTTGTTTGTTTTTTTTAAATAATTTTTTATTATCTTGTTTCATATTCAATTTATTTTGTCAAAAGATAAAATAAAAAAGACATTTTAGAATTATGGTAAAAAGTAGAAAATAAGTTCACTATTTAAAAAAAAAGATTTTTTGTCTTGTTTGTTAGTTTAAAGAACATATAAGAGTGAATCAATTAGTTTGTATCCTGTCAAACAGTTATAACCTGAATTTGGAATTGAAATTTTCACTGTATAATATTATGTTTGATTTAGTTTCTTTGTTTTTAATGGCATATCAATTTTTGTGGGTTATCTAATGTCAAAGCTATCCTCATAGAAGAACAGTAGTGGTACTATTTAACCCATAGCTGGGAGAGATAGTGGGGTTCATATGTTTGTCAAAGATATTGGGTGGTTTCTTTGTTTAATGGCATAACAACCTTTTTAGGTTATATAATGCCAAAGCCATTCTCCCAGAAGAACAGTAGTGGTACTATTTAACCCATAGCTGGGAGTGATAGTGGGGTTCATATATTTGTCAAAGATATTAGTCTAAAAGTGAAGAATGTAATAGTGTGATTGGAGTTGGAACTTACATGCTATCATGTTGCAGTCCAGCACATTAGCCATTTTGCAATGGGGACTCCCACATGTTCAGTCTATGAATATGCATTGGATTTAGGGCATTGACAAGAAAGGAGATTATGTTGAAAAATAGACATTTGTTTTTAAAATAAATTCTTTTTTCATCATTAGACTATTTAATTATTGATTTTATTATATTGAATTATTGATTTAATTGCATATTAATTAATAATATCTTCTGCCTGAGGATCTTTAGAACAATTTCTATCTTAAGTTATATCAGCAAAGAAATAGTTTTTAAGATGTTTCTTCTTCTACTACTACTTCTATTATTATTATTATTATTATTACCACTATTATTATTATTATTATTATTGTTATCATCTATTCATTTATTTATTTTATTAAAAAAAATTTTTTTTAGCTATAAATGATCGACCATTTTCAACTTGAATCCTTGTGTTAATTGGTTGAAAATAAATCAATTGGTTCATGTTGAATGTTTTCCGAGAAAATTTTTTCCCCGCTACATTTTTTAAACAAAAAACTTTAATTTTAGATATTTTATGAGTGTAGTTATGTACTTATCATTGTGAAAATGGAATTAAAAAGACTTAACTAATAAATAAAGATACTTAGCTTGAAAAAGTTTATTTTATAAATCAGGTTGGTTATAATACTCATTGTTTAACTGATAAATATTTTAAAAATCATGTAGATATTTTAATGGAAAAAATAAATATTTGATATTTAATATGGTTAATCATAATGTTTATCAACTCAGCGTTCTGAACATTTTTGCTAAAAAAGCTATGAATTATTTTAATTATTATCTCTCGTTAAGTTGATTCTGTGTGTATTAATTCACAGACAGTAAAACTCCCTGTTAAATTCCTGGAGAGGGATAGGCTCTGCCAGGCTTCATCCATACCACCTGAATATGACAACCATTTCCCAATCCTTGTTAGATTGGTTATGAAGAATACAGTAGATCAGAGCAAGCATAAAGCTGAGAGTCTTTAAAGAGAGAGACCAAGTTTGTTACCAATTGTTATTGATGGATTGATGGGCTATTTACAGGCCACCACATGATGAGAGACATCATCATCATTGTTGCATATTGATTATCATTTTAGGAAATAGAAATTCTATTTAATATTTGTTTGCTCACAGTTAAAGGGCTCAAAGTCTTGTTATTTAACACTAATAATTCTATTTAATATCAATAATCGCTAGTAAAAGATTTCAAGTACTGGTATACTAATAATTCTAGTTTGGTTTGGTTTGGTTTTATGGCATATCAACCATTGCAGGTCATTTAATGCCAAATTTTTTTTAATACATTTATCAAATATATGATTTCTGAACACATTTTAAAGATAACATTTTTAAATGAGCCTGATTTTTTTTTTTTTGCACACAGTTAAATGGTTTCACATAATTTCTAACAATTCAGTTTAGCACAAGTACAGTCTTTTTTTTTTTACACAGTTAGTCATTGGTTTAAATAGAGTTTTTTGTTTACACAGAGTTAAATGATCAAACAGTTCTATTTTAAAAAAATCATAAGTACAGTTTTTATTTACACACAGTTAAACATAAAAACAGTTAATTTTAAACAATTCAGTTTAGTGTAATTACACAGTTTAGTTCTATTTGACTCATAGATAGGACCCTATCAGGTGCTACCACTACAGCTCTGAGTGCACCAGGGAGTGATGGCATACTCTGCATTCCTCAAAGCTCAAGCATTACTGCAGCCTCACCATCAGATTGGTTAGTACCATATCCAGGACACTCGTTGAGGGAGTCTTACCCCTGTGCAGAGATGCAGTCAGTGTATTCTACAGCCCCAGCTGTCTGGGCCACTATTAATTCTATTCAACATTATTCATTTATTTTCACATAGTTACATTATTTTAAGCACTGCTATGTAATACTAATAATTCAATTTAACATTAATCATTTGTTTGTATGCAGTTAAATAGTTTCAAGTATAGTAAATAGTTAAACAATTCTGTTTGACCTATTGATGGAACCCTCACTGGTATTGTCACTCTGAGTTAGATTGGACCTGGAAGTAATGGCAGTGAAAGAGTACTCCATATTCCGCAGAGCTCTAGGATTGGAGCCTCACTAGCAGATAGTTTAGTGCCCTACCCAGGACACTTGTTAGGGAGGTCTTACTCCTCTGCAGAGATGCAGTTGGTATATTCTATAACCCAGTCAACTGGGCTAATGTATAGATAGATAAATAGATGCTTAAAATGTGTACTGTCTACTTGGTTTTTATTTGTTTGCATATTTGATGTATGCAGGGATGTAATGTATTGACTGAAAAAAATTACTAACTTTATAACCCTCTGCATTATTCATTAGTTTTTCCTCCTCTTTCACTAAATCTTTTTTCAATGGTACCAAACCTTTGTGCACTGAAACCTGAATTTTGCACTTGTAATAACTGGACATAATGACACAACTACAATATTCAAACATGTTATTGTTCAGTGATTGAAGTCATCTGTAGTGGCAGGATAGATTTTTTGCTTTGAACATCATCATCATCATCCTTCTTCTTCTTCTTCTTCTTTGTGTCTTGAGGGCAAGAATAGCCTGATGCATCCCTTCCTTCATTTGACCACAACCAAATTCCACAACCAAATTCCTTCATTTAAGGTGCTTGCCTTAGTCAAGAACGTATGGCCATTGTAGGTCATATTAACTTTTTCTGTCGTGGTTGAGGTTAATACAATCATGTGGCAAGTAATATTGGGTTACATGATAACTAATAGCTGGCAAAAGAACCCCAACCTGATCTCATTTAGAATCAGATAGTGATAAAGATTTTGTAAAAACATAAAAGACAAGTTTTTATTTATGACATGAACTTTGTTTCATTATTTTCTGCCAACTTCACAATTCCATCCTCCCTCAAATTTTTATCTTTCTCAACAGAAAACTTTTCTAGATGCCTTTTGCAATCTTTCAATCAGTTTAATTTTTCTTTTTTTATTATGACAATTCTATAAAGACCAGCAAAAATGGTCATCCAAAGGCACAATGTTTGTTGAATATAGCAGATGAGTGATAAATTTTTTGCCAGGCTGTAACAATTTTTTTCTGGTCACTAAAACAAAAAAATTGCTCTACCAAGTACCATCCTGATGAAATATGGTTTTTCTTAAATAATTCTGGACTCTTTTCATTGATTTTTGACTTCAGCTGAAAGCTGAACTTGTTTGAAATCAATTGCTTTCTTCTCTTAAAGAAGGTGTTTATAGAGAAGGACTCCCTTTCACTTTTCCCCACCTCTATACATAGCCTTATATTCTTTGGATGAAGACCAGCCTTTGGCACAGTTAGTGGTGGGTTATTTCATTGTAAAGTATCCAATTTTCACCATCTGTCACAAATTGTTTTAAAATATGTAAAAGTTCATTATATTTAAGTTGCAAATCACATACTAAGATACAGTTGGGTTGTTGTTTTTTTCTTTGCTTTACTTATATTGAAGCCTAGCATCAAAGTGACAAGTATAACTAATTCAGAGCAAATGATTTTGCTAGATTTGAATATTTTGAGGATATACCTCCTACATTCTATAACATTGGTTATTGTCAAATAATATCTTTATTTGATCGATGTTAATTTTTGCCAATTGATCTGACCCTGGAGTATTATTTAGCCATAAATCTTCAATACACATCTACGAAAAACATTCATATTATCTTCTCCATTAGAGAAAAATGTCTAAATTATAAGAGGTGAAATTTTCTCTCGAAAAAAAAATTATTTGTAGACAATATATCACTTTTGTTTTCATTATCTTTTTCTTTTATGCGTTATTTATATTTTAAGAATACTTTTTAATGAGTTATTTGTATTTTAAGAATACCTTTTTCCCCTGAAAGCAAATACTGATCAATTATTTTCAAAATATTATCTACTTTTCTAAGTTTATTTTTTCAAAAACTAAAGCTGAGTTAAGATAATAACCATATAAAGTAGCCTTAAAAATTTTAATTTTTTAAGCTGGAAGACAGAAGGACCTAATGTAGAACTTTGATAGTTGTGGGTTATCATAATTTACTGTTGGTTACATAAGCATGCCCTAACAATTTTTTGAATAAAAAATTTCTTCTTAACCAAAGATAACAGGATTTTATTATCATTTCTAGTGGAGCATTATACAATGAAAACATATATAATTGGGTATTATCTATTACCAAACTTTACATGGTTGAAAATCTGTAACCAAAAATATGAATATGTAACAGTCGAAAATAAGTACTCCCTTATTTATATATATATATATATATATATATATATATATATTTTTGGTACATGAAAATTTTATCATTACAAAGAGCAAGGAATCATATTTATTTATTTATTAAACTAATAAAAAACAAATTGGAGGGACCCTTTTGTCTGATGTGTTTTCAACAAAAACACCAGAACCTTTTAAAAGGTAAAGTTTTAAATATCAGGGAGGGGTGGGGATTTAAAAAAAAAAATAATTGCAACCTCCATGATTCCCACCCAATTCCCCAGACAAAGTATGTTGAACTGTCTTCTCTGTCTGTTCAACATAGAGCAATATAGCGTTATAGTTATATCCTCTAAAATTTATAATATATATATATATATATATATATATATATATATATATATATATATATATATATATATATATATATATATATATTTATGCAATTTTATTTTTGTTAAAGAGGTGTTGCAATTTTGTTTTTGTTAAAGAGGTGTTGCAATTTTATTTTTGAGTACAGTTTTAATGCTGTAGAGTTTGGTAATAAATGATATTTAATGACGTCTGTTTTAATTGTATGATATGCCACTAGAAATTGTAAAATCTTGGTATAATTGGTTTAGAAGAAAGTTAAGTCTAAAAGAAAAATGATTCTTATATATTTCCCAACCCCTCTGCATGAGCAGGATGTGACACAAGTAGAGTTCAACAGGTTTGAATCCAGATTTTTCCTTCTCCTAGACTGGTTGCCATACCAATGTTAAAGAGCCCAGTCTGCCCTACTATTTACTCCTAGCTAGAGGGAGAATAATTGGATTCATAGCTTTCCCAAGAGTATTAGCGCTATGTGAAATGCAAACAGCCTCCTCCAGGATTTGAACTTGGTTCTATGTGTTCATTTTCTACACTGATAATCATTACACCATAAATAATTCCTGCATAAATAAATAAAAAAAAAATAGTCGGGATTAACTTATCTGTGGGTGGTATTGTATTTATAGTTATGACTTTCATCTAGTAACTTTGATATTATTAGACTAGTTTTATTATTTCTTATCTTTAAATAAAGTAGAACTTTTTAGTTTGATTGAAGAACAATCATATGAATACTTTATGAATACTATAAAAATGTCTACCAGTAATTATATATTTTTCATGTGTATGTATGAATATAGTGACTATCCCAAGTAAGTTCTTTGGTTTCAACTAAATGTACATAGAAATATGTGGCTTACTACCTGCATATATAATTACTTTCTTCTCTTCGAGGAGTAGATACTATGTGCATTATTCTGTATAGTGTGTATGTGTGTGTGTGTGTGTGTGTGTGTGCTGTCTGCATTGTTTTAGGTTTAACATTTTTCTGACCAAAATGCTTCAGATTCTTCCTCTCATCTTCACATCTCTGCTTACCTCAGAGACACATTTTTACACATCGTTTAATATAATTGCTTTAAACTCTCACTACAGTTAAAATGTCTTTTTAGTTACAAGCTGTAATAAACGCTGGATAGTTCAGATTATATATCAACCTATCATACTTTAATATCAGCTGATTCACCGCATCACACTTTCTTATTCTGCTTTATTTGCAAACGTGAACTTGAATCAGTAATCTATGAAAAAAGTCTATCATCTCTTAGCATTACCTTAAAGATTTCTAAAGGTGGCAATTACGTGGTGCCTTCAATAAGTTTCCAGACTTTTTTGTACAGGCATTTAAAATTGTCGTAGACTCTTGAAAATTTAGTATGTTATTGCTATACATCTTATGAGATGATTGACTAATTTTTTATGATTTCAGGTTCAAAGGAACAGCTACAGCAGGAATTGGAATGCACCCTACTAAAGCCTGGTTGTCACAGCTGGGGAATTTCAAAAATGCAATCTGACACTTTAGAAGAACGATATGCTATAAAATTCTGTTTTAAACTTGGAAAAAATACCACAGAAACATATGGAATGCTTAAGACTGCTTTTGGACAATCTTGCATGAATCGAGCATCAGTTTTTGAGTGGCATAAGAGATTCAAGGAAGGCAGGGAGTCTGTGAGGGATGATGAGAGGTGTGAGAGGAGTAAGGAAGTTAATATATCAGAGTTGATTAGCCAAAGGATTAGGGTTAGGATTACTATGTTGAGGTTTTAAGGGAGTTCAGGAAGAGATTCCGTCAGAAGAGGCCAGCACTTTTCAAATCAGGTCAGTGGAATTTCCGAGAGGACAATGCACCAGTCCACAACTCCATCCTTGTCACAGACTATTTGACCAAGATGGGCATCAAGACAGTTCCTCAGCCTCCCTATAGTCCAGACGTTGGTCCCTGTGACTTTTGGTTGTTCCTTAAGCTCAGAGGCTGTCATTATGAGCATTGACATGCTCACACAAGAGGACTTCCATGGGGCCTTCCAGAAGTTGTTGGAACAGTACAACGAGTGCATTGCAGCTGGAGGAGATTACTTCGAAGGGAACTAGAGTTTCATGTGTATACTATCAATAAAAGTGCCCATACGAAAAAAAGTCTGGAAACTTATTTAATGATCCTCGTAAGTTCAATTTCTAGTCCCATTCTATATGAAGAATTTATATTATAATTAGTTGCATATAAGTAAAGGGAAGTACTCTATAATTATCACTTAATTGTTATCTTCCTTGAGCAATTACGATAATTAACACTAGCATCAGCATCAATGCTACACCATTGCTAAATTGCAAATTGGATTGGAAATTGCTTTATTCACTAAGAGCATTTTAATGTTATTCTACTCATAAAAATCCCATTATGATGCACCATTTTTTTTATGCATATGGTAACAGCTAAACATTAAAAAATCCGATTGTTATAATAGCATTCGATAGTTATTTCCCTTGAAAAATTTTAACTTCAGGTTTAGCATGATTTCAGATTTCACACTATTTTTATTAAAATACATAGTGGATTGAAATTTACTTTGTTTTTTAAACGTATTTTAATTTTATTGTGCTAACATAAATCACGTTATGATGTGCCATTTTTGCTGTGTTATTGTAATTTATGAAAAAAATCAGATCATTTTAATGTAAGTTTTCACCTAACCATCAATATTTTAAAAGAAATTTTTGAAAAATTATTTGCATAATGATATTTACTTGTGAGCAGATTATTAAATATTTTAAAATATTTGTATTTTAAAAGTTTTGAATTAAATTTATAGAGCACCTGAGCAATGTTTAGTTAGTTTCACAAATCATTGTCAAAGAGTTTGATCCTCACTAAGCCCTTCACTGATGGAAATTTGTAAATACCGAGAAATTAGATTTAAGTCTTAGCAGCCCACAAAGCACCAACTATACGGCCACCTGTCTCCCATCGCAAAAACCATCCAAGTTAGACAAACCAGACATGCAGGACACTGCTGGAGAAGCAGGGACGAGCTCATAAGTGATGTACTCCTATGGACCCCCACATATGGCCGAGCAAGGGCTGGACGACCAGCTCGAACATATATACAGCAGCTATGTGAGGATACGGGATGTAGCCCTGAGGTCTACCAGAGGCGATGAACGATAGGGAGAAGTGGCGAGAGAGGGTCAAGGATATCCGTGCTAGTGGCACGACATGATGATATATATATATATATATATATATATGTATATATGAAGAAAAATTGAAAAACAAGGTCATCTGAATTAATGAATTTATTGTGAAAATATTTTGATAAACTATTGTCAGAACTTTCTTCTCTTTTTCTCTCTCTTCTCCCTCTTTATATCTTTCTTTCCCTTTCTTTTCTTTTCTTTTCTTCTTTCTCTTTCTTATCTGTTATATCTCTTAATAGTTCCATTTATTTTACATCATTGCCTTACACAGTTATGTGATATTTTTTCAAAATATGAATACTAATTTATTGATTGAACAGTTGTATGTTCTTTCTTTCTTTGTATATATAATTTCCTCCCTTATTTTTGTATTTTATTAAACATCCATCATTGATCTATCAACGTTTGGCATCATCATTTTTAAAGTGCTGATGATGGTTTATTTAAACCAAAACGTTATAGTGTCCAACTTTCTTTCACAATAAATTTTTCCCTTTGGATTACTTTGTTTTTTAGTTTTTCTCCATACTGTCAGATTCTTTTCCATTATTTACTTTTATATATATGTATATATTGGCAGCATTTCTTCATTAATACATATTTCATTGAACATAATAGACATTTTTTGTCGACATATTTTATTGTTGATCCTTTCATATCGCCGTATTGATTTTATAATATTTGGCGGGAATTGTTTGATGTATCTTCCATAATTATTCATTTCCCAAGTATTTTCTGCCCAACTTTAGGCCATCATCAAGGGAGGATCTATTACAAAAGTGCTGTAAGTTTTGTATGTACATTACTATTTTGTAAGAAGAAGAACATCTGTACCGTTGCAGTGTGTAGTGTTTACTTTTAAATTTGTTTCTATAAATAGTGTCAGTAGCTAAAGACATTTAAGTACATTAGCACTGGGTTTGAAATATATATATACTATATATATAGGGTGACTGACAGATTTAAAAAAAATCATAACTTTGTTGTTTTTAATTAAACTTTTTTATTTTGTTAGTAAGATATTAGAAGTAATCTTAGGAAATGGAAAAAGTCAAATTATAGCATGAAAGAATAAACTAAGATAATAGAATTTTACTATTCAATTATCTGATCTACAATTTCTTCAGAAATTTTAATGCGAAGAATCCTCAAAATTCAAACATGATAAAGAGTTAAAATTCATGGCACAGTGATAGACCACCCACAAAGTGGTCATTGCAAAAGTGTTTGTACAGAGGCAGTGCCAAAAGCTGTTCAGTCTTTTATGGGTTACCATATATATATATATATCTTTTGTTTCATTATTTGAATCTATGTATATAGACTAACATTTTATGATTTTGAAAAATATAATATATAGAATAATATTTATTTTGTTTGATATATCACTTAACACCGCATAAGGTAATATATATAAAAGAATGTTATTAAACTGATTTTTAAAAAGAATGTTGAATTATGATTTTAATAGTTATCAATTACTAACTAAAAATAGACAAATATTCAGATATAATTATTGATATCATTAAAGAATTTCTTAATGTATACCATTGGGAATTATCATTGGCCTAAATTCATTAATATATATATATATTAATGAATATATATATATATATATATTAATGAATTTAGGCCGATAAAAATTATTTTGACAAATTCCCGAATTAGAAAAAGAAAGTTTCTTATTTAATATCAACTCAAGTATCACATAAGAATATTCAAATATTTGGTTGTTTTTAAACAGAAAAAAATCAATCAGTCATTGTTCTAATATATCAATAAGATTAAGTGAATTTATTTTAGTTTGTATTGTTAAATCAAAGGTTAGGAAGGAGGGGAGAGTATTTCAAATGCATAAACTTCAAGGTAATAAAATATTTGATGGGCACAATTTTGACAAAACTTTGACATTTTTATTGGTTTATAGTTGATATGTGAGGTCACAAGGCTTGTATGGTAAATTAGAAGAAGTTTCAAGAATTGTCTGGATCAAAGAATAAAGATAAAGAAATCTATTGTGAAACAAAATAAATTGAGTAACTTAGATTATCTATCAGAGTCCTCAGCTAAGGCCGTTTTCATTCTGTTGTTGTTGATGGTAACAAAATTCTACAATTTTTAACTGAAAAAAATGAACTGAGCATTGAATTTGAGACAGAGACATGCCAAAAGTTTTGTCCAAGGTTGGAAAATTAATTTGGTTTAAATTGATATTTTTGGCAAAAAAATAACCAAAACCAACCAATAAACATGACGCTACAATTACTATCACTGACTTTCACTCTCACCTATCCCCCTCTTTCTCTTAATGTATGTGTGATTGATTAATTAGTTTTGACATCCTGTACAACTTTTTATATAATGCCAGCCCCTAAGGTTACTTTTTGCATCCCAATGAGTATTCCTCCCTAAATAAGTAAAAATATATAGATATATTAAACACTGGCCTATTGGCATAATGATTAGAGTGTTCTGGTAGACCAGGGTTCAATCCCTGGTTGAGTCATACCAAAGACTCAAAAAATGATACTTGATGCCTCCTTGTTTAACACTCAGCATTATCAGGTTTGGATCAAGGGTAAGTGGAGGGATCCAGGGAAAGAAGTCATGACCTCTCCTACACCTTGGTGTTGTAGATATTGAAAAGAAAGCCTTCAAGTCACTTTTGACTATGATCAGCCAACTTATTAAACAATTAGTTAAGCTACTTATATTATTATTTTTATGAATAATACTTAAAAAAAGGAAACATTCAAAAATTGGAATTTTATATTTGTCAAATTTTCAAAATATAATAATGAAGTTGATGTGGAGTTTTGTGTGTTTATTCACCAAACCAACTTCACACCAAATTACGGCCCCCATGATTGCTATTTAAAAATCTGTGTACTAATTCCTTGCAGGATCATAATTAAATCCAGTAGAAATTCAGCTTTCTCAGTCCACTAATGTATTCAGCTTAGATTCTGGGAATTGAATTTATTTATCATAAAAAAACGTTTAAATTGTGTCTGTAAATTATCCTCCATTTTTTTCTTTCTTGGACATTTGTAATCTTTTCTGTTCTGTGTTTGGGATCCACATGAGTTTCTAGTTGAGTTTATTTTCATTTTATGTTTGGGAGCCATGTGTGTCCCTTTTTGAGTTTATCTTCATTTTATGTTTGGGAGCCATGTGTGTCCCTTGTTGAGTTTATTTTTATTCTGCCATTGTTGGAGGAAGTAGCAAACAAAATTCACTCAAACAGACATCAATTTTGACTGTTATCTGCATTTTCTTTTATCGAGATTCCTTGATTTGTTTGGAATCAATAAAAGAAAAGTAATTCTCTACAGTTGCTCACTACAATAAACAGAAGCTGTGATTTAAAAGGTCAAGGTTGTTAGCAATTTCAGGTTAAAAAAATGTCTTTATTTGAATAACCAAGTAATTAAAATCTATCAACAAAGCAATTGATTATTCATAAAAATCACAAAAGAGACCAGATTGAAGATGGATAACAAAAGGCAGATATTTATCATAGTTTTATTCAGCTTTAAATTAGTTAACTCTACTATGCAAGAACTGCTAAGTTGGCCAGCATATAAGGGGCATGTTGCTAGATGTAAATGGTAAGTTGTTTTAAAAATAAAATCTCATTTATATAAACAGTTGTTATTTTAATGAAACAGTTTTCTATATAAAGAGTGTTCAGTATTGATGACAGAGTAAGTATATATTAAGATATTATAGACATAGTGTCAAGACTTGGTCCAATGACCATATCAGTAAGAAACTAACAGTCACCAAGAGCCATTGACTTTATGTGTATATATTTACCAACTCCTCCGCATGAGCAGGATGAGACACCAGATCAACAGATTTAACAGGTTTAAATTCAGAGTTTTCATTTTCTTAGACTGGTTGCCATACCATGATTGAAGAGCCAAGTCTGCCCTACTATTTACTCATAGCTGGAGGGAGAATAATTGGATTCATACCTTTCCCAAGGGTATTAATGTTATGTGAAATGCAAACAGCCTCATCTAAGATTTGAACTCAGGTCATTATATTCATTTCCTAAGACAGTAACCATTACACATTGACTTTATATAAATGCTACTTTAACTTGTTTTTACTGCATTCTGCCGCTATAGTAGTTTGGAACATTCCACAGCAGCATTCAGTCCTTCTTCATTCGAAGCCATCTTGTCATATATATATATATATATATATATGATTGATCCTCATGTTCTCAAATAGAAGGTCCTTTGCTTCACTTTAAAATCCCCTTTCTTTATCTTGTGGTAAAATTTGATGTTCTGCTTATATAAACTAATTCTACATCTGAAATACAGTTTGTTTAATCAAAGTAGAAGACTATTTTATAGTCACTGTTTTTCAAAGGGGAAAAGAAAATCATTCTCACTATTATATAAAAATAGAACACCTACTAGTAGTGTCATGGTTTGTAAGTTTGTCTTTCAAATCTCATAACTAATGAATTGTAAATTCACTCCTTATTAGGTGCCTCATATTTGTGATCTTGTGCTAATGTTAAACCCATGAAGGTTAAACAGAGAAATGAAACTAAACCTAATATTAAGCTATGCTCTCTAAATAAGTAAGTTTTGTGGTCCAGTCAAACCAAAAATACCAATTTTTGCTTGATAATATAGTTAAGCAATGATGGACCTTGCCAATTCTTACTTTAGTGACCATTTAGGAACAAGCAGTATTTGCCAGTCTAAACAAACCTTACTAAAGTGCTTTTCATTTCTCAAAATACATTTAAGAACACACACACACACACACACACACACACACACATATATATATATATATATATATATATATATATATATATATATATATATATATATATATATATATGAAGAAGAGTAATAAAAACATAATAATCCCAAATTTGATGAATTTATTATTATTTGACTTTCATAATAAATTCATCAAATTTTGGATTATTTTGTTTTTTCTACTCTTCTTCATACTGTCAGATTTAATTTCCTTATTTACTTTACACACACACACACACACACACACACACACATACATACATACACACACACATATATATGTATGTGTTTAACTTAGCATTTATTCAAATTAATGGCATTTATAATAAATGTTGGTTGCAAATTGAATCTAAATGAAATTAATATTTTACTTTATAGTCTGTGCATTGCTGTGTTATTTGAAAAGTAGAAATGTTACTGCTTGTTGTGGTATTTTACTAAAAACTGAGGTTTTACTTTTTAGATACTAGGGTGAATCAAAAGTTTTTGCAATATTTTGGTGCATGCCAGTTTGTGGTCTGTATATCATGTGACTGAAGCTGTTCAAGTTGTGGAAGGTACCTGCTATGGTTGGTAGTGTTGTGTTAGTTAATGCACTGACACATTGTGCATTGCTTCATTCTGTGTGTGATTTGAAAGCTGCACAAATGAAGGTTCTATCTTGTCTAATTCAGGATTTTATGCTTTACGAGTTCAGACTGGACTATAAAACTGCAGAAGCAACTAAAAACATTTGTTGTGTGAAAAGTGACGGCACAGTTGATCACAGTATGGTAACCAGATTGTTCAAGAATTTTTTATTGGGTTGCAAGAACTTTGATAACCAGGCAAGATCAGGTAGACCTAAAAGTGTGGATTGTGAGGCTATTCTTCAAGCCATTGAAACAAATCTGGTGAATAGCAGTACTCAGAGAATATCAGGCATTGGCTTGGCATCTCTCCACCCAGTGTGGTTCATCACCTTTACAACCTTGGCAAAAGCATCCAGAACTACTGAATTGTGCCTCACATTACTAAAATATTGCCAAACTTTTGACTCACCCTAGTATTATAGAAAACGTCATGTATTCGTACTAGCAAAATATTGCCAAACTTTTGACTCATCCTAGTATTATAGAAAAAGCCACGTATACATACTAGCAAAATATTGCAAAACTTTTGATTCATCAAAGTATTAATGAAACTTTTTGCACAAAACTTATCTTATGGGCATTTTTTTTTTTACTTATCTGCTAAAGACTTTAGAATATTTCTGAGCAGTTTCTCTTGAATTTTTTTCTTTCATGCCTTTTAAGTTAAATAGCACTTATTGTATTTTGGTATTTTGTCAGTATATTTGTAAAATGATATTTTAAAAATATCCTTTGAATCAAATTGAAATCACCCCAATGATTACCATGTGAAAAGAAATGATTCTTCTTTGTACTGGTGTTTTTAAGTTAAAATGTATTTCATTTCTTATTTCTATTGCAGCTTAACACTCTTGATGCATTGTACAATAATTAACAACCTAGCATGGTGAACCATTGCTAGTGAGTTTGATTTTCACTAAGCTTAGTAATGACAACACACTTGAAATTGTTTGTCATTGTTTTTAACTGATTTTCATAGTAACCTTGTCAAGCAATCCACGCATTGTTGAATATTTGACTTATATTTTCTTTTATAGAATCTTGATGACATAATCTTTTGAATAACTTAGATTTTACTAGTATAGGAAGTAAAAACTTACTCGAAAAGTCATGTGTTTTAAGATTTAGTTGAAGTCAATCAATCTTATCATAACAAAAAAAAAAAAAAAAAAGAAAAATGAATCAAATTAGTCACTAGCAAAAATTGTAATTATATTTTTATATTAGAGACAATTATAGATTTTATTTAAAAAAAAAAATGAAGAAAAGCACTTTGCAGCCTTGTATAAGATCTTTTTAAGAAATAGTCCAATTGCTGAGTTAAGAGTTAGTTCATGTGTGAACTTGGCAGTGCACCTCTTCTCATTACTTAAAATTATAAAATGAACAGGAAGTGAACTGTACATTTCCTAATGGGTCAGACATAGCAAACAGTTGGTGACAAAAACATTTTGTTAGGGTGGGTGGGTTCCTAGTTGAGGAAACTTTCTCTCTTGTCTTCCCACCAATCTTATTCAAGTGTCTCTAACCAGTAAAACTGTTTTTTTTTACTTTAAAAAAAATTTTGATTTCTCTTCTATTGCTTAACTTTTGAATAAAATTAAAATTCCTGCCATGATTACTATTATTAACACTACTGATATCATATATATCTTTATATATACTACTGATATCCTATACATCTTTATATATATGCTACTGATATTATATACAACTTTATATATACTACTGATATCATATACATCTTTATTATATATACTACTGATATCCTATACATCTTTATATATACGATTGATATCCTATACATCTTTATATATACTATTGATATTCTATACATCTTTATATATACGATTGATATCCTATACATCTTTATATATACTATTGATATTCTATACATCTTTATATATACTACTGATATCATATACATCTTTATTATATATACTACTGATATCCTATAAATCTTTATATATACTATTGATATACTACTTTATGTATAAACCTGGTGTTTGTTTTTCTAAGTTCCACATAAAATTGTGTTGCCAAAATAACTGCTTCTTCTCACCTCAGACACATTTCTGAGTATCCTGCTTTATATAACTTGAGAAAGGTAGTGATTTTTTTCCCAATGTGGTAAGCTAATTTGTATAGTTTTCTTTAAAAATCACATATTAAATAATAAATTTTATAAGACTATGCCATGCATGCATAGGAAAAGATTTCTGATAAGAGACACATACTCATATATATGAAGCTACTGTATGTGTCTGTTGAGGTCCTAGTTTTGCATCAAACTGTACCATCAAAACAACTACTTCATCGCACCAAGTTTCTGAGTAGCCTAATATATAACTTTACAAAGGTAGCATTTTTCTAATGGGGTTAGTTACTTTGCATATTTTGCTTTATAAGTTGGTTATAAAGGAAAAAAAAAAGAGAAAAAAACAGATTTAAAAAAAAAATAAGATTGAGATAATAATTATTCAAATCAGAAGAAGAATCAAGACCCTCCAAACCACAGCATTACTAAGATCGGCTAGAATACTGAGAAGAGTCCTGGAGGCCTGAAGAGATTTGCTGTCACTCAGTCTCTGGTGAAAGACCATCAGCTAAAGGTGGTGTGAAAAACTGACAAGAAGTAAAATAAAGTTATGGAACATGCAAGTGACGCTGATACCAATTATAATTGATTTGTTCAAAATGGTCCCCCAAAAGATTGTTAAGAGGTTGGGAAGAGTTGTAAATTGGAGGACAAATCGAATCCATCCAAACTACAGCATTACTAAGAAGGGTCAGAATACTGAGAAGAGTTCTGGATTCCTAAGGAGGCTTGTCTCACTCAGATTACAGTGAAAGACTATCAGCTAACACTGGTGTGAAAAACTCGAATAATAATAATAATATTCAAGCTTATTTTTAATAACTCATTTTATTCTTTAAAATTGTTTTATTGATAGTTTTATAATCATTCTCAACTTTGATAGCATTGGCAATGTTAGCCTTATCGTAAATCAAACCACCCACCCATTTACCCAGGATAAGTATATTAAACTATAAAAGTGAGATATTTACTTCACAAAATTGAATCTTCAATTTTTACATTCAAGTTTTTTCTTTTTTTTTTTTGTAAAGTTATGTTTCATTTAATTTTGTTATGTTTTCATTATTTCAACAAATTTTTAAATAGAGATCGACAAGGATTTATCTCAGAATGTTATTGTTTTTTGTGAAATACAAGATTGTGAAAGTGCGGCAGTACACTTTATACTCACTTTTTCTTGTTTCCTATATTGAAAATTCACTTCCTTTTAAGATTTGATTGTTTAAAGGCATGTCAATCTGTCTAGGGTTATTTTATGTCTAGAGGATAGGGAATCATGTTCATTGTGTGTTTTAGCATGCCTAAACTCTAAATTGTCATAAAGAGAGGGAAAACTATGGACCTACACCTACCCAAATAACTTTAAAGCACAGCTCAATTATATATTCATAAACAAGAAGAGGATAAATAGCATTCTGACCTGTGAAGCATACTCCTCTTTTTAAGGAGTATCTTCTGATCAAAAAATCATCTTGGCAATCTAAAGTTTCATGATATGATTGGTTCTCATTCACCAATATTAGAAATCAGTATACGTTTGTAGAATAATAATAGCACTTGTCGCCATAATGTCCATGCAATGACGTGCCTGTATGTGCACAATCAGATGCTTGATGAATAGTCCTCCTTCTCTTCAAGTGGTAGTCTTCTTTAGCAACTCTGTTTGCTTCATCACTGAGTACTTGCATGAACAACTTCACAAATTCAACGACAGTAAGAAACAAGATTGATACTCTTCAGGTGACATCTAAAATACATACTCTGAATGATGAATATGAAAACTTTGTTACAGCCCATATAGAAGCAGCAGCTTAGTGCATACCAACCAAATGAAGACCCAAATGTAAAGTTCTATAAGAGTGTATAGCAGTTAAAGAAAAACGAGATAACATGAAAAACACATCCTTACTTGATAAAAGAAACTTAACAAATGCCTATGCATAGAAACCCAAGAAAGCCCAAGAAAAACTAGTTGAAACATAGCAAAAAGAATGACTAGAATACATTCAAAGTCAAATCCATAAAATCAGAAATTTGGTTGAAGACAGACAATAATGATTAAGCATGGCAGACAATAAATGAAATGATTGAAAGGAAAAAAACAAAACTAAAAGCTGTCAACCAAGAAGAAAGACTTCAGAAGTGAAAAGAACATTTCAAGAATCTGCTTGGAAATGCTCTTGAAGACACTGAAAAACCTATTGAAAAAAATTATTAAAAACCAACTAGACATTAAACTAAGACATTTTATGGAGAAGGACTTTATATAGTACTGTAAGAATTAAAAGCAGAAAAGTTACAGGTTTTGATGAAATACCACCTGAAGTATGGAAGACGAGAAAATTAGTTGACATACTTCTTTATGCAGCAAAACAATAGAGAAAGGGATAAAAAGCTGTATCCTCCCATTCCTTAAGAAAGACAATCTCAGAGTTACTAAGAGCTACAGAGGCATTACTCTTACTGTTATAGCTGCTGAGGTTTATAATGACCTGCTTCTCAACCATATCCAATCTGAAGTTGAAAAAATTCTGAGGAAAAATCATAACAGTTTCTGGAGAAATTGATCTACAACCTCACAGATTCTGACCTATGCACCAAATCATCAAAAGAGTATATAAATTTCTCCAAGACATTTGATTCCATACACAGAAGAAAGATGGAGCAAATACTTCTAGCATATGGTCTCCCCCCCCAAAAAAAAAAAAACTGTTGCAGCTATTATGATGCTTTACAAAAACAGAGGCAATGGTTCACTCACCTGATGGCAACACATAATTCTTCAACATTGTTGCTGGAATTTTACAAAGAGATACATTAGAACCATATGTGTTTACAATCTGCCTAGACTATGTTCTTCAAACATCAATAGATCTAATAAAAGAAAATGGTTTCACACTAATAACAGACACATGCAGACAATGCAGATGCTCTGGCATTTCTTGCAAATACACCTGCCTCAACCAAATCCTTCCTCCAAAGCCTGGAGCATGTAGCAAGAGACATTGGTCTCTATGTGAATGCAAACCAGAGTTCATGTGTTTTAAACAAGAAGCAGTCATCTTCACTCTAAGTGGCAACCCTCTAAAGAAAATGACGACAACATATGCCTTGTGAAGGTGTGGAGCACTATTGATAAGTTATCAGTCATATAGAAATCTGATTTTTCCAGTAAAATAAAATGGGATTTCTTCCAAGCTGTGGCTGTGATGACCCACAAGGATGATAATTAAATGCATGGAGAAAATGCTAGATGGGAACTACACAAGAAGGCTATATGCTGTTTTGAACAAATCCTGGTAGCAGCACCTCACAAAACAGCTGATGCATGGTTGCTTACTTCTTGTCTCACAAACCATCCAACTAAGATGAACAAGGTATGTGAGGCATTGTTGGAGAAGTAAGAACAAACTTATAGGTGACATTCTCTAGGAGGTGCCTGTGGTGTAATGGTTATCGTCGTAGGAAATAGACATGGCGACACGAGTTCAAATCCTAGATGAGACTGCATTTCACATAGCACTAATACCCTTGGGAAAGGAATGAATCAAATTATTCTCCCTCCAGCTATGGGTAAATAGTAGGGCAGACTGGGTTCTTCAGCCTCGGTGAAGCAACTAGTCTAGAAGAAGGAAAACTCTGAATTCAAACCTGTTAAACTCCGCTTAAAAATTGACCTTGTGTCATATCCTACCTGAGTGGAGGGGTTGGGTAAATATGTATAGGTGACATTCTCCTATGGACTTTTACACATGGACGTGCCAGTGTTGGCTGACCAGCAAAGACTTGCATTCATCAGCTATGTGTGGACAGTGACTGCAGTCTACAAGGCCTACCAGGAGCGATGGATGATAGGGACAGTTGGTGAGAAAGAGTCAGGGAATTCTGTGCTGTCAGTGTGACTTGATGATAATGATGGTGATTTATATTTTTGTGTAGTCAATTAAGAGGGTTTTTTTTGCACAAAGTTCTAGTGAATATGAATAATTTTAAAATAACTTTTTGACCCCTAGATGGAACCCTGACAAGTACTACCATTCCAGGTCAAAGTGGACTTGGGAAGGTAAAATTTGAGGATGGTTTGGTTTGGTTCTATGGCACATCTACCATAGTTCTATTTCAAACAACTCAGTTTAGCATAAGTACACAGTTTAAATGTCAAAAACAGTTCTATTTAAAGTAATTCAGTTTAGCATAAGTACACAGTTTATTTCTATTTGACCCATAGATAGGACCCTATCAGGTGCTTCCACTCCAGGCCAGAGTGGACCTGGGAGTGATGGCCATAAAGAAGTACTCCGCATTCCCCATATCTCCAGCATTACTGGAGCCTCACCATCAAATTGTTTAGTGTCATATCCCAGACAGATTTGAAGATGTGAAAGGATTAAAAGAAATATAAAGCGTACATATCAAAAGAAGATATTAAGATGTGTTTTGACCTGTAGAAAACTCACTGGAGTGAGTATATTTTGTACTAAAGGGAGTATTTTGAAGAAAATCAGTGTTTCATTCATTGTTCGTTTCTGTCTTGGTAAATACAGCTTCAGTCTTTATACTTTTTGAACACACCTTATATTTTGAAGAAAATCAGTGTTTCATTCATTGTTCATTTCTGTCTTGGTAAATACAGCTTCAGTCTTAATACTTTTTGAACACACCTTATATTTTGAAGAAAATCAGTGTTTCATTCATTGTTTGTTTCTGTCTTGGTAAATACAGCTTCAGTCTTTATACTTTTTGAACACACTGTATATTTTGAAGAAAACTAATGTTTCATTCATTGTTCGTTTCTGTCTTGGTAAATACAACTTCAGTCTTTATACTTTTTGAACACACTGTATATTTTGAAGAAAATTAATGTTTCATTCATTGTTCATTCTGTCTTGGTAAATACAGCTCCAGTGTTGATATTCTTTTTAAAAATATACCTTGTATTAAGCATATATTTAGACCAGTAAATTCTTGTGGCTATATTGCCAGCCACTAGTTCCTGGAAAGCATCACTTCATACATCTCATGCTCAATCTTTCTTTCAAATTTTTGCATGAGACCTTATGTATTTTCAACTCACCTTATTTCTTATAAAAATCACTACCAATCTTATTTTTCCTATATTGTAAAGTTTTATCAAATTGTTATATAACTTTTCTTTTTTTTAATAATATTCTGCATCTTTTTTACTTTTTAGGCAACAAATAAGCCACAATGATTGAAACAGTAAAAAGTAAGTTTAATTAGTTGATGTATATATTTATCCGAAATGTCCACCACAAACAGGATGTGACCAATGCGGTCAATTTTTAAGTGGAGTACAGCTGGTTTTGAATTCATAGTCTTTCTTTCTTCTTAAGCTAAAGAACCCCTCAGTTTACTGTATTATTTAGGAATAGCTGGGCGTGGGTGGATAGAACTGAGGGATCCATGCCTTTCAAAAGGGTATTAGTATGAAATGAAATGTAAACAGTCTTAAATTAGCTTGTTGAGACCATTTCCTATGACAATAGCCATTACGTCAATTCTACCTCTTTAATTAGTTGATGTAAAAGTGTTAAGATTTTCATCTGGGCCTGTCTGCACTTATTTTCCCCATTGGCACAAATGGAAATTTGGCAAAGCAAATATATTCATGAAATGTATATAATTTCATATTTCTAAGTTAACTTTAAAGTTATTTTCTATGAATCATAAAGAAATACTACCCTCTTTTTTGTCTTATTTTGATAGGGACATGGAATGCAGCCAAAATTTTGACCCATACTAAAAAAATGTTTAGATTTCTGTTTAAAAAACTAAATTTGTCTTTAAAGTATAGATTATGAAGTATTTTTAGAAATAATTGTTTGTAAAATAAGAGTTTGTTTTTAAATTAAATTTAATAAATTTTTTTATCTTTAAGCTTCAGGCCTCGTGTATAAAAAATGTTAATTGTTACTCATATATGTAGTATACATAAATATGCATACACTCATATACGTAGATATGAATATATATGTATACATAAATATATATATACATGTATGTGTAGATATAAATGGGCACCTCATGTGGTGCAGTGGTTAGCATGTTAGATTAGCAGACTATTGTGAGTTTGATTCTCACTGAGTGTCTCATACTTCTGGTCTTGTGCTACAACTAAGCTAAGCTTACAAAATAATATATATGTTATATGTAGATATGAATACTCATACATACATTTAGATGCAGATACACATGCTTACATATGTAGATATATATATATATACATGTAGATACAAGCATACATACACCCTTTTATGTAGATATAAGCATACATACACACACATGTAGATATGAGTATATGTATATACATGTATATATAAGCATACATATATATGTAGATATAAATATGTATACTTATATATGTAGATATAAATATATATATATACACTATATCTGCATATATACACAGATATGCAGATATAGTTATACATGTAGATATAGATATACATATACACACACATATATATGGATAAACCATAGTCAAGGATGACAAGAAGGCTCCCTTTTCAATAGCTACTTCACCGAGGTGTAGGGGAGGGCGCTACATCTTTCCCTGGATTGCTCCACTTTACCCTCGATACATACCTTATATTGCTGAGTGTTAAGCAAGGAGGTATCAAGTACCATTTTAAAAGTTTTTGGTATAACGTGACCTGGGATTGAACCCAGGTCTCCTAGACCATTAGCAAACACTCTACCCACTAGGCCAATGTAGATATAGATATACATAAACACATATATATGTAGATATAAATATACATGCATACATATATGTAGATATAAATACTGGCCCATTGGTCGAGTGGGGAGAGTGTTTACCAATGGCCTGGGAGACTGGGATTCAATCCCAAGTTGAGTCATACCAAAGGCTTAAAAAATGATACTTGATGCCTCCTTGCTTAACACTCAGCATTATAAAGTACAGATCAAGGGAAAAGTGGAGCAATCCCGGGAAAGAAGTTGTGCTCTCTCCTACACCTTCGTGTAGTAGCTATTGAAAAGGGAGCCTTTGGGTTGCCTTCAACTATGGCCAGACAACTTACTTATATATATTTAAACTCATACTGAACCATCAAATTTAATGAGAAAACTTACTTTCTTTCAGAAATTTTGTATTATTTAAAAATGTTTACATAAATTATTTTATAATATATCAATGTGATCAATTTTGAGCCCAAGGTCATTATTTTATTTTCTATTTAAAGACTATGCCACTGGAATAATTCCTTATTTTCTTTTCTTATTCTGGAGGTTTATAGTATATTAAAACATCTGCAACTAAATACACCTGTTCTGTTGATTGATTTTAATTATTGTACAGCAATTGAAAGTAAAATTTAGATAATGTATCACTTTTAAATTACCCAGCTATGGGTTAAATTGTACCACTACTGTTCTTCTACAAGGATGGCTTTGGCATTAAATAACCTATGAAAGTTGATGATTATTTTATGTTGAATGAACATTTTCAAATAGCTTACAAGGAGCATAAAAGAAAAACATGATGGAATATTTAATTTGCAGGATTGGTGGAAAACCGATACTGAGTTTTTATTTATAATTTATTCCTTGAGTTTTTGTTTTTTATTAAAAAAAATTGATTTTGAGTATAAAATATTTATTTTGATTTTTTTGTTTCTAATTGAAGTTTAAAATGCTGTTGCGATTTTAAATATAAATAGATTTTATTTTAATTAACATAATATTTTAAAACTTATTTAATCAGTTTTCTCTTCTCAATCTAAATATTAATGTGATAAGTATAATTTTAAAATTAGTGTTATCTGTTATTTAAAACAGATGGATTTTTTGTCTCCATTTGTAGATTTTATTATCCAATAACAAAAATACATTCATTAAAGTTTTTTTTTCCAAATGACTGAACAAATCTTTGATAGTGTGCACTACTACTACTACTACTACTACTACTACTACTACTACTACAACAACAACAACAACAATCATCATCATCATCATACCAGATTAAGTTTTTTTTTTCAATTTTAGAAGCAGCTTGAGTCAGAAGCTTTTAATTGGTTATTTTAGTTTTTCTTGTAATAACCATAAAACTCTTAGATGGAACTAATGGGCTTACATAGTTCTACAAATATGATAAAGGAAAACTATGTCACTAGGCCTAGATACTTTGTAGATGGTTCAATGTAATAGTTTTCTAGGCTACTATCACACACATCACTCTTATTTTATATGATAATTTCCTCCATTTGTTCTATAAATTATGTCTAACTCTAAAACACAACACATTCATTTGTAATTAGAGTAACTGAATTCTTCTAGATACTTGACACTTGTCTCTTAATAATGAAGATATCAAAGTAATTTTGCTATTTTCATAAGAATACATACAAATGTAGGGAATCTATTAAACTTAGTCTGGCATAAGGATACAGTAATGGGGTTGGTTTGGTTTGGTTGGTTGGTTTCTTTGTTTTATGGCATATCAACCTTTGTAGGTTATTTAACACCAAAGCCATTCTCCTAGAAGAACAGTAGTGGTACTATTTAACCCATAGCTGGGAGGATAAGGGGGTTCATACCTTTCCCAAGGGTATTTGCCCGAAAGTGAACGCAATAGCGCGACTGGAGTACGAACTCGCTTACTACGATTCCGCAGTCCATCGCTTTAACCATTACACCACAAGTTCTCTGTATCACTCATGAACATCTAAGTTGAATTCTATATTAAAAAAAAAAATCATATTTTATTATCATAGATATACTCTTGGCTGAGTCAAAAGTTTTGCAATATTTTGGTACATGTTAATTTGCGACATGTGAGTATTCGCCAACGGTCTTGGAGACTGGGGTTCAATCCCAGGTCAAGTCATACCAAAGACTTTAAAAAAGGTACTTGATACCTCCTTGCTTAACACTCAGCAATATAAGGTATGTATCAAGGGTAAAGTGGAGCATTCCAGGGAAAGGAGTAGTGCCCTCCCCTAAACCTCGGTGTAGTAGCTATTGAAAAGGGAGCCTTCTGGTCGTCCTCGACTATGGTCGCCAACTTTACTTACTTTACTATATCATATGACTGAAGCAGTTCACGCTGTGCAAGTTACCCACTGTATTTCAGTGGTATTTAGCTAGTTGGTGTGCTGACACATTGTGCATTGCTTCACTCCTTCTGTGATTTGAAAGCTGCACAGATGAATATGCAACATAGTCTAATTTGGGAACTTATACTTTATGAGTTCAAATAGGACTATGACACAGCAAAAGCAACCAAAAACATTTGTTGTGTGCAAAAGGTGAAGGCAGAGTTGATCAAAGTACTGTAAGTAGATAGATCAAAAAATTTCACTCAGGTTGCAAGAATTTCGATCATTAGTTAAAGTCAGGTAGGCCTAAAAGTATGAATTCTGAGGCCGTGCTCCAAACCATCGAGGCAAATCTAGTGAGTAGCAATTGGAGAGTATCAGGCGAGCTTGGTTGTGAGGGGGATAAAGCTCACTACACAGTCCAGTGTGGTTTGTCTTCACAACCTCTGTAAAAGCATCCAGAGCTTCCAAATTGTGCCTAATGTTAACAAAATATTGCAAAACTTTTGACTCACCTGATTATTTTGTTGTCCAATTTAGCTATTAGTTTTCATATTTAATAAAATGGATTCTACATTTATGGATATTGTGGGAACAGCTAAACTAAATTTAAACTGTTTAGCCATCTGCAGAATAAGAAGCCAATATATTTCCTACAAGTGATGAATGCAAGATAACATATTCTTCCTTTATCTTAAAAAAAAAAAAAACCCAACATCTGGCAGTATAGTACAAATACTTATCTACAAAGCTAGATTAATGTAAATTAAAACCTGATCCTCTTCCTTATTCATGACTTGGTATAAATTCTTTGCATATTTTTGTAAGTTTGTATATTTTTTTAGACAAAAAAACCCTGACATTCTAAAGAGGTTCCAAAATTCTTTAAAAGAAGAAAATTTCTGTTTGGTGAGTGAAAATGTACAAATTTATTTGTGAAAGGCTATAAAATAGAGAAATTCCTTTCTATGCAAATTGTATAAAGATTCCATTTAATTTATATGTAAAAAAAGTCTCCAAGCTTCTTCATATTGTATATGATTACAGTTCTAATTTTTATTAAACTTTTAAGGTTACAGGAAAAAACAACATTTTTATGATTATTTTAAAATGACTATTCTGTCTCAAATTTATTAGTGTGTATCAAAAGTATTTTCGTTTTTTAATGAACTGAAAATTAATGGGAACATCTAAAAAATTCCTGCGTGATTTTTCAATCTTATCAAGAGGCATTTTTTTTCATACTTCTGGCTGTTTTGAAAGTCTCTAAGTAGTGGTAGTTGGGTTTACCTTGACCTTGTATTTAACACATCATAATTGGTGACTGATTGTTGTCCATTTTGGACCCTTATTTCAAGGGACAAGTAATCACCCTTAAAACACTTGAACTAGTTTTTAGAAGGAAAATTAAATGTTTCATTTCTTTCCATGACTTGAATTCTATTAGCGTTAAACTTTGAGATTCTGTTTAAAATGATGCCTCAAAGTTGCCAGAATATCAATATTTATACCTGCTGTTAGCACATCTAAAACAATAGGTATTGTTGACTAGAATTCATAATGATATGATATATATGATAATAATAATATTAATGATATCATAGAGTTATAGTCTTTGGTTTGGTTGGGTTGGGTTTTATGGTATATCAACCACCATAGGTTATTTACTGCCAAATCCTCTTTATACATATAAATTAAATATATAGGATTTGATTTGGTTTGGTTTTATAGCATATCAACCATTGTAGGTGATTTAATGCCAAATCTTCTTTTTTTATATATATATATATATATATATATTAGATATATAGAATTTGGTTTGGTTTGGTTTGGTTTTATGGCATATCAACTACTGTAGGTTATTTAATGCTAAATCCTTATTATACATTTTTAATTATATGATTTGTAAACACATTTTGTTGATAACATTTTTAAATGAGCCATGCTCATTTTATTCTCACTCAGTTAAATGGTTTCAAGTATTGTTCTGTAACAGTAACAATTTCACATGTCATTTGTTTGCACACAGTTTAAATGTCAAACAGCCCTATTTGACTCATAGATAGGACCCTATAAGGTGCTTCCACTCAAGGTCTGAGTGGACCTGGAACAATGGCTATGAAGGGGTACTCCACAGTCCCCAAGCTTCAGGACTAGAGCCTCACTATCAGATGGTTTAATGTCATATCCAGTACACTTGTTGGGAGAGTGGTTTTACCCCTCTGCAGAGATGCAGTCAGTGTATTCTACAGCCCCAGGTGACTGGGATATAGAGTTTTTAGATATGTATATGAAATAAGGTTTTTAATAAAGACCTGTAAATAAGAAATATATATTTGATACATTCTACTATAAGAATTTATAAAATTTAGTTGTAAAATTAATTTTCTTTGATAAAGATATAGAAGTTTTACATAAATTTCTCTGTATATTTTAGTATCTTTTTTATTTTTCCTTATTAATTTTTACATTAAACAATTACTTAAATAATGTATACAGAGTATTCATTATTGTTATTGAAGAACTGTTCATTTGATTCTCCCTCGTACCAAAAGGTAATAAACCTATTTGTTAACCTTTTCCAGATTCAATATTGTTTATTGATAAACTCAGTCACAACACATACCAAGGTTGAAGAGCCCAGTATGGCCTACCCAGAGATTATTTGGATTCATGCCTTTCCTAAGAGTATTAGTGCAATGTGAAATGTAAACAGCATCTGTAAGCAAGACTAGCTACTATCACTAACCTCGTCTAGTCTGTATCTTTTATGCCTTTCATTGGCGGAGTCCAACTTTCTTGGAGGAGAAATATCCTCCCTCAAAACACTAAGGTACGTCAATAAATCTGTTGCCTCATGACAAAAAAAGTATTTTACTCAACAAAAATTTATATTACAACATGGTCTCCTTTTTGTCAATACACTTAATTCAATGATGATTATTTTTTACATACATTGAACATCATACTTTGAAAATTTAAAATCAACAAAGATAATAATAAATTTGTTTCACATCTTTTGTGATTATCTGAGTGAGAAAAATATTTTACCCTTCTTGCTTACGTTACTAATTTATTTCAATATTTTTTTTATTCAAAATTTTTAATCTTATGATTTTCTCTGTTTTTTAATGTTGTTCTTATCACATAATGTTGTCTATATTAATATCTATATTAATCAGAATTTGGTTTATTTTCAATTTTTAATGATAGTTTCAAATTCATTTTATTGTTATGTTGTTTTTATATTTTAATTTATTTGAATAATTTTCCATTATGTAGTGAAGCTGTATTTACCAAAACAGAAATGAACAATGAATAAAATATTGATTTTCTTAAAATTATCCCTTTTGTATTTAATACAATTATTCCAGTAAGTTTTCCATTGGTTAAAGCATCTTCTAAAATTGTTCTTCTGGTGTGAAGCTTTGCTGTTGTTTTTCTTTTAATGTCCTCCATGGACTCAAATTTCTTAGCCTTGAGTGAATCTTCAGTTTAGGAAACAAAAAAAAGTTGCATGGTGCTTGGTCTGGTGAGTATGGAAAGTGCTGCAGTTGCACAATCTTATTTCATCAAAATGTTTGGTTCAAAAGGCGCCAAGTCTTTCTTCATAATTCTTTTCTTTTTAGAACTCATCACTTTATTATATTAGTAACTCAATTGTGTACATGTCTTCATTTAAAAAAAAAATCCAAAGAGTCAGTCTTGATACTTTTTGATCATACTTTCTATGAGGTTGAATCATGATTCCTTGTATCAAAAGAGAAATCACTTAACCTCATTGTAATTTTACAAGCATAAAGCGATTTTTGTGCTGTGCCAAAAGCAAAGACAAAAGATTGGGAAACAGAGATACAAAATATTGTCTGAGAAATTTTACCAGTTTTACTTGAATCAGTAGATCTTAAGAGATAGTTAATTTCCATCCTTTGTCAACATTGTCAGTTTATATCAAAATACTGAATGATAAACAGAGTTTATTTACTAAACTTTACTTTGTATAATACAATTCTATAAGCTGTTTACATTCCTTGGTATAAGTAAGCTATCACTAAACTGATTAGACTCTATACATTGCTTAACTCAGATGAGAACTTTGTCTAGTCAGCTGAGGCATAGAATACACTGAATGCTTCTCTGCAGTGGGGTAAGACCCCCCCCACGAGTGTCCTGGATATAACATTAAACAATCTGATGGTGAGGTTTCAGCAGTGCTGGAGCTTTGGGGAATGGGGTATACCCCTTTATTGCCATCGCTTCCAGGCCACTCTGGCCTGGCCTGGCCTGGTAACACCTGATAGGGTCCTATCAATGGGTTAAATAGAACTAATGACATACTTATGCTAAACTGAATTGTTTGACTAAACTGAATAGCTTGAAATAGAAATGTTTTCAACAATTAAACCATATTTACATTTAAACTGTGTGCTTATGCTAAACTGAATTATTTGAAATGGAACTGTTTTTTGACATTGAAACTGTACTTACACTAAACTGAATTGTTTAATATAGAAGTGTTTTGACATTTAACTGTGTGTAAACAAAATCTGTACTTATACTAAACTGAATTAGCTCTGCTTGATTAAACTGAATAGCTTGAAATAGAAATGTTTTTCACAATTAAACTGTACTTACATTTAAACTACATACTTATGCTAAACTGAATTGTTTGAAATAGAACTATTTTCATAAAAATGGATTTGGCATTAAATAACCTACAAAGGTTGATATGCCATAAAATCCAACCAACCAACCAACCAACCAACCAACCATCGGATGAGAACTGATGTTTTCAATTTGACTGTAAACCTTCAATTTTAATAGACAGTGATATCTGCATATGATTTGCCAGAAAATATTTTAAATAACTGCTCAAAACAGTCTTAAAAAATGTATATATTAGAATTATTTGTGTAGATTACACACTCTTACTTTTTTCTAGTTTCAGTTGGTAGGCAAACTGATCAGCAATTAAAAACATTAGATTTAGAGAGATTGGAATGGTCTCCGATTTTGCCATTGTATTGTGACAATGAAATCATTTATTTGCTAAAAACATTTCAAAAAGAAACATTTTCTTATTTCACAGATTAAAAGAAAATATTTCCGCAAATAATTGTGATATTATTATCAAGCTTTCATCCTATTTTCTGTGGTTATGATGCATCTTAACTGTCAACTCCAGCAAATTTCTGACTTAATCAGATTTTATAAAATGTCATGATTATTTATGTATAACACACACTTCAAACTTTGGACTATGAAATTCTGAAAAAAAAAAAAAAGAATTGTGTATAATATTCACTGATATTTTAGAATTTATAGCAGCTAAATTTACCGTTTGTTCAACTTCTTATTTGTTTGTACCGATTCAGAATAAGAATTTATAAAGTTTATATTATGTCTTAAAGTACAAAATTTCCATAGTAATTAGAGCAAACACATGGACATGTTTCTATAAAAATGTAACAAGTTTGCCATGAAAATAAGTTCACATTGTGAGAAACCAAATTATAAACAAACTGAAATTCGTGTGGATATTTCTCTCTAACAGTGTAAAACACATTAGTTTGACCTATAGATGTAGCTTATTTTTGGTCATCCTGTCTTCAATATGGTGAGGTAGGAGGCCAGAAAAAAAAAGTCAATTTCTAGTATAACATGCACTCTTAAGCTTTGTGCTGAAAAATTTAGAAAAGTAGTTTTATACACAAATAATAATGGTCCATTTAAAAAAAAAATCTTTTTTAAAATTCTATTAGAATTAAAAGAAAAAAAATATCAACAGGAATTGATTGATCATATATAAAACAGTTAATATGTAGCTTTTAATTATGAAACTTAAGAATATTAAATAATTCAATGATATATAGAAGACATGGACATTTGAAATATTCTTCCATTTTCCTTAAGAATGTTAAAATAACTTTTTGTCTCTGTTAGTCAGGGTTAAAATACTGTTTATAAAAAAGAGAAATTAAATATATATATATATATATATATATATATATATATATATATATATGAGTGTGTGTGTGTGTGTGTGTGTATATATATATATATATATATATATATATATATATGATAATAATAATAATATATAATAAATAAATATACATTAGTTTTTCTATATATTTGATAATATGTATGCTTATCTTTGACCACTGGTTTTATACACTTGCATAAAACAAGTGGTCACAGATAAGTATCTATATTATTAAATATACCGAAAAACTAATGTATATTTATTTATCATTATCATATAATAGCTCTATCACAAATATTGAACACTCTCTAATTTATACTACATTTGGTCTAACACTAATCCACCAAGGGAGATGTACACACACACACACACACATATATATATATATATATATATATATATATATATATTGTCATTCACAGACAGATGGTTTTGTTGTATCACAACTCATCAGTATGACGGGACACACAGGATGCTTCAAGCTGGGATTGAAACCTGCCCAACCTTACATTAGACTTAGTATTATACCACTCAGCCATCAATCGACATACGTCAACTCGGGAATTATAAGGCATTATGTAGTAGCTTTCGCTTGTTTACATTTTACCTTACTGGATACCAGAAGGCTCAATTCATATGAAGAGCTTTGCATTATATATATATATATATATATATATATATATATATATATATATATATATCACAACCCATTGGTATAATGGTTAGAGTGTTCACCAATGGTCCTGTAGATCAGAGTTCAATCACTGGTTGGGTCATACTGAAGACTCAAAAGGTGTTACTTGATGTCTCCTTGCTTAACACTCAGCATTATAAGGTATGGACCAAGAGTAAGTAGAGCAATCCTGGGAAAAGTGTAGCGCCCTCCCCTATACTACAGTGTAGTAGCTATTGAAAAGGGAGCCTTCAGGTCACCCTTGACTATGGTCAGCCTACTTATATATATATATATATATATATAATCATTCATAAATAATTACACGCTTACCAATTTTTTTATAAAAAGGTAGTTTTCTTTTAAATCAAAGATTCCAAGATTTTATCATTTTCTAATGGAACATTACATAATCAAAACCAATATTATTAGATATCATTTATTACCAGACTCTACAGCACTGAAAGTCTGTAATGAAAAATATGAATATGTAGCTGTCCAAAAATAAGTACACCCCTTATATATTATTAGGTATTATTTATTACCAAACTCTACTGCATTGAAAGTCTGTAACCAAAAATAATAATATGTAGCTGTTCAATATTAAATACAACCTATATATATATATTATTAGGTATTATTTATCATGAAATTCTACAGCACTGAAAGTCTGTAACTAAAAATGATAATATGTAGCAGTTCAATAATAAATACAACCCTTATATATATTATTAGGTATTATTTATCATGAAATTCTACAGCACTGAAAGTCTGTTACCAAAAATATGAATATGTAGCAGTCCAAAAATAAGCATACTTCTTATATATATTCGTGTAATTTTATTTTTAGAAACAGAGGTATTCCAATGTTTTAAAGTTTGTTAATAAATAATAACTAATAATATCTGTTTTGATTGTGTAATGTTTCGTAAAAATTAGCTGGGATATATTTACTTACAGGGGATATAATAATGATATATAAAAAAGACCAAGGAAAGACTTATTATAGTGACTAGAAACAGCACAGGCAGCATAATGATCAAAAGAACAACAACTAGAAAACAGAAATGGGAAAAAAAACAACTGTATGGATATTTCAAGCAACAAACAAGCAAAATCTCACTTGAAAAACTTGGACATGACTACGGAAAGGAAACTTTAAGAGAGAAACTTAATCTATTATAACTTAATCTATTATAACTTAATCTATTATAGCAGCTAAAAAAAAAAATTGCCGTACGGACCAACTATATTAAAGAGCTAATAGATAAGGTGCAACAGAATAGCAAGTGTAGGTTATGTGATGATAGAGAGAAAATGATTAATCACATAATGTACAAAAGAAATACAAGAGTAGGCATGAATGGGTGGGAAAGGTTATCTGCTGGGAATTGTACAAGAATTTGGAATTTGACAGTATGAACAAGTAGTAAAAGCACAACCCAGAATCAGCACAAATTTCTTTGGGATTTGAGATTCAAACAGATCACCTAATCTCAGCCAGATGACCAGACCTAGTAATAGTCAACAAAAAAAAGATAAGATGCTGAATAGTGGACTTTGCCGTCCAGGCTGACCACAGAGTAAAATTAAAAGAAAGAAAAAAGAGAGATAAGTACCTAGAACCTTGCCAGAGAACAAAAAAAACTATGGAACATGGAGGTGACGGTGATACCAATTGTAATTGGTACACTTGGAACAATCTCTAAAGGCTAGGTAAAAGGACTGGAAGTGTTAGAAATCAGAGAACAAGTAGAGAGCATCTAGACTGTGGCATTATTAAGATCGGCCAAAATACTGAGAAGGGTCCTGGAGACTTGAGAAGTCTTGCTGTCACTCAAACTCCAGTGAAAAACCATCAGCTAATGCTGGTGTGAAAAACTCTCGAAGGATTGGTTTGGTTTGGTTTGGTTTCTTTGTTTAATGGCATATAAACTTTCTTAGGTTATCTAATGCCAAAGCCATCCTTCTAGAAGAACAGTAGTGGTGTTATTTAACCCATAGCTGGGAGGATAAGAGGGTTCATCCTTTTCCTAAGGGGATTTGCCTGAAAGTGAATATAAAAGCGCGACTGGAGTTTGAACTTGCTTACTACAATCCCGCAACCCTGTGCTTTAACCATTACACCATGAGGACACCCCTCTTTCAAAGGAGTAACAATAATAATAATAGTATTACATGTTATGCTGCAAACAAAATAACAGCTATGCAACTTACAAAGTCTTCATCTGATGATGACTCTAGGGTCAGCTTTCAGAGCCGAAGCATCATTACCACTAATCCAGAGTGTTCCATCATTATCTTACAATACCAATTGACTATATATATATATATAGTCATCCACACACAGATCTGTTTTGTTCTATCAGAACTCATCAGTGTGGCTAGACATACTAGATTTCCGTAGCTGGGATTGAAACGCCAATCCAAGACTCTACCCCTCAGCCATGAGGAAACCTGCAGCAGCGAAGTAAATTTTAAACGGTTATGAATCACAATTACTATTGTTTACATACATCTGCTTAATGGCTACCAAGAGCTCAATTCATATATGAAGAGCCTTGCATATATGCTAATGGCAATGCGATTACTTCATTTGCTAGAGAGCTCAACCCTACGGGGGTAGGGAAGCATGTACATATAGTCATATATATATATATATATATATATATATATATATATAAGAATCACTTAAGCTTTCATTGTTTTAGCCTAGCACTCATAAAAACGTTAAAATTTAAAGCTTAATGAAACTAGTAAAAATGTGAACAGGGCTGCAATTTTGATTCATCTTAATCAAGATTCCTTATGAGGGTCAGCTGTAAAGTTCATAAGCTGACCAAGATGTTTTCATGGAATATGACCAAATAAGGTTTATTTTTCAATGAAGTCCCCCTTGTAGTCCACACACTTCTATTAGTGTTGCAATGTTTGAATTCCATTGGTCAAAAAAGTTAACCACCGATATGAGGTTATGTGAATTTTCAGTCCACCCTCGTATAACATATAACTTCTTTACAATTACATTAAAACAATCAAATTGTTGTAAAATAAATTTTATTATTGATAAAATTGGCAGAGAGTATCAATAATAAATGTATAATTTAATTTCTCATAAGGTTATTTATTTGACTTAGATTAGTTGTTTATTTGGTGGTTTATTTCATGCCTAATCCTATGTGTGTGTGTGTGTGTGACTTGTAAGCAATTTTGACTTAGAGATGGCAGTAGTTTATAACAGCATAAGTCCACAAAATTAAATGGTTTCCAAATATTGCTATGTATCACTAACAATTCAATTAAACATCAGTCATTTGTTTACACACAGTTAAATGATCAAATAGTTTTATTTCTAACAGTTCAATTTAGCATAAGTCATTTGTTTCCATACAGTTTGAATTTCAAACAGTTCTATTTGATGCATATGTAAAATACAGCTTGGCTCACAATATGAGACAAGGTAAAAATTCTCACTGTGCCGTAAAAAAGTGATGCGCCGGAAAAGATTGACCTATGAACTGCATGATAGTTATTTCCGCTCGATGATGATCACACCTGCAATTCCGAAGATAGCGGATCTGACACATCCCAATGGCCAATAATCGAAAGAAAGCGCGCAGGTGTGCTCGGCTGATAATATGGGACAAGGTGAAGGTCCCACTTCAATGATGCACCGGAAGAGAGTGACCTGTGAACTGCATGACAGTTATTTCCGCTCGACAACGATCACACAGGCCATTCCAAATGAGCGGAAGTAACACATCCCGATCGCCTGAGATCGGGAAGATTGCAGAGGCGTAGAGGCGTGTCTTTATCTCTGCATGGGAGTTTGAAGGTAATATAAGGCCGACGAATTGAACAGAAGAAGATAGAGAAAAAAGGATCCCGCTGTTCACAAAACCTCTCTTGTCTCCTGACATCGAAAAGTTCAAGCCTCATCGACGAACAATCCTAATTCCTCTGCTGACTGCTCCTACTTCACACAAGCGTCCGTCGAGAAAATAAATATATATTGTTATATACAAATTCCGTGTTGTCGTTTGTTTGACCAGAGGGCGGAACGTAACACATAGATTGGACTTGATCAGGTGCTACCACTCCGGGCCATATTGAACCTGGGAGTGATGGCAATGAAGAAGTACTCCACATTTCTTAAAGCTACAGCATAACTGGAGCCTCGTCATCAGATTGTTTAGAGGGGGTCTTGTCCCTGTGCAGAGATGCAATCGGTGTATTCTACAGCCTTAGCCGACTGGGCTGAACTTAGAGCTGACAGTACCAGTTTACAACCGATCACTGAGGATAAACAGTGATGTGCCTGTTCAATACTTAGATTGGAAACCACTTAGTAACAGCAGGTATTGTAAGAAAACTGAGGCCTGTGTGCCAGATTAAAGTTATTTTCTTTAGTTAAAAGAACTCTTTCTTTTTAAATGAAAACAAATAACATGACAAATATTGGATCTTAATAACTGTTGTATTTATAACCATTTTCTTACTATTATTGACTTGATTTATATTTATAAATGTCAAACTTGTCAAGTTATTTTTCTTTCTCTTTTCTTTAATCTGTTAGGGCAACAATATGAGGGATAAATGGGTTAATACGATTGGTCAGTGTCGAAAAACTACAAAACAGTAAATAAATGAAAGAAAAAGAAGTGGATTTTCTGCCAGACATATTTCTTGTAGCTTGAGAAAAATAGCAATAGCTGTTTCCTGTGGCATGCAGACATATATGAATGGAGTCGGGTCAGATCTGACTTGTCCAAAGATACTGCTGCTGTTGACTTGGATCAATCATGCAAGTTTCAGTGCCAAGTTATGTTTAACTGGCTATCCCATGAGTCTTTGCCAATATTCCCTCTACTTACCTGAATTTTTACTCTGCCGTTAATCATTTTTTGATGTTGATTCTTTATTTAAAAAAATTTTTTTTTTTTGTATTCATTACATCTACAAAAATAAAATAACAAAATACATTACTCTCGGGATAAAATTAGAATATTTAGTATAAACAATTGAATTATTTTAACTATTATAAGTTAACTAGTTTATCAATGCAATGAAAAAATGATGGAAATTTCAGCTATTATAAAATATCAAAAACTTTATGTTACTCTAAATTTCTTAGTTCTGCTATATCTTAAATATTAAACTAAAACTAAAATGAGAGATTTCAATTGATCTCTTGCCTTGTCTCCTTGCTATAAATAATAAATGAAACTAATTTGTAATATATATATCATCATCATCATCATCATGTCGTGCCGCCAGCACGGATATCCCTGACCCTCTCTCGCCACTTTTCCCTATCATTCATCACCTCTGGCAGGTCTTCTGGGCTACATCTCGTATCCTCACACAGCTGCTGTATGTATGTTCTAGCTGGTCGTCCTGCTTTAGCTCAGCCATATGTGGGGGTCCATAGGAATACATCACTTATGAGCTCGTCCTTGCTCCTCCAGCAGTGTCCTGTGTGCCTGGTTCGTCTAACTTGGATATTTTTCGTGATGGGAGACAGGTGGCCGTATAGTTGGTGTCTTGTTGGGTGTTGCCGCTATGACTTGTTTAATATTGCTCGCAACATTCTTGAGTAGTTGCCATCTAGCTTCTTCTCCAGCCATTTTGTTAGTGTCCAAGTGGTGTAATATATATGTGTGTGTGTGTGTGTGTATATATATATAACCTTAAAAGTTTATTTTTCTTGAGCCAATTGCAATTTAGAATTTCCTTTAATAAAATATTTCTTGTATACTCACTGGGTAGCTAGCTTGTATATATACATCTGTTGGTTTGCATCCCAAAATTGACAAATAACATTCCACACTGCATTGAATAAATAAGAAATTTAATTTATTAAATTTAACATAAACTTCAGTTACTTTATTGCCAAAAGAACCCATCATACATTGTGTTACCATAACGACAGAATTTCTCATTACATTGTAGTAAAAGTCAGTTAAATGACTGGTATAAATAGTTACATTGTATTTTATATATAGATAAATGTAAAAGAATATTTTGTACTTATTATGGAATGATTATTAAAAAATTTGATTTTAATGCTTTTTTTAAAAAAATTCTATGAAAATATATGTAATATTCCAAAAAGAATGCAATCATTCGTAAATGAGGATTTTAAGATTAGGCATAGCAATTTTAAACATTTAGAAATGATTTTGTGATAACTGCTGTGTATGTATGAATGTGTGTGTGTGTGTGTGTGTGTGTGTGTGTAAATGAATATATTCTGATTACTTTCCAGCTATAATAATTTATGGAATGTTAAACTTGTATAATTTTATGAAGACAAAATGTTCATAATCAAATAAAACTAAAGTTATTTTTGTTACTCAGTGAAAAATCTTCTGTTTGTTAATATTGGGTACTAGGTTAGTAGACCATTGCTCATGGGTTTGATTCTCACTGGGTGCTTTAAACTTCTGACTATGGACCAAACTAAACTAAACTTAGTAAGTGATCACTTTTATAATATTGGTTCTTATGAATTTGACTTTATCATCATTTTTAACATCGTCTGAGCAATTGACATTGAATAAATTAACTATTATTTATGTATGAAATATTTATCAAATAGTCTTATGACTAAGCAATTTTTTTATAACAATGATAAAGCCATGTATTTAAATTTGAATATTACAAACCATATATAATTAATTTAACATAAAATATATTCTGTTTGTAATAAGTTGTCCAATTTTTTAAAGTTATTTGTCTAACACTTTTAAACTGTTAACCTTTACCAAAATAAATGTATTCAAATCTACAATTTGTTTTTGTATTGTATTTAAGATCAAGGTATTAAAACTGTCTTAATATTTTATGAGGCAGGGTTAGTATGTCATTCAGTTTCAGGAGTCTACCTCCTAGGATGCATCTTTCCGATTGATGCCTGATGTATCTCCTGTAGGGAAATGCCAACAAACTGAGCAATTTTTGTTTCTGTTCTATTACGCATGAGGAGGTTTACTTTAAATTTAGCCTTGTGTCAAATTCTGTTATATGAAAAGATTGGTATTGAAAGATTGTTTGAAAATTTTGCCACATAATGATGCTGACAAGGTTTTTATTCAGACATATTGTTTCATTTACCTGGATATATTTTTGCTGAGTATTTGATGTTAGGTTTTTGTTATACCAGGAAATAGCAATAATTTTTTTCCGGTATGATTTAGCAGAAGGAATGTGTTTATAAAAATGTTATCTGTTAATCATTATCTTGAATTTTCATTTATTCTGCCATTAGTGAACAGTAAATCCTTTTCATATTGTACAAGTTTTATTTAAGAATTAATTTTTTTTATTTATTGCGGACTTTTTATCCTCATCTTGGTAGTTTTTTTGTGTTGTTTCTTCTTTCACTACGTTTCGGCAAAATTTCACCCCTGGCTTTCTTCAGGTGATTTACCACGACCTCGGATAGGAATGCTGAGTCTTGTAACCGTATCCCCAGTAATTACTGCCTTCCATAGTTGTTGTCTATTGCACCACGTTTTTGACCAAGTAAACCTCTGGCCGGCTTGGGTAAGATTTGAAACCGCTATCTTCTGACAATGCTCACCTGGAACCGTAGAGACTCAATGCCTCTATCCACTGTGCCACAGGCCCTGAAGGACGATCAAGGATGGATTTTTTGGTCTTATAAATCCAATTATTTATTCTCCTTATCTGGTCTTCCATCGTCGGGTCCGTACCGAATGATTCCAATTAAAGACAAATTTTATTTAGTTTTCTTTTTATCAAACTCAGCCACAAGTTGAGCTGATGGGCAAAAAGCATATTTACAAGGATGGGCTGAAAAATTCATTGGCTGAAAAGCTGATATGATGATATCATATCTCCTGTTGATGACTCTTTTTGACCAATGAGATCCAAGTATTGCAACATCATCGGAAGAAGTGTGTGAACCGCAAGGAGGACTTCATTGAAAAACAAACCTCCTTTGAACACATTCCATGAGAGTATCTTGGTCAGCCTATGAACTTTTCAGCTGACCCTTGTATGGAGCTCATTTGGTCACATTCCATGAGAGTATCTTGGTCTGCCTATGAACTTTTTGGCTGACCCTTGTATAAACCACATATGGTCGCATTCCATGAGAGTATGTTGGTCAGCCTGTGAACTTTTCATACTAGATTTCACTTCATGAACTTTTTATACCCTCATATTAACTTGTTCAAGAAACATCAGTTTTCTTTATTAATTCTTCTTTGAGAATGAAGTGAGATTTAGCTATTTTTTGAGTCAATATTAGTTTTGCTAATTGTGTCAGTCTGAAGTAATGGCTATCATGAAGATAAGGATTTTTTGGCACACTGAAAACAACTGCTCCTTTCAAATCACCAAAATTAAGTATCATTGAACCTGCTTAGTATTTGAATGAGTGACCACCTTGGAACAGCAGGTACTGCAAGTAACTTGCGGCTGGTGTCACAGGCTAAGTCAAACTTTTATCTGTAAATAACATGATAGTAAATTTTTAAAATGTCTTTGTAGAGTTAAGTAAAAAAATAGGATTATAAGATAATAAGATATAAATGATATATAAATATTATAAATAATACAATAATATTAAATATGATAATATATTGTATGATATATAAATAATATAAATAATATGATATAATAATATATAATATAAAATGAAATATATATAGTAATATATGATATGTTATAAATATAATAATAATATATATATATATATATATATATATATATATATATATATATATATATATATAATAATAATTTATAAATATATATTAATAATATATAATAATAATTTATAAATATATATTAATAATATATAATAAGAATATATATAATATATATTTCAAGATAGAATAAGAATAAGATATTGTTAATATAATAACATAAGATAATAATATTAATGTAATAATATATTGTATAATATATAATATATATTTCAAGATATAATAAGAATAAGATATAATAAGAATAAGATAAGATATAATAAGAGTAAGATAATAAGATATAATAAGAATAATGTAATAAGATATAATAAAATAAAGATAGAATAGGATAAGATAATAAGATATAATTTGTAACTCATCTTATTTTCACTTCTATTTGATTTGATATACCATTGATTTAAATATGTAGGAAGAAATGAGTTGAATCTGACAGAATGTACATAGAAAAGGTAAAACGGAAGTAAAATATGTTTGATGGTTTGTTTATTTGCCAACATGTTTTGACTTCAATCTTTTTTTTTTTTTTGAATGCAAAAGTGTTTTATTGGAATTATTTTAGCACGAGAAATAATTATGATTGATAAATTTTAATTCAATTAGAAGTCTTCATCAGGACTTGTAGATCTTGGTACGTGGAAATATGGATTAATACTGGTTGATATATTCAAATTGAGTCATGTCATGTGATGGAATTTTATTTTGAGAAGTAAATGGCATTTTATGGTTTGAGAAATGGATTTGTAATGTTTTATTGCTTTGAATGTTTAGAGACAGGGGGGAATTAATCTATAGTGTGAATTTTGAATTCTTTTAATATTATTTTTCCTATAGATGGTGAAATTTTGAAAAACCTTTTGTCGTTATGGTATTGTGTTGTGGTGTGTTATGGAACAGGCTTCAGTTATTCTTCTTTTATTTTTGTCATGAATGAATTGTGGTTAGTTAAAATGTTATGAGAAACTAAAGAGTTTGTTGTGTTACCAGTTTTAAAGTCATTTTTATATTTGTAAATTCTTTTGTTTAAATTTCTTCTTGTTTCTCCTATGTAAAATTTATTGCAATTTCGGCAGCAGATTTTGTAAACACCTGCGTTGGATAGGGAATCTGTGTTTTAGGAGTTGTTCTTTACTATTTGTTTTATTGTTTTTATTGTGCGGGTAGTGGTTTTTATGCCTAAGGGATTTAAGTTTTTTCAGTTAGGATTTTGGGGTAAAATTATGTGTCTCTTTATAGGGTTGGTATTTGAGGAAGGTTTATTTTTATTCATATTGTGGGAGGTATGTTTGTGGATATTTATGGCTTTTGATTTGGCACGGTGAATGAAAGATTTGGGATATTGTAGTTTGGAAAAAGAGTTATGGATGTGTTCAAATTATTCATTTAGATGTTTGAGGGAGTAGATTCTAAGGGCTCTCAAGAAAAAAAAAACATATGGGAATGCTGCTTTTTATTTTAATGCTGTGGTCTAAATAAAAATGTATGTAGTCATTTTTGTTGTTAATCATGTGGTAAACTTTGAATTCTAATTAATTGTTGTTGTTTATTAGTAAGATATCTAGGAAAGGTAAGTAATTATTTTTCTCAAGTTCATATGTGAAATTAATGCTTGGTTCAACCTGGTTGAGTTTTTGTATGATTTGAGGAATATTATATTATTTGGGATGAATGATTAAAATGTCATAGATGTATCTAAAGTATTAAATATCATTAGTTAGGATGTGTTTGAAAGGTTGGGATTCCAAAAATTCTAGGTAAAGACAAGCTAGAATGTCACTTAAAGGAGATCCCATGGGAGGTCAAATTTTTGTTGGTTGTAATTATTATCATATTTGAAGAAGCATTGGTTGGTGCATGATTCAATGAGTTTAGAGACGGATAATGGGAGAGTTTTTTTAATTTTTTTCTAGGAGGATTTTCAGTTGGAGGATACATTTTTTAACGGGTATGTTTGTATATAAAGATTGAATGTCAAGACTAGCTTTGAGTTTATTTTGTATGTTTGTGTTTCTTATCTTGTTGTGGAGGTCACCCGAATTTTTTAAATGTGAATGGTTAATTGTGCCTAATAGAGGTGTTAATATTTTGGTGGGGGGGGCGGTGTTTGTACCAGAGATTATTAAATATTATATATATATATAGTGATTGAAGAATTGCAAACTTTTTGTATAAAAAGGTGCTTGATGATATTATGGCATGTATAAAACCTATAAATATTAGAATTCTATCTATCTATCTATCTATCTATCTACATACATACATATGGATGGAACAATAAGTTAATACTTGAATTTTTATTTGAAATTTTCACTGAATAATCTTCAATCTATTTGTTTAATATTCACCACTGAATTAAGTGAATTTTCAAGGGTGGAGATTATGTTGAAAAAGTTTTTTTAATGTAAAATAAAAGTTATGAACTTATTGATGTACTGATGTATTAGACTCTGGCAGGTTTTGGGACTCTCAAATCTCTGTAAGTAACAATAATCTAATGATTTTCTTTGACTACGGTCGCCAACTTACTTATATATTTTAGAATAGCTTTAAATAGAGCATACATCATAAGTTCTAAAAAAAAAGATCTTTTTTGGTCACATTTCATTAGAAAACATTGATAAAAGCAATCAGCACAGAGTAGTATGGAGATCTCATCAGTAGTTGACAAAAAAAAAAAAAATAATAATAATTAAAGAAAAAAACCATAAAAGGGAAACAAGAAAAGAAAAAGCTACCTAGGTTTGGTTATATTTCTCCCTTTTTCTTCTCACTTTATTCTGGTTTAGTTACTGTATAATCAGCAGATTTAAACAAAAGAACATTGTAGAAATCCTTTTGCTTACAAAGAGCCAGTTGGTATTTTATGATATAAAGTGCCTCTAGTGCAGACAATTGAAGATCAGTGCCAGGGATGATGTCAAACATGGAAAACATACTGGGGTTATAACCACTTGCACATCAGGGATTGGCCAAAAGATGTTGAGTTATGGCAGAAAGAGTGTTATTATTGTACAAACTCTTTGAACATTTGAAACTATGTGATTGGATAGTGGTGGTGGGCACATGTTGCTTTATTCTGTTCCCAAATATTAATGTAAGGTTTCCTATACATATATATATATATATATATATGGAAGTAAATAATGGAGTGTAATCTGACAATATATAAAGAAAAATTGATAACAAGGTAATCCAAGTAGAAGGAGAGATTTATTGAGAAGCAAAGTCAACACTATAGCGTTTCAGTTCTAACGAACCATCATCAGGACTATGAGGGATAATATTAGTGATGTTAAATCAACAATGGATGTTTAAAAGTGCAAAATACAAAAACCTAGGGAAAATTTGTATAACAAGAAAAAGTTGGCTGTTTAATTAGTGAATCAGCGTTTGTTGTTTTAAATTACGTCATTTGACAGAAATAAATCTCTCCTACTTAAATTACCTTGTTATCAATTTTTCTTTATATATATATATATATATTGAACAGGATTTGGTCTTAAATAACCTACAAGAGTTGATATGCCATTAAACCAAATAAAGTAACCTTATATTACAAATAAGACATTTCCATAGCACCAGTTGAAATAAAATTCATTATATCCAATTATAAAGCAGTAAAAAGTTAATATAGAAATATTTTCCATTTTGTATCTATACACTCCAATATCACTGGGTATATTCATTAAATTTTAGATATAAACAAAATTATATATTGGCAATTTCTTTTTTTTTCATTTTATTTTTCTAAAGTAAAAAAAAAAAAACAACCACCCACCACCATTCACCCTTGACTAGTATATTAGAGAAATTGAAGGACATTGTCATCTGGATGAATTGCTATGAATGTTATTCTGCTAAACTGTCAGACATTTTAATTCTCATTTTTCATCACCGCTTCATAAATATGACTTTCTGAACATATTTTTTTCTGTAGTTTCAGAAAAAAATAATCTTAATATTAAATTGCTCTTATAAATATGAATTAAGACTCAAAGCTGTGTATACAATTCATTTTGATGAAGATGCTTGTGGTGTAATCTTTATCTTTGTGGGGAAATAGTCATAGCAACCTGAGTTTGAACCCTGGATGAAGCTGTTTGAATTTCACATAGTGCTAATACCCTTGGGAAAGGTATGAATCCATCTATTTCCCTTCAGCTATTGGTAAACAGAGCAGATTGGGTTCTTTAATCTTGGTATTGTAACCCATCTAGGAGAAGGAAAACTCTGAATTCAAACCTATTAAACTCATCTCAAAATGATTCCAATTAAAGACAATTACAAAAATTCGGTACGGACCCGACTATAGAAGACCAGATAAGGATTATAAGACCAAAAAATCCATCCTTGATCGCCCTTCGGGGCCCGTGGCACAGCGGATAGAGGCGTTGAGTCTCTACGGTTCCAAGTGAGCATTGTCAGAAGATAACGGTTTCAAATCCTACCCAAGTCAGCCAGAGGTTTACTTGGTCAAAAATGTGGTGCGATAGACAACATACAAGATACAGTTACAAGACTCATCATTCCTATCCGATGTCGTGGTAAATCACCTGAAGAAGGCCAGAGGTGAAATTTGGCCAAAACGTAGTGAAAGAAGAAACAACACAAAAAAAAAACCCACAAAAAAAACCCACAAAAAAACCTACCAAGATGAGGACAAAAAGTCCGCAATAAATAAAAATTAATTCTCAGATTAAGAAGCCTCATCTCAAAATGATTCCAATTAAAGACTATTAAACTCAGTTAAAAATTGACCTTGTGTCACATCCTGCTCACGTGGAGGGGTTGGGTAAATACATATAATGCATTTTTTGGTATCTTTAGAGAACCAGACACACAAGACAATGCTGGAGAAGCAGAGACGAGCTCATAAGTGATGTACTCCTATGGGCCCCCACATATGGCCAAGCAAAAGCAGGATGACCAGCTCAAACATACATACAGCAGCTATGTGAGGATATGGGATGTAGCTCTGAAGACCTACCAGAAGTGATGAACGATAGGGAGAAGTGGCGAGAGAGGGTCAGGGATATCCGTGCAAGCAGCATGACATGATGATGGTCATGAGAGAAAATGTAAAAAATTGGAAGTTTTTTTTTTAATACTTAAATTCAATTTAATAGAAAAGTGCTGGAAAAAAACCCAAAAACTTTTGAAATGAATGAAAAAATCTTGGAAATGTTCATCTTCATGTCTTCATGTGAAGGGTTTTAATTTCTGAAATTTTTCTTTAAACTTTGATTAAAAAAAAAAAAGAATCTTTGAACAACAATTTGATTATTAACGGCTGATTAGAAGATTTTAACTCTATTATAATAACAAAAACTATGTGAGGACACAGGATGTAACCCTGAAGACCTGCCGGAGGTGATGAATGATAGGGAGAAGTGGCGAGAGAGGGTCAGGGATATCCGTGCTGGCATAACAATAAAGTTTTTAAAAATTTTTATTTTGTTCATTAATTATTTATCAGATCTCATTTATATACAACTAATTATTCAGAAAATACTTGGTTATTTTTTAACCCTCATCTATGAACAAATACAATATCAAAAATTAATTCCAGTTAGACTTTTGAGAGATTCGAAACTTTGGACTAACTGCTGTCACATTATCTTATGCTTATTACTATCCAGCAATATAACCATATTTTGCCCAGTTGACTGGGGCTGTAGAATACACTGACTGCACCTCTGCAGATTGGTAAGATCTCCTCCTCTCCCCAATGTGTGTCCTGGATATGACACTAAACAATCTGATGGTGAGGTTTCAGTAATGCTGGAGCTTTGGGGAATGCAGAGCACCCCTTCATTGCCATTGCACTCAGGTCCACTCTGACCCGGAATGGTAGCACCTAATAGCGCCCTATTTATGGGTTAAATAGAACTAAACTGCATACTTATGCTAAACTGAATTGTTTAGATTAGAACTGTTTGACTAAACTGAATAGTTTGAAATTGAAATGTTTTTGACAATTAAAATGTGTACTCATGCTAAACTGAATTGTTTGAAATAGAACTATTTGCATAAAAATGGATTTGGCATTTAATGACCTACAAAGGTTGATATGCCATAAAACCCAAACAACCAAACCAAACCAAACTTAACCATATTATTTGATAATCAATTTAATAGTATTAAATCTATATCAGTAGTTGGAAAAAGTTTGTTTGTACATCCTACAGCTAAGTGGTTTGATGTTGAGCTACCTAATTTTTTTGGTTTTGTTTTGTTTGGTTTTATGGCATATCAACCATTGCAGGATATTTAATGCCAAATCCTCTTTATACATATATATTAAATATATAGGGTTTGGTTTGGTTGAGTTTTTAGGCATATCAACCATTGTAGGTTATTTAATGCCAAATCCTCTTTATACATATATATTAAATATAAAGGATTTGGTTTGGTTGGGTTTTAAGGCATATCAACCATTGTAGGTTATTTAATGCTAAATCCTCTTTATACATATATATTAAATATATAGGATTTGGTTTGGTTGGGTTTTAAGGCATATCAACCATTTTATTCATATATATTAGATATATATGATTTGTAAACATAAGTCAACAAAGTTAAATAGTTCAAAGTATTTCTATGTATCACTAACAATTCAATTAAACATCAGTCATTTGTTTACACATAGTTAAATGATCAAACAGTTCTTTTTCTAAAAATTCAATTTAGTATGTCATTTGTTTGCACAGTGTAAATGTCAAACAGTTCTATTTGACCCATTGATAGGATCCTATCAGGTACTACTACTCTGGGCCAGAATGAACCTGGGAATGATGGCAATAAAGGAGTATTCCACATTCCCCAAATCTCCAAGGCTGGAGCCTCGCTATCAGGTGGCTTAATGTCATATCCGTATATGTATACACACATAATGAACTCCGAGAAGGCTTTAATATAAAAAAAATTGCTCCTCAACTGAACATGGATCTCATAGAGAAGCAGGAGCTCTTATAATAAACAATAATTTGTGGGAAGTCATGTTGCTGCAAGATGGAACTAATTGTACAGAAATGAAATTTCCAAACTTAAAAAGGTTTATGAATTATTTGTCCAATTAAAATAATTATTTATATCAAATTAAACATTGTTAATTAGATTTATGAGTTGTTCTCCAAATTAGAGATGTAAAATAATTTTATAGTATTATTGCCTAGTTAAGACTAACAGTCTGTACAAACAACAAAAATGTTTCAGTCCATAAATCTCTAAAGTGTTAATCATTTAAACTGAAAAATATTTTCTGATAAAACTTTGAAAATTTTCATCAGAGAAATTTTAAAAAAATGTAATTGGTAAATCTGTTTTTTCTAATTTGGATTTTTCTTTTGTAGTAACAATTGCCATTTGTGATTGTTTGGTGTAAATTTTGACAACAAAGATTTTAAAATACAAATTGTTTAGAAAAATGAAGTAAATAGAAGGGAATTTTGACACTTGTCAGGTAGTTTTGCTGTGTTTATAATTCAAGCCTCAATTTCTTACCTTGTGTAGATAGGTACGTTAACTAGTTTTATATATATCTGTTCCTGCTAGCCTGAACACAAATTATCTCAGGGAAGTCCCCATTGAGTTGTGTCTAACATAGTGGACTGCAATATTGTAATAAGCAAGTTCAAACTTAAGTTACACAATTACATTCACTAATACTCTTTGGAAAAGTATAAAGCCTTGAATAGTACCACTACTGTTTTTCTACAGGAATACCTTTAGTATTAAATAAACCACAATGGTTAATATGCAATTAAACAAAGAAAACAAGCCAAACCAAACTATTTCTTGTGTTATTCTAATTTTGATATAAAGTATATCTGTTTTAGATTTAAAAAGAATAAATTTTCAGAGAGAGTGTCCTTGTGGCATAATAGTTAAAGTACTTGACTGTAGCCAAAAATTAAGTGAGTTAAATCTCCAGCTGTGCTATTACATTCGCTTTTGGACTGATGCCCCTTTGGGAAGGTATGAACCCCTTATACCTCTAGTTATGGGTTACATAGCATCACTGCTGTTTTTTCACAAGAATTGCTTTGGCATTAAATAACCTATAAAGGTTGATATGCTATTAAACAAAGAAACCAAACCAACCAATTAATCTTCAGTTCATTTTCTCACTGCTTAGTATTTTAAAAACTCAAATAGTTTTCTTGCTGTCATTAAATAAGTCATTCTTGATTCTGTATTAGCAAAATGACTTTTTCCATCAATGCAATTACAGTACTCTTCTTAATCTCTTGGTGTAATTTGTGCTATTGAGTACATAGTATTTCACACCAGTCATTATTAATAGAATGAGGATTAAGAGCAATGAGCCGTGCAAATATTCCCTTTCTTATCACTGCACTAAACATTGTGTTGAGATTTGATGGTAAGCTAGATAATCTCCAAGTTCCCCCAGGTTAAATTTGCTTACTGCACTTACAGAAAGACATAATGTCAGTCATGATTAACAGCGATCGAGATAGATGTATTTTGATAAAATATCTTTGCTATTCAAGAGCTTGTAGTATTATCATTTGATCATCATCACTTTTGGTAAAATGACCGAACCATTGTTTGGTTTGTTTAATGGCATATCAACATTTGCAGGTTATTTAATGCCAAAGTCATCCTTATAGAAGAACAGGAGTGGTACTATTTAACTCATAGTTGGAGTGGATAAGGAAGTTCATGCCTTTCTCAAGGGTATTTGTCCAAAAGTCAATGTGATTCTGTGACTTGAGTTTGAACTCACTTACTATGATGTTGCAGTTCAGTACGTTAGCCACTATGCCCCAGGGACTCCTCCTCATTTTGGTTGGTTAAATTAATAAACTATTCATATCCGACTATAATTCACCAAATTTTATTTTTGTCTATCTGTCATCACATAACTCAAAAATGACTTAGCCACCAAATCTTTTGTACTTACTCTGGTACAGATGTTATATAGTCATATAATAAATATGCTTATATACACATGCATATACATGCAAAATGAATCACAACGACACATTGATAAAGGACGAGCGAAGACTTCTTTAGAAAAATATGTACCTCTCACTTTATTGTAAGGGTTCGAAAAGGGTTACTCAGGGTTTTACTGTGAGAGGGAGTTGGAGACCAAACAGAACTGCAATATATTGACCCCCACTCTTATGGCCGTCAACGTTGTGTCTTTCTTGTTCTCCAGGGCTGCTCAACCGGAGGCCCAGCTCTCTGCTGGCTTTCTCTACTACGTCTTATCAGCAACTTCTCTGGACCCCAACTCATCAGGGGATCCAAGGGCCCCTTCGGCCTGGCATGGCTTTCCCTACCACATTTCGTCTCTATAACTCCAACTGATCTCTAACTTCTTGTCTTGACTGAGTTATATATTAGTTCAAAGCCCACTCAATCGCCCACTCAATTGCCCACTCAATCTTTAGAATGGCATGTTTGATCATCATCAAGCGGAAATAACTGTCATACAGTTCACAGGTCACTCTCTTCCGGTGCATCAGTCTATGAGTGTATCATGGGAGTTTTCCTTGTCCCATTTCATCAGCCAAATCCTGCCTACGCAATTTCTTTCGATTACTGGCCATTGGGATGTGTCACTTCTTTCCAGTGCATCACTTTGGAATGGCATATTTGCCCGGGTCGAAGGTCAAAATACAACACAGATACAGATTTTCTGCTTGTGATGTGCTTTTAAAATGACCACGTTAAAATGATCAACCCGTATTAAAAATATGCTAAGTATATATATATATATATATATATATATATATATATATATATATATATATATATATATATATATATATATACTGAGTATACTTCATATATACAATATATGTTTGTATACTTTGTATGAACCCTTACAGCATAATATAATTAAAAGGATTTATAGTTTCTACCTTATTGTTGGGTATCACCTACCTTTTCAGCATATTGAGCTAGGCCATCTTCCATATATGGCAGTAGCTCTAATACCAAGAGGTTCCAGTCCAGATCAGTCTGAGACCAGTCTACGAGTCTGAAGAGCCGTTTCCTATTGTTGTATATCCTTATTCTATCCATTAATCCTATGTTCTTATTACTAACAGCTTCTCTCATGTAAATACTTATTCCTGTAAATATAACTCTCTTTTCTCGTATCTCGTGGTTTGTCTTTTTATTACTATTACCTGCATTCATTAACCAGAATGCAACACTTACTCTGCTACTTTGCGTTGAATGAAGTCAGCAAAGGTTGCATAATCCTAGACTAGAACCCTTACAGCACAATACTATTAAATAGATTTATGGTTGTTACCTTATTCTGATGTCTTCCACTGAAAGACTAGTATCTAAAAAAAAATTTTTTTTTGAATTGAATGCAATCTACATGCGCTACCTTTGTGATTTACCTGTCAATTGCAATTGATGTATTAAGCACCTCTGCCCTGGAGCGTGTGTTTTGTTGATTAGTTTTTGAAAATTCCAAAAGTTCTAAAATTTTTAACAAGGTGTTTGTTTTACAATATAAGTATAACTAGATCCTTATTTTGTATCCACCAGGTTAGCTAAACTGAATCTTTTAGTTTTGTTTAAACATCTGTTGGAAAATTCATTTGCTAGAAACTAAATTTATGACTTTTTCCCCTATAAGTCACCTGAAAATTCTTAAAATGTCATCATCAAGGGATCATAAATGTTAACCTCTTGATGACATTTTTTAACTTCTAAGTCCTCACAAAAACATAGTTTGAATTTGGCATTACTAGTTTAAAATCCTATTCATAGGGTGAATTTTTTGATAGTTTTTATAAAGTAAAAGATAGTAAAGAATATGTAAATTTGTTGTGGCTACTCTTGTATATTTGGCAAAAAGACAACTGAGTTTAAATTCATTATTTACCTTTATAAAATCATATTAAGATAATTATATTGGGGATGGTTCAATATTAATGATATAAAGAATTATAGATATTTGTTGAGTTGTTATCTACAAATGAATCTAAGAAATTCAATCATCATTATTCAAGTATTACACAGAATGTTTGCAAAGAAAATATTGCTACCTGAAATAGGTTTTTTTTTAGAGAGATAAAACAAGCATTATTATATAGATTTTAAAGAAACCTCATAAGATAAATTAATAATTTATTCAAATTATATCAATATGTTGATGATAGATTACTTGGTGTAACCACAGTCACTTTAACAGTTGTCTTTCTTGTTTATAGAAAGGTCAAGGACAAAAATAAATCCCTTCTTAAGAGTTGATTTTTCTTATCCTTTCAAACGAGTATTCACATTTTCTCATATTGTATTGTCTGAAGTGAATTCAAAAAGGTTTTTTGCTTCAGGTATGGATTAAGATTAATATTACCAAGATATAAAGGAATACTATTTACATGATTTAATATCAAACTCATGAAGCTAGAGAAAATAAGTTTTCTGATAAAACCAGTATCATCATCATCATCATCATCATCATCATCAAGGCATTCTTACAGCATGGATTCTCTTGACTCTCTTGCCATCTGTCCCTATCAGCCATCACTCTTAGCAAGTCCTCTTGATGGTATTTTGTGTCTGCACAGAGCTGATGAATGTAAGTTTTTGCTGGTCAGCTAACATTGGTGTGTCCATGTGTAGGAGTCCATAGGAGAATGTTGCTTATCAGTTCGCTCTTACTTCACCAGCAGTACCCACCATGTCTTACTTGGATGGTTTGTGAGATAGGAGGTAAGTGGTTGTACAGCTGCTGTTTTGTAGACTGCTGCTTCTAGGATCTGTTCAAAACATTATACAGCATCCTTGTATCGTTCCCATCTAGCTTTTTATCCAAGCACTTCATTTAAGTCCAAGCATTTCAACCATACAATAGTACTGAAACAGCTAGCGATCAGATTTCTATAACCAGTATACAATATCATGTATATGACAGGCAACTTCAAATTAATGATTCCAATAGAATTTGCTCAAGTCAGTGTATATGGGCTGGCTGCTTGTCTCAAACATTTCCTGAGTAGTTGGGAATTTTATTTCAAAAAACTACTCATAAAGGCAAATCTGGTTTTGGAGGTCCTTGCGAAATCTATAAAAAGACTTAAAGGTGTATTATTATTACTTAGAATATTCAGACTGTCCTCATCTTTATTGTTATAATCACAATGTTTTTGCCGATATGTCCTTCAGCTTTCTTCAGGTATTTCATGCCAAACTCGGGTGTCTGCACTGAATCTTGAACTGAACCCTTTATTTGAATCACAGGGAAGACTGTTCCAATTCTGTTAATCATGATGGTGTACAAGTGTTAAGTTATCGTGAGTATTCCTTGTTACTCTTACCTGTTGTTGGGATTGAACCTGCAACCTCCAGAGGAGGTCAATAGTCAGAATATTCTAAGTAATAATAATTATCAAGCTTCATTTCAGAAATTTAGACATAATTAAAGGTGTGTGCTGGGTATGACACTAAACTGCATTGTTCTGGAGCTCTAGGAGTATCCATTCATTACCATTACTCCCAGGTCCACTCTGACCCAAAGTGGTATTACTTGTTAGGGTTCCGTCTATTTCATCTAAATGATGAAATTTATATCACACTTGTAACAAACCTATGAGGGTTGTTCAAAAGATTCTAAGCCTCACTTAGAAAGAAGAACATAGCTGGACATTTTTGTTGTGGCAAGAAAATACCACTTCTTATAAAACTAGAAAGACTAATTCAGATTTCTCTCAATTTCTGTACAGGTGAAGCCCACATAAAAGCGTACAGCAAATCTAAAATCCGGGCGAGGCTTAGAACTTTTTGAACGACCTTCATATCCCGTGATTGACTTAACTGTTTTATATATTGTCCTATATTTCCTTTCTTATTTCATGTCATCATGTTTCTTTCAATGTTTTCATGTTGATGCCTCATCATTTTCTGGTTACACAACATCACCCTATTTAAAAAAATGTTTATATATAACTGTAAAATTTTCTCTTACCTTTCTAAACAGTTTTTCTAACCAGTAAAATTGATATATTTTTTTTAATACTGAAATATGTAAATATATGAGATTCAGCTGAAAAGTTCATTGGCTGACTAAGATTCTCTCATGGAATGTGACCAAATGAGGTTTATTTTTCATTATAGTCCCTTTTATAGTCCACACATTTCTTTCATTGGGGTTGCAGTGCTTGGATCTCATTAGTCAAAAAAGTCATCAACCGCAGATATAATGTCAACAAATGAACTTTTCAGCTCACCTTTATAAATATTTATCCTCATTTATTTAAGGGAGTAGATGTAATAAACAAAATTCTACTTATTTAATGTTAAAGTGGAGATTTTGGTAATTAAATTTATGGTAAAACATTTTTAATCCAAAACTGAAATATCCTATTAAAAAAACAAAATGTAGGTCTGTGCATTGGGGATGATATTGTTAGCCTACATTTTAATGTTATTTCAAAAATGTATTTAGTCTGGACATTATTTATTTTTAGAATGATTGTGAGGGTAATATTAAGATAATTTTCCTCTGGTTTGCTCAATTAGATTAATAATAGATTTTCATTTACTCTAAATACGACTTATATCTTTAATTTGCCTGATAAAAGATACTATAGATTTAGAAGATACAAAACAATGTCACTTATGAGAGCACTAAGAAAACTTGGACATTTTATTAATCCTTCAGATATTTTGGTATGAAAAATCTTTATCGGAAACTTAAAAGACACTCATTTCCTGGCCTCCTGTCTAAAGTTGGCAGCTCTACTTCCACAATATTAGAACCTCTGCCATGTTCCTGACATTAAAACTTTATATTTATTATTGGTTTTTTCCTTTTCATATTTTTCCTTTTCATATTTCTTTTATTTGCTATGATCTTTAAGGTTATTGTTGCAAAAGCTTAAGTATAACTCATATAAGGTTTATATACTTGCATATTCATCTATATACATAAATTCACTTTTATAAGAAATATACACAAGAATATAAATGAATAAGTACTTGCATTTCCTTTCCTTGATAAGTACATATAAATCTATATATATATATAGTGTGTGTGTGTGTGTGTGTGTGTGTTTTATGGATTCTGTCAGTCTCATGAAACTATGGATCTGCACTTGGATCTCAGTACAGGCCTGAGCAAGGTTGTGTGTGTGCATGTGTGTAAGCAAGCATATACATTTTCGTATTTTATATGCATATGTAAATGTATGTATAGAAATATACATATTCAAAATTATGATATTGTCATATCTTATTTTTGAATAGTATGCTTCCTTGTTTCAATTGAAAAATATATTTTCGTTCATCACAAGAATGAAACTGTTTTTCCTAAAGATTTATATGAAGTTTTCTTCACCGGATCAATTTGCTCTTGCTTTTGTTGGCATGGAAGTTTGGGGAAATTTTATATTTGGATAATTGCTACATGAAAAAAAGTTCAGTTGTTATAAATAAACTAATGTATTAGGTTAATGCAAAAGTTTACAGCTGGCATCTTTTGCACAATATTGGGGAAATCATAGAAGTGTCTCCAGAGTTTACTCAGCTCTTTATTGTTTATGTGTGTATTTAAGAATTGTTTATGAAAAGTCATGATTTTACTTTAATTTGGTAAGAACCTTGAATATAAAAAAACAATTGCATGTTTATTCTTCATGTTTAATCTTGGTAAAAGGTACAGCAGCAGAGATTGTGCTATAGATCCCTAAAGTTTTTGGCAATAATGTAGTAGTTATAAACATGTGATGGGAATATATCTTGTATTTAAAAAAAGACAAGAGAGATTTTGAGTTTAAAAAAAATATGAATGCTTTGGAAAGCCGAAGAATCGAAAACTGATGAATTGGAGGAACTTTCAGTGGAAATGAAACTTGAAATTGCAGAAAAAGCTGAAACAGTCAATTCATTTAAATGATGCATTAAATTCATGTTGTCAGGTGACTCAAAATATTGTCACTTGATCTTGGTTGATGTTATAAACTGAAAAACATGCATTTGTATTTTAAACGCTTACTCTATTAAGTTGTTTATTTCCATTCAAAGTAGCTTTGGTCTACACCATCTTTGCAAAACCACTATTAATTTTGCCCTCCTTCCCTCTCAAATCCCTTAAGAAGAGTTTGTATATTAGGCCTCTGAAATAGAACTGTTTTGCTTCATGTCTAGCCCCCAGCTAAATAGATATTTTAACTCAATCCTTTGACTGTCCCCTATCATGTGACAGTTCTATTAACCAGTCAGTCTAGGTATCTAGTCATAATTCCATTTACTCGCTTTTGTTATTTCACTTTCACTTCTAATATTCCTACACCAGAAAGAAATGACCCTTGATTTCCAGCCTGTCAATCACCATTTCTGCAGGTGGTGGTGGTGGTGGTGGTGGTAAATCCATTATAATCTTTTGTACTCAGTGCTCAACTATTTTATGAATCTCCCATTTATTCTTTTCAAATTTATATATTAAGATCTGAATTTCAATTAGCCTGTCATCATCACCATTATTACTATTATTTTACTCCTTGAGAGTTTTTCATACTAGCATTAGCTGATGGTTTTTCACTGGTGTTTGAGTAACAGCAAAACTCCTTAAGTCTCCAGGACTCTTCTTATTATTCTGACCGATCTTAATAGTAGTCTGGATGGTCTTCGCTCGTCCTCTAATTTCTAAGTCTTCCAGTCACTTTCCCAAGCCTTTGAGGATTGTTCTGAGGATGCAAATTACAATTGGTATCAATGTCACCTTCATGTTCCATAGTTTTTTTAGTTCTCTAGCAAGGTCTAGATACTTATCCCTCTTTTCGCTTTCTTTTGATTTTACTCTGTGGTCAGCTGGAACGTCAAAGTTCACTATTCAGCAGGTTCTCTTTTTTTGTTGACTATCACTAGGTCTGGTTGTCTGGCCAAGATTCAGTGATCTGTTTGAATCTTAAAATCCCAGGGAACATTGTGAAACTCATTCTCCAGGATGGATTCCAGAGCTTGTGCATAAACTATTTTGTATGGTCAAATTTAAATTTCTTGCACAATTCCCAATGGATCACCTTTCCCACCTAGTCATGTTAGTCTTATACTCTTTTTGCGCTAATTTATTGCATTCACTTATCATGTGATTATTATTTTCAAGTTTTTCACACCGGCATTAGCTGATGGTTTCTCACTGGAATTTGAGTGACAGCAAGTCTCCTGAAGTCTCCAGGACTCTTCTCAGTATTCTAGCCAATGTTAATAATGCTGTAGTTTGGATGGTCTATTCTACAGCACTCCCTCCCAGCCAATCAGACTAAAAAATAGTTGTGATGCATTTTCTTAGCATTAAAAGAAATCTACATTTCTTTTTTTAAATCATCTGAACTGTATAAAATTAGTCTTTGTACCTCCCCCACCTTAAAGTACCAGGTACGCTAATACACATAGCAACATTCTTTACCTAACTCCTCCAAAATTAACACTAAACTTGATGAAAATGAACCCAAAACACATCATAATAGATTATAGCAATAAACATTATTTTTCAAAAATATACATATATACCAGAACAGAAAGTGTTATATAATGACTGTTGACATGGATTTTGGGTTCGTTCCTGGTGACCCCGTGTGCTTTGACAAGCTGTCATGTTGTGATTAGTAGACAGGGGGATGACAGTGCATCGGGGTAGGCAGGTCAAGCAGGTGTGTAACCGGAAGGAGACCACGTGATATGAGAACCATGCGGTCAGATTTAGACAGTCAGTCCAGTGAGAATCGAGAGTCGAGCCAGGGATATGCAGCCAATCAGAGGCGTCTCTGATGATACAGCTTGCAAGGGAGTGCAAGCGTTGGCACCCCCTGGCTCCAGGAAGAAGATATGGGGCAAGAAGAAGTCCCCTCTCTGAGTATATTTCTCTCCATCTAACTCTCAAACTGTGTGCTCCTTTCGAGAATAAAATGAGAGAGAGATATATTTTTATAAAGAAGTGTGTTTCATTCGTTCATTGAAGTTTGTTCATTATCTTTGATTATGTTCTTGGTTGGGTCTGTGAGAAGTATACAACAAAAGAATGTCTGAATATTTGAAAATCAAGAAAATAAACCTAGGCGTAATTTTACTTTGTTAACACACACACACACACACACACACACACATATATATATATATATATATATATATATATATATATGCTCTTTTTAGTCTAGGTGTAAAATTACTCACATATTTTTGTATAGATTGAGATTGATATTACTTTTTGTGTGTCTGTAATTTGAAACATTATTTACATTACATTCTTTGTTTTTTTGTAATGGGTTTCTTGCTTACTTAAACATTTATCATCTTTTTTAAAAAAAAAAATTATTTCAGCAGCCAAACTATTTCTTGCTGTGCACATTACTTTCTTTTTGTAAAACTGATAACATAACTTCAGCATAGGATCATCACTCCATTTAACATTTTCTTGAATAGTTTTCTTGGCAAAATTCAAATTTAGTGCAAAAGATAGGAGTAAAATTTAGATTTTACTTCTATGTAAACTGAATGAATTTAACCTTGAAGAAGCCCCCAAAATGAGATAATCTAAATGGCTATGTGCTATATAAAATGTGTACTGAGAAAAGGTGCTCAGAATAGAGAGCCTTGTATCAAACTTGGATGAAGGGTGCCTGCAACACTGTACCTGGGAGCTGACTGACCTTGAGCAAAGGTGAAATGAGGTCACTGGCATCCAAATTTGAATGTCGTAGACAGAAGGTTATTGTTATGTTATTTGTTATTCAATGGCATATCAACCTTCTCAGGTTATTTGATGCCAAATCTGTCTTTTTAGAAGAACAGTAGTGGTACTATTTAACCCATAGATGGGAGGATAAGGGGGTTCATACCTTTCCCAAAAGTATTTGTCCGAATGTAAACGTAATAGCGTGACTGGACTTTGCACTCGCTTACTACGAATCCACAGCCCAGCACTTTAACCATTACACCACGGGGACATCCCCATTGACAGAAGTCAATGACACTAGTGTACAAATTTGAAGCATGTAGATCCTCGTCTTTCAGTAAGTAGTTTATCAAGTTATCATATTATAGATCTATGATCTATTTTTTAAAATTATGTTTAGAGGACTCTCCATGGTGCAAATAGCTAAAGTGTTGGACTGTGACCTTGAAGTAAGTGAGTCCAAACTCCAGTCATGTTATTACATTCACTTTCAGGCCAATGCCCCTTGGGAAAGGTATGAACCCTCTTATTCCCCCAGCTATTTAGTATTACTGCTATTCTTCAACAAGGATGGCTTTGGCATTAAATAACCCACAAAGGTTGATATACCATTAAAAACAAAGAAACTCTTTTATGGAAGAATATGATACTGATGTTGATGTTGTAAATTCTTTAATCTGGAGGAGTCTCCGTGGTATAATGGCTAAAATGCTGGACTGCAGCTTTGAAGTAAGTGAGTTTGAACTCCAATTGCACTATTACATTCACTTTCGGAGTAAAACCCTTAGAAAAGGTATAGAACCCTCTTATCCTTTCAGCTATAGGCTAAATAGTACCGCTGCTATTCTTCTATAAGAATGGCTTTGCCATTGAATAACCCACAAAGGTTGATAGGCCATTAACCAAACCAAACTAAACCATTCTCCAAATATAGTATGTTTTCAAGAGGACATAAAAAATATTTTTTAAATAAATCTACTCAAAAGTAAAAGCATCAACATTTTTTTTTTCTGCTAGGTTCAATATCAACTCGACTCGTAAAATGTTATTGTAGATTTTTACTAAGATTAAATGCAAAGTCTGTATACGTTTGGCAGTTGTGGTTACAGCTAGATGAAAAACAAGAAAACATATGAACAATGTTGTTCTAGACTGATTATTATTATTATTTACTCCTTTAGAGTTTTTCACATCAGTGTCAGCTGATGGTTTTTCACTGGAGTTTGAGTGACAGCAAGTCTCCTCAAGTCTCCAGGACTCGTCTCAGGATTCTGGCCGTTCTTAGCAATGCTGTCGTTTGGATAGTCTCTACCCGTCTGCCAACTTCCAAGTCCTCCAGGCTTTTAATAATCCTTTAGTTATTGTGCCTAATGCACCAATCACAATTGGCACAATCATTACTCTCATGTTCCACAGCTTTTTCAATTCT
>OY757930.1:75647437-75654937 GCA_963585895.1 Sepioteuthis lessoniana | reverse complement strand
AGACCATTAGTAGATAGTATAGATGAAACTTGATTGCCTCTTCATTTCTATATTTTTTTTCAAGTTTCCTATTGACTGAAGAATCTAGAGCCATTCTTCTTACAGAAGATGAGCTTCCTAGTACCATTGATCCCAAAAATGTGAATTTGTTGACTTTTTTGACTATAGAATTTGGAATACCAAATAAAATTACTATTATTATCGAAAAGTAAAGATTGAAGTGGTTTGAAAAGTCATTTTGTATAAAAAGACAATGCCAGCGATGTCAACCATTCATACCAGAATGACTTTACTAACAGAAGATCCAGAGGACGATCCAGCAAAGTCATTGAGTAACCTAATAAGGGAGAATGCAAAACTACTTTTGCTACCAGTGGTAAGACTAGTAATAGACCAGACAAAATGGAGGTCTTGTGTTGGCAAATAAATGCAAAGAATGCTTGCAGGTTTCTGCACATAATAAAGGAATGAATTTTAGTTTGAACAATTGGTAATGTCGGTAGATAACTGTCTTTTTTTAAAAACTAGTTAACTTTTTTTTGGAGTTGATTTACAAATTACATTTACGAAATAAAATGGTTAATTGAACCGAGGTTTGAGTATTGGAAAAGAATGATTGAAGTTATAAACATTCATTTTCTTGAATTTTTTTACCTTCTCGATTTGGTCTAACAGTATTTAGTACTAAAATACCAAAAGCTCTGCATGAAATATCCATTTTTATCACTGTTTTTATTGTGAAATCTTTTTTGTTGACATACATTATTTTGTGTTTTTTAAATAGAGGAATTATATTATAAATTTGAATTGCCATGACCAGAAACTCTGGCAAACACTGTGCACGACATACGGAACCATTGAAAAGCTGTTTTGACCTTATTAGGTCTCATCAGCAGTGTATACAATAATCTCCTCTACTTGAGATTGAACCAGTGACCACAGAATGCAGAGCTGAAACTCTATCACTTTGCTACTGGTCCACATTGCACACAAGTGATGCCAAATTAACTAGACATGGTAAATACATGGTCAATTAACCTGATGTGTATTGTGATTACATCTGTACTCTTACAGAGAACATGGTCACCCCCAGGGCTAAGGTTGAAACAGCTGTCCAGTGGTTCCTTATGTTGTGTGCACTGCTTGCCAGATTTTCTGGTCACTGTCTTTATTGTGAAATCTTTTTGTTGACATACATTATTTTATTTATTTTGTTTTTTTTAAATAGAGGAATTATATTATGAATTTGGATTGCCATGACCAGAAACTCTGGCAAACACTGTGCACGACATACGGAACCATTGAAAAGCTGTTTTGACCTTATTAGGTCTCATCAGCAGTGTATACAATGATCTCCTCTACCCGAGATTGAACTAGCGACCACAGAATGCAGAGCCAAAACTCTACCATTGACCTACTGGTCCACATCGCATACGAATGATGCCAAATTAACTAGACATGGTAAATGCGTGGCCAATTAACCTGATGTCTTGTAATTACCTCTGTACTCTTACAGAGGACATGGTCACCCCCAGGGTTAACAGCTGTCCAGTGGTTCCGTATGTTGTGTGCACTGCTTGCCGGATTTTCTGGTCATAGTAATTCAAATTTATAATCTTTTTGTTGATTATTTTTTCTACTTTTGCTCATTCATTTCTTCTTTGGCTTGTGGCTCTCAAACTGAATTATGCAAATATTTTTCTTCTCATTTTTAGCCAAAAGATTGCTTGTCAGTTGAGTATATTTAGAATCTGGCTACTGACAACAGTATGCTAATTGAAGCCTGCTTTGAATCCTAACTTTGAAAAACTATTTCATTATATTTTTCACTTTTTTCTGGTTACTCCATTATTTCATCAGTTTTTATAGCTTATATTTTTAACTTTTATTTCCAGCCAAAAAATTTTCAGTATGTTGCTCATTCACACACACATACCTATATTTTATAAAGAGTTGATAATTATTTCTCGTTCCTTAACAATTGTCGTCATCTACCTTGCATTTCTATTTGGTGTCACATGGTTAACCGAATTTTATTTCAGAGTGGATTTATATAATTTTTGTTCTTTGTTAGCATTTCTTATACTTGATGGATTTAAACTGTTAATGCTTATATTTAATGTTTAAATATCATCAATAAACTTTGATTCATTTTTTGAATATCTCTTAGTAATACAGGTGTTGTTTGTGGTAAAATGTACAAATAAAGCGCTAGATTAAAAAGACATGAAGATTCATAAAAATAATATTCCACAGGTGGATCCCATTAACTCTGTATGGTATTCAAGCCAAGTTTGTCATATTTGCCTTAAGTCTTGTAAGTGTTATGTCCTCGGAAAATGACATAAAATATATAAGACAAACACGTATTAAGAGAGAAGAATAAAGGTTATATATTACAGTATAACAAGTAATACAATGTTGCCAGTGTAGCTCTTGCCACTTACTCCCTGAGTGGATTACCGTCAAATATTATATCTGTTGTGATGTTGACAAAAGAAAGATATGGAGAACACAAAAAGGGTTGATAGAAAAACATATATATTCAAGTAACAGAAACGAGATACAAGTGAACCTGGTTAAACAGTTGTTAGTTGATAGGAAGCTGACGTATATTTATGGTGGAGGGCGAGTCCATTATGTTGGGAGTACAACAATATCTTTATTGGAAGAGTTCATTGTGTATCAAAAATAGGGATGGTACCCCAATGGTAAATCAGCGGCTGGGCTTAAGAATCTCTAGGGAGCTCATGAACGGGAATTAAACATTAATCTAGATGTTTAAATTATAATAATTTTGGTGGTAAAGATGGTTATCATTTATCAAGATGTAGCAGTTACCATATTTGTATATTAAACTGATGCAAATGTTTCCATCATTTTGGACAAAATCTTTTATGAATTCACCATATCATAAATCAGTTATCAAAGTATTTTCCATCATTTTCTCTAACCATGTGATGCTTTTCAGGTAAATTATAGATTCCAATATGAAAGAATGGTTTTGCTTCAATAAATTCTTCAAGGTCATCAAAATGTTGGGATATTAAAAGTCATAAATAGCAAAAATGTAAAATCTGTTTTTAGTTATGAATTCATTTGCATTCTGATGATGCTAGGCCACTAGGGAAACATGTCAGTTTGATTTTCCAACCTGTCTTATTTCTCTTTAATCTAAAGCTGATATACAGATGATTATAAATTTGTAATAATTTGATAAAATAAGAATATATACAAGGTATGCAAAATTAAAATAAGATAGATTTAACAGAGGCAGACACACACACACATGCATATATACACAGAAATGCGCACGCACGCATGCACACACACACATGCATGTATACACAGTAACATGCATATACAAACATACACATGCACATACAAAGCAGAAATGTACATACACTAACATACATACATATGCACAAATACACAGAAACATACATACACACACACACACACACACACGTACACGTGCACATATACACAGAAGCATATGTGCACAAACACACATGCAGTCACATATACACAGAAGCATTTATATACAAATGCACATGCATGCACATAGGCACAAAAACATATATACACAAATAATCACACTGGTAGAAATGCACAGACATACATGCACACACACACACACATATGCACATATACACAGAAACGTACTTACACACACACACACACACACACGCATAATGCATAAATGCAGAGAAACATATGTACATAAACACACATGTGCATATACACTGAAGCATCAATACACAAATGTACATGTATGAACATATACACAGAAACATTCATATACGAACGCACACACGTGCACAGATACATTGACACACAAATGAACATACATGCACATATACACAGAAATGTACTTCTACAAATACAAGAAAATTCTTTTAATATTTCAATAGTATAAAATACTCTTAATTTTATTAATTATATTTACCAACCCCTCTGTTCGGGCAGGATATGATACAATGTCAATTTTTAAGCGAAGTTTAACAGGTTTGAATTTAGAGTTTTCCTTCTCCTAGACTAGTTGCTTCACCAAGGCTGAAGAACCTAGTCTGCCCTACTATTTACCCATAGCTGGAGGGAGAATATTTGGATTCATACCTTTTCCAAGGGTATTAGTGCTATGTGAAATGCAATCAGTCAGGTCCAGGATTTGAACTTGTGTCACCGTGTCCATATCCTGCGACGATAACCAGTACACCACGGGCACCTCCATAATTTTATTAATTTTAATTAGCATGAAGTCATTTAAACATCAATTTATATTCTGTTCACTGGGGCAGATTTACTATGAAACAAATGATTTTTAAGTTTCAGGGCCCCTAATCCCTGAGTGGCTCCAGAAGTGAGTGTTATTGACATTGCTTACAAAATTTAGGTTTGGTTTCTTTGTTTAATGGCATATCAACCTTTGTAGGTTATTTAATGCCGAATCTATTCTCATAGAAGAACAGTTGTGGTACTATTTAAGCCATAGCTGGGAGGATAAGGGGGGTTCATACCTTTCCCAAGGGTATTTGCCCGAAAGTGAACGTAATAGCACGACTGGAGTTCGAACTCGCGTACTACAATTCTGCAGTCCATCGCTTTAACCATTACACCACGAGGACACCCCCTTACAAAATTTAGGTATACTATATGAGAAAGGGGCTTTAGAAAATAATATTAATAATATATTTTAATTTGGAGGTGCCCGTGGTGTAATGGTTATCGTCGTAGGAAACGGACATGGCGACACGAGTTCAAATCTTGGACCAGGCTAATTGCATTTCACATAGCACTAATACCCTTGGGAAAGGTATGAATCCAATTATTCTCCCTCCAGCTATGAGTAAATAGTAGGGCAGGTTGGGTTCTTCAGCCTTGGTGAGGCAACTAGTCTAGGCGAAGGAAAACTCTGAATTCAAACCTGTTAAACTCCACTTAAAAATTGACCTTGTGTCATATCCTGCCCGAGCGGAGGGGTTGGTAAATATGAATAATATAGTTTAATTCAATACAAAATAATAGTTAAAATAAAAAGGTTATTAAAATTGTGAACTTTCTCATAACAATTCAAGGTTAAGGGCTTCCTCAAAATGTAGGTCCACCTCTAGTTGTGTATACCTCATGATTAGCAATTCATGCTGTTGTCACATTGTTGGAGATACTCTGGTAATCTATTAGGTTTAGGAGACTTATGCAAAATTAACTTCATGAATAGTATTGTTGTAGATAAGCACCTGGATATAGAATATTAGCTGAATTGATATAAAAGAATAAAGAAGAATTTCTCATTGAGAATGAAATTAATTTTTTAGATATAAGAGAATAAATATTTGTTGTTTGTGGACACTTAAGATTATCAAGAATCTTTCAAATGATCTTCAGAATATCTTATTAATTCTCTGTTTTTCTCTCTTTCTCTCCCTTTTGTCTACATAAGGACATTTAGCCTTTTGTTTAGCGATATTTTTATCTGTTAATCTGTGATTTCATTAAGTTTTAAAAATTTTCATTTCACAAAGACATCTGCACACATCTACTTATTTCTATGAATATAATCAAATACCTGGCCATAATCCAAATTGCATTCTATAAAACATAAAGGAAATGTTTATATTTCTGGGTTCTGGCCAGTGAATTACGTATGCAATAAATAAAGTATAATAAATGAAATCAAAGGTAAATAAAAAGATGAAGTATTACATTTTTCATTTTGTTCACATGACCAGTACACAATGATGACAAATTTTTTTCTAGTTTCAGTTTGTAGGCAAATTGGTCAGCTGCTAAAAACAAATTTAAAGAGAGTGGAATGGTCTCCGATTTTGCCATTGTACTGTGACAATGAAATCATTTGTTTGCAAAAAATATTTCAAGAAGAAACATTTCTTTTAATCTGTGAAATAAGAAAAACATTTCTGCAAATAACTGTGATATCATCAAATTTCTATACTATTTTCTATGGTTATGATGCATCTTAACTGTCAACTCCAGAAAATTGCTGACTAAATCAGATATTATAAAATATCATGATATCACGTATAACACATTCCCCTAACTTTGGACTATGAAATTCTGGAAAAAAAAAAGAATGATGTATAATACTCATTGATATTTTAGAATTTGTACCAGCTAAATTTCACCTAAATTTAGCATTTGTTTAGCATTTTATTTGTTTGTATTGACTAAAAATAATAATTTATATAGTTTTGAAACACAAAATATTTTTTTATATTTAGGACAAATGTTCTTGCAAAAATGCTACAAGTTTGTGCCAAAAATAAGCTGATGTTAAATGAAACAAAATTATAAACAAACACAAATTTTAGTGGATATTTCTCTTCAACAGCATAAAACACATTAGTTTAAACTATAGATATAATGTTTGGTCATCTTGTCTTGAATATAGTGAGACATGTAGCTGGAAAAAAAGTTAATTATATAGTTCTCATGTATAATATGCTCCACTAAATTTTGTGCTGAAAAATTTGGAAAAATTGTACGTCCAATATACGAATAATTTTGGTATTATTATCTATGCAGTTATATCTGAATTCATTATCAGGCAACATTTTTTATTTCTGATGTCAAAATTTGAATAAATTTCTTTAAGATATTAATTTTTTTATTCCTGAGAAACAAAAGTATCATGCTTCATTCATTTCTTGTAAGTCTACTTTTTACTTTTCATAGATTTTCTCATATACCTGTGAGGTTTGACTTGTAAGTAACCCGAATCCACTCAGTAGAAATTTCTAAAAATGTGCTAATCTCTAAGTAGATACAAATGTGAGCAGGACTGATGGAATGCTTTAATTGGTAAAACAATGCAGTGAAAAATCAAATGTTTAATCTTTGTTACTTTGTAGATATAATTAACCATCAGATGAATCAGATGACTTTCATTGCTTCAATTGGTTGATGCTAAACTTACTACTTAATTAGATGGATTTTGTTTTTGTTTTAGCATAAGATCATTTAGATAAAGACACATTTTTTTTCTTGTCTTTAAGTTTGTCTGTGGAATAAAAAGGACAATTTTTTTTCATGTATTTTATTGAGAAATATAATAATGCTTTCTGTAATATAACTTGGAGGCACTCTTAGTGCAATGGTTATCATTATAGGAAGTGGACTCAGCTACCCAAGTTCAACTCCTGAATGAGACTGTTTGCTAATACTTAACAATTTCCCCTCAAGCAAGGGGTTAGATAGAAGAGCAAACTTGGCTCTTTAACTTTGTGATTAAAACTAGTCTGAGAGAAGGAAGACCTGGAGAGGGATGGGCTCCACTAGGCTTTCTTGCTCAAGACACACTACATGAATATCACCTATTTGACAAAACCAGGTTACAGGACCAGTGAGTGATAATCTAACTTGTATAGAATTTCATGTTGTTGAAATATTATAAATTGTATATATCATTTTTTGATAGTAATAAATTTCATCAATCAAAACATGAAAAATATTTTAAAATAACTTATTCATAAATGTTAG